>PJEM01000688.1:0-281677 GCA_004023845.1 Helogale parvula | reverse complement strand
TATCCTCCACAGCTCAGCAACACCTGCTACCTCATACATGAGCTGCTGGTGAGCTGTAGAGAAAAGACAACTCTTTTGAACAGTTGGTAGGAATGCAAACTGGTACAGCCCCCCCCGGAGGACACTACGGAGGTTCCTCAAAAAGTTAACAATAGAACTACCATGTGATCCAACAATCCCACTTCCAGGAATAGATCCAAAGTAAATGAAATCATTATGTTGCAGGGGTACCTGCACCCCTCCCCCCATGTTCCTTGAGCATGATTTATAATATCCAAGACATGGAAACAACGGGGGTGTCCATCAGGGGATAAACGGGTAAAGAAGCAGCGGTGTCGGTGTGTGTGTGTGTGTGTGTGTGTGTGTGTGTGTGGTTCACCCATAAAGAGAAAGCAAATATGCCACGTGAGGCAATACAGATGACCTTTGAGGGCATTATGCTAAGTGACATCAGTCAGACCAAAAAGACAAATACTACGTGATCTCACTTATATGCGGAATCTAAAAACAAAGAGATGACAAAGCACGGAATCAGAGTGTAGACTGGTATTTGCCAGGGGCTGGGGTGGGGGCAGTGAATGGAGGTGGTGAGAAAGCACAAAGTCTCAGTCACGAGACGGTAAGTGGTGGGATCTGCCGTGTAGCATGATGACTACGGTTACAACAACGAATTGTCTGCTTGCAAGTTGCCAAGAAAGTTGATCTTAAAACCTCTCACCACACACACAAATGGTTAAGTGCCAGGTGACAAATGTGCTAACTCGCCTCATTGTGTGAATCATGTAGCAACATAGACATACATCATCACATTGTACACTTTAATTGTTTTAATATATATTTATTTTTGAGAGAAAGAGAGGGTGTGAATGGGGAAGATCAGAGAGAGAGGGAGATACAGAATCTGAAGCAGCTCCAGGCTCTGAGCCGTCAGCACAGAGCCTGACGCGGGGCTCGAACCCATGAACCGTCAGATCATGACCTGAGCCGGAGTCGGACGCTTAAGTGACCAAGCCACCCGGGCGTCCCACATTGTACACTTTAAATGTACATAATGTATCAAGTACATCTAATTATATATTATATGCCAATTCTATCTCATTAAGTCTGGAAATTTTTTTAAAAAATGAAACACAGGCCCGTAGTGTGCCTGTCCTATGCTTTTTTATGACTCGAATTTTAATCTCATCTCTTGGAGTCGTTAATACACGGACGACACTAAACTTTGCTGTTAAGAGTTACAGTGTGGGTTTTGCTTTTCGAAACAGGTTATTTTACCAGTTTTTGTTAAGTCACAAAGTAAAGTTGTGGTGAAATTCTAAAGAGCACATTATTTCCTCAGGGCACCACCTTAATCTCCACTGATAGTTGTATTCAAAGGGTGCTAATGCACACCTACTGAAAACGATTTGGCTTTGAGACATTTTCCATGAGCAGTAATAGGGGTAATCAGATGCCTTCCGTACAAAGTATTTGATAGAGACCTACTGAAAGGGCGGAAGTCACTATGCTTCTACAAATCCGTTTGGTAAGTGACAACATTTAACACTGCGTTTGTCAGACAAGAAAGCGGGGGTAACACAGTGGCACCAAAAAGTCCGGCTCAAGTAGATGGGTTGAGTGCACGGAATGAACCCTTCCTCCTTCAGATTCAACAAAAAAGCCACACTTGAGACACCCTGGGATTTTTACAACGGTACATACTATGGGAAACCCGTAAGTTACATAGAGAGTAACTGAAACTTAGAAAAATAAAAGTGGAAATCATGATATAAACTTTGGGCAGCAGGCAACAGATTAGAAATGTTATTACATAGGGTTCTATTGGCGGGATGCCTTTAAATTCTAAATAATTATTTTCTTTAAAAAAATTTCTTAATGTTTTTTTAAAATTTATTTTTGAGAGACAGAAAGAGACATCCCAAGCAGGGGAGGGTCAGAGAGAGAGGAAGATACAGACTCTGAAGCAGGCTCCAGGCTCTGAGCTAGCAGTCAGCACAGAGCCTGACGCGGGGTTCGAACCCACAAACCATGAGATCATGAACTGAGCCGAAGCCGGACGCTTAACCTACTGACCACCCAGGCGTCCCTAAATAATTATTTTCAACTATCTCTGCCTCCTTCACACTTTTGGAACACAATGTTCTGTTTAAATTCCTAAAGTTATAAAATTCCACTACTATTTGCTTTTTTTTTTTTTTTTTTAAGTAACCTCAACCCCCAGTGTGGGACTCAAAATCATGATCCCAAAACTGAGAGTTGCATGCATGATCACCTGAGCTAGCCAGGCACCCTGAATTCTGCTGTTTGATGCCAGAAATCCACGCCAGTTCCTCATGCTCATTTCGGAGACACTTTTTGATATGGCTTATACTTGTATTTTTATTTTATTTTATGTTACTTGTTTTATTATTTTATTTATAAATAATTTCTATACCCAACATGGAACTCAAACTCACAACTCTGAGATCAAAAGTTGCATGCTCTACCCACTGAGTCAGCCAGATTTCCCAGGGCTTGAGATGTTAAATAGCTACCTGTCAGAGCACCACAGCCAAGACTGTCTGACCCATGCAGACGCCCCCTGAGTAATTTATTTAGCTGTTTTATACCAGAAACCATGCTAAGTGATTAATCCTGCTGATGGTGGAGATGCCAAAGGGAGCATTCTAACCTAAGTTGGATTTTCCCCAAGCAAAATGCAAAATACAACAGTTCAGAGGTGCTTCAGCAATTAAAGACGAATCCATAAAGATTAAATGCCCATGAAATATAAATAAGGATAAAACTTGAATGAAAATGCCTACTATTGGTTCTTTGGTTAAAGCAAAATATGGTAGATATTTATTATGATAACCCCCAAAAGGGGGGAGAGAGTCCAAATATATAACGTGAGAAATGATGTCAGGAAGTCACAACTGTGAAGGACATGAAGGAATCAAAACCAAATGTTTGATCCATTTGTAGAAAATGTACTTGAGGGCTCCAATGACACGGGTGATTTGCTGTATATACCTCTTTTATTTTTCCCGGAAGAAATGGAAACTGGAAACCGACTAATTATGTAATCCCAGAGAGACCAGACCTCATTCTCTGCCTCATCCACTCTCCTCCTCCAAGATCGCATTTCCAGATGGCTTTGCAGGTTTTTTCTTTGAAAACAAGACTTCCTTGCTAATATTAACCCTGGTTTAGAACACTGAAAAGGAGAAATAGTTCCAAATTTTTATCATGAAGCAAGCAAAGCACTGCCATGAAATCCAAGAAATCCAGGACAAACAACAACACACGAATAGAAATACTTTCAACAACTAGCAAATAGAATCCAGCTGATGTTTAAAGAAAAATTCACTGTGGTGACTGGAGATTTATTTCGAGGGTAAATGTGAATTTCCTTCATTAGTCAATTTACTAAATGTATTCATATAATCACAGCCTACATAAGTCATTTACATAAGTAATGAAAGGCCTGAATAAAAGTTAAGTCTTGTCCTTAATTCAAAGGAAAGGAAAAAAAAACACACACACACAACACACCAGACCCTGGGGGGCTCAGTCAGTTAAGTGTCCGACTTTGGTTCAGGTCATCTATATATGAAGAAAGGAGGTGATGTTTATTATCATTACAGATTTTTGATTGCATGAGAGGAAAACCCAAGGATGCCAAGACAAAATGACAGCAAATAACAAGTTAGTCAGTTAGAAA
Source organism: Helogale parvula (assembly GCA_004023845.1). Taxonomy (NCBI): domain Eukaryota; kingdom Metazoa; phylum Chordata; class Mammalia; order Carnivora; family Herpestidae; genus Helogale; species Helogale parvula. The sequence goes on along the minus strand of PJEM01000688.1, from coordinate 277,974 downwards.
AATGCATAGAATATGTATTCTATAAATTTTGAGCAAAGGATTACAAAATATAACAGGAGACAGAATTTATAGGAGCATCAAAATGATATATACTTGACAGGAACTGGCAAGCATCATGAATCTAGTCTGAAATGTTCTTGAGGGCAGCATCCTGCTGATACTAAACCCTAATAAAAACAATAAAAAGGAAGAAAATTGGAGTCCAATCTTTCAACCATCTTTCTTATTGATGCAAAATGTATCAAGTTACATATAATTATTATATATAGGAACATGCATTCTATGATATAATTATATATACTGTGTGTGTGTGCAGTTTCGTGATAAATCAAAGGAAAACAGATCACATAGTATTTCCAAGTAGGATTAATTTCAAGAGTACAAGCATTTGAAGGTGCTTAAAATTTGAGTCCTTTAAAGCAAACAGCCACATTAAAAGGAAAAGGAAAATACATTTGTGACATCTTCCTAATGTAGAAAAGCACATTTTACAAGGAGGAGGGGCCAAGATGGCGGAACCGCACGGCAGTTTTGTTTGCATGTCCGTCCCTGAAATGCAGCCAAATGCACACTACACCATCCTGCACACCTAGAAAATTGATCCGAGGGTCAACCCAACAAGGTGCACAACCTGAACCCCAGAACTGGGCACTGAGCTGCGGGGAGAGGTGGCCTGGGGAAGGGAGAAGCCATGGAGCGGAGTGGAGGGGGCTGTTTCTGATTGCGCAGGGAGGAGGGAGACGGTGGGAACGTGGTGGTGGGGGAGGGGCGAGTACAGAAAAGTACCCCGCCCCCAAAGCAGCTGGAGAGAAGGTGGAAACGTGGAACCAGCCGCAGGAAATGCATGGAGAAAGGAGAAAGGAGAGGGTTTCGATTCCATTACACTCTGCCAACAGGGGAGCACAGAGTCTGCATGTCAGCAGGTGCACACCTGGCAGAGCTAGAAGCTGGGGCGCCATTTTCACCCTGCCGCGCGTGCGCACGCACACCTACAGGCACTGCAAGAATCCACCCCAATAAGCTTAAGCAGCGCCATCTAGAGGAGAACAGAGGCATTGCACTAAGCCCCGCCCACCTGGGCCAACCTTGACCTTCAGGTACTTAAGTCTCTCCAACTGCTTAGTTTAAGGACTGTAAAGTGCTTCTAAGTTTGACTTCTAGGGGGAAAATGATGTAATACCAATCATATTTCAGTCTGTTCACTGGTCCTTTTTTTCAGTGTTTTCCCTGTCTTTTCTTATTCTTGAATACAAAAAGAGAAAACAATCTATTTTGATTTTTCATTTCTGTTAAAAAGATTTTACTTTATTTTCTAGGATATTTTGTACTTTTTTGTAAGTTTTTAAAATGATGTTTTACTTTCATTTCATTTTATTCTATTTTATTGTATTCTTCTTTTGAAATTTTCAATGGTTTCCTTTTTTTTTCTTCCCCCCCTTTTTTTGTTTTCTGTTGTTTTTCTTTTCTTTCTCTTTTTTTCTCTAATCGATCAAGCTTCTTCCAACAACCAGACCAAAACACACCTAGGATCTAGCATTGTTTATTTGATTTCCTTGTGTTGTTTTAAAATTTTTAATACTGTTTTTAATGTTTATTTTTGAGAGAGAGAGAGAGAGACAGAGAGCATGAACAGGGGAGGAAAAGACATAGAGAGGGAGACACAGAATTGGAAGCAGGCTCTAGGCGCTCAGCCATCAGCACAGAGCCCAATGTGGGGCTCGAACCCATGAGCCTTTGAGCTGTGAGATTATGACATGACCTGAAGTTGGTTGCTCAACCGACTGAGCCACCCAGGTGCCCCATTTTTAATTTTTAATTTTAATAATGAAAAATAATTTAATAATTTAATTTTAATTTTTTGCTTTATTAATTCCTTTTCTTTTTTTACTTTTACTTTAATTCCTTTTTTACTTTATTAATTCCTCTTCTTCCTCCAAAATGATCAAAAGAAAGAATTCACCCCAAAAGAAAGAACTAGAAGAAATGATAGCCAGGGACTTAATCAACACAGAGGCCAGCAAGATGTCTGAACCAGAATTTGGAATTATTATGATAAGCATACGAGCTGGGGTTGAAAGTAGATTAGAATCCCTTCCTGTGGAGATAAAAGAAGTAAAAAGTAGTCAGGATGAAATAAAAAAATGCTATAACTGAGCTGCAACCTCGAACGGATGCCATGGCGGCAAAGACAGATAAAGCAGAGCAGAGAATGAGCAGTACAGAGGACAAACTTATAGGGAATTAAGGCAAAAGAACAGGATTTAATAATTATAGAGATCAATGACTCATTAAAAGGGAGAAACATCAGAATCATTGGGGTTCCAGAAGATGAAGAGAGAGAAAAGGGGGTATAAGGATTATGTGAGCAAATTGTAGGGGGAAACTTTCCTAACCTGGGGAAAGACAGAGACATTAAAATCCAAGAAGCACAGAGGACTCCATTAGATTCAACAAAAACTGACCATCAACAAGGCATATCAGAGTCAAATTCACAAAAGACTCAGCTAAGGAAAGAATCATGAAAGCAGCAAAAGAAAAAAAAGTCCTTAACCCACAGGGGAAGACAGATCCGGTTTGCAGCAGACTTATCCACAGAAACCTGGCAGGCCAGAAAGGAGTGGCAAGATACATTCCATGTGCTGAATCAGGAAAAATAGGCAGCCAAGAATTCTTTATCCAGCAAGGCTGTGCTTCAAAATAGAAGGAGAGGGGAAAAGTTTCTCAGAAAAACAAAAACGAAAGGAGTTCCTGACCACTAAGCCAGCCCTGCAAGAAATTTAAAGGGAGACTCTTTGAGGGGAGAAAAGACAAAATAACAACAACAACAATTAAAACCCCCAAAAAAAACCCAAAAAGCAACAAAGACTAGAAAGGATCAGAGAACACCACCAGAAGCTCCAACTCTGGCATATTTATATGGCAATAAATTCCTGTCTTTCAGTCCTCACTCTAAATGTCAATGAACTAAGTCAAAAGAAAGCCAGAGTAGCCATACTTATATCAGACACTCTACACTTTAAAATAAAGACTCTAACAAGAGATGAAGAAGGGCATTATATCATAATTAAGGGGTCTATGCACCAAGAAGACCTAACAATTGTAAACATTTATGGTCCAAATATGGAACACCCAAATATATAAAGAATTTAATCACAGACATAAAGAAACTCATTGATAATAATACCATAATAGTAGGGACTTCAACACCCCACTCACAGCAATGAACAGACCACCTAAACGGAAAATCAGCAAAGAAACAGTGGTTTGGAATGACACACGGGACCGGATTGACTTAACGGATATATTCAGAACATTTTATCCTAAAGCAGCAGAATACACATCCTTCTTGAGGACCCATGGAACATTCTCCATAAGAGATCACATACTGGGACACAAATCCGCCCTCAACAAGTACAGAAAGATCGCGATCATACCGTGCATATTTTCAGGCCACGACACTAAAAACTCGAAAAAAAAAAAACCATAAGAAAAAGTGTGGAAAGATAACAATTATTCAGAGACTAAAGAACACCCTACTAAAGAATGAATGTGCTAACCAAGAAATTAAAGAGGACATTCAAAAGTACATGGGAGACGATGAAAATGATAACACCACAGCCCAAAACCTCTGGGACGCAGCAAAGGTAGTCATAAGAGGGAAGTACATAGCCATCTAGGCCTTGCTAAAGAAGGATGAAGGTTCTCAGAAACACTGCCTAATCTTACACCCCAAAGAGCTGGAAAAAGAACCTCAAGTAAAACCCCAAACCAGCAGAAGACAAGAAATAATAAAGATTAGAGCAGAAATCAATTCTATGGAAACCAATCCAAAACAAAACAATAGAAGAAATCAATGAAACCAGGAACTGGTTCTCTTTTTTGTTTATTTTTTTAATGTTTTATTAATTTTTGATACAGAGAGAGACAGAGCATGAGAGAGGGAGGGGCAGAGAGAGAAGGAGACAGGGAACCGGAAGCAGGCTCCAGGCTCTGACCTAGCTGTCAGCACAGACCCTGACTCGGGGCTTGAATCCACGAACGTGAGATCTGACCTGAGCTGAAGTCAGAGGACCAACTGACTGAGCCACCCAGGCATCCCAGGAACTGGTTCGTTGAAAGAATTAGCAAAATTGATAAACCCCTAGCCAGTTATATCAAAAAAGATAAAGGAAAGAGCCCAAATCAATAAAACCAAGAATGAAAGAGGAGCGATCACAACCAATGTTTCAGAAATACAAACATTAATAAGAGAATATTATGAGCAATCATATGCCAGTAAAATGGGCAATCTGGAAGACATGGACAAATTCCTAGAAACATATTAATTACCAAAAGTGAAACAGGAAGAAATAGAAAATGTGAACAGCCCTATAACCAGTAAAGAAATAGAATTAGTAACTTAAAAAATCTTCCATAAGACAAGCGTCGAGGGCCAGATAGCTTTCCAGGGGAATTTTACCAAACATTTAAAGAAGAGCTAACACCTATTCTTTTGAAAGCTGCTCCAAAAAATAGAAACGGAAGGAAAGCTTCCAAATTCTTTCTATGACACCACCATTACCTTGACTCCAAAAGTAGACAAAGACCTCACTAAAAAGGAGAACTACAGACCAATTTCCCTGAAGAACATGGATGCAAAAATCCTCAACAAGATCCTAGCCAAAGGGATCCAACAATAATACATTAAAAGAATTATTCACCACAACCAAGTGGGATTTATACCTGAGATGCAGGGCTGGTTCAATATGGCCAAACAATCAATGTGATTCGTCACATCAATAAAAGAAAAGACAAGAACCACATGATCTTCTCAATAGATGCAGATAGCATTTGACAAAACACAGCATCCTCTCTTGATAAGGACCCTAAGTAGTAGGAATAGAAGGATCATACTTCAAGATTAAAAAGCCATATATGAAAGACCCTCAGCTAATATCACCCTCAATGGGGGAAAAGTGAGAGCTTTCCCCCTAAGGTCAGAAATACGACAGGGATGTCCACTCTCACCATTGTTATTCAACATAGCATTGGAAGTTTTTGCATCAGCAACCAGACAACACAGAAATAAAAGACATCCAAATTGGCAAGGATTAAGTCAAACTTTCACTGTTTGCAGATGATCTGATATTCTGCATAGAAACACAAAAGATTCTACCAAAAAGCTGCTAGAACTGATCCATGAATTCAGCAAAGTCGCGGGATATAAAATCAATGCACAGAAATTGGTTGCATTCTTATACATCAGTAATGAAGCACCAGAAAGAGAAATCAAGGAATTGATCTCATTTATGATTGCACTAAAAACCATAAAATATCTAGAAATAAACATAACCAAAGAGGTGAAAAATTCAGACACTGAAAACTATAGAAAGCTTATAAAATAATTTGAAGACACACAAGAAAAAGGAAAAATATTTCATGCTCCCAGATAGGAAGAACAAATATTGTTAAAATATCAATACTACACAAAGCAATCTACACATTCAATGCAATCCCTATCAAAATAATACCAGCACTCTTCACAGAGCTAGGGAAAAAAGTATCCTACAATTGGTGAAACTGGAAAAGACCCTGAAGAGCTAAAACAATCTTGAAAAGCAAAACCAAAGATGGAGGCATCACAAGCCCAGACGTCAAGCTATATTACAAAGCTGTAATCATCAAGACAGTATGGTACTGGCACAAAAACAGAGAGATCAACGGAACAGAATAGAGAACCCAGAAATAGACCCGCAAATGTATGGCCAACTAATCTTTGACAAAGCAGGAAAGACTATCCAGTGGAAAAATGACAGTGACTTCAGCAAATGGTGCTGGGAAAACTGGATAGAAACGTGCGGGAAAATGAACCCGGACCGCTTTCTTACAACATACTCAAAAATAAACTCAAAATAGATGAAAGTCCTAAATGTAAGACAGGAAGCCATTGATATCCTAGAGGAGAAAGCAGGCAAAAACCTTTCTGACCTCGGCCATACCACCTTCTTACTCACCACTTCTCTGGAAGCAAGGGAAACAGAAGCAAAAATGAACTATTGGGACCTCATCGAAATAAAAATCTGCACAGTGAAGGAAAGAATCCGCAAATGTAAAAGGCAACCAACAGAATGGGAGAAGTTATTTGCAAATGGCTAATCAGATAAATGGTTAATATCAAAAATCTATACAGAACTTATCAAGCTTAACATCCAAAAAACAAATAATGCAGTGAAGAATTGGACAAAATAGACAATTCTCCAAAGAAGACATCCCGATGGCCAACAGACACACGAAAAGATGCTCAACATCGCTCATCATCAAGGAAATGCAAGTCAAAACTACATTGAGATACCACCTCACGCCAGTCAGAATGGCCAACACTGACAAGTCAGGCAACAACAGATGTTGGCGAGGGTGTAGAGAAAGAGGATGTCTCTTCTGCACTGCTGGCGGGAATGCAAACTGGTGCAGCCACTCTGGAAAACAGTATGGAGGTTCCTTAAGAAATTAAAAAGAGAACTACCCTATGACCCAGCAATTGCCCTACTAGGTATTTATCCAGGGGATACAGGTGTGCTGTTTTGAGGGGTCACATGCACCCCAATGTTTATAGTAGCACTATACACACGAGCCAAATTATGGGAAGAGCCCACATGTCCATCAACAGATGAATGGACAAAGAAGATGTGGTGTGTATATACAATGGAGTATTACTCAGCCATCAAAAAGAATGAACTCTTGCCATTTGCAACTACATGGATGGAATTGGAGGGTATTATGCTAAGTGAAATTAGTCAGAGAAAGACAAATATCATCTGATTTCACTCATATGAGGAGTTTAAGTTACAAATCAGGTAACCATGAGGGAAGGGAAGCAAAATTAATATAACAACAGGGAGAGGGACAAAACAAAAGACTCTCAAATACAGAGAACAGAGGGTTTCTGGAGGAGTTGTGGGAGGGGGATGGGCTAAATGGGTGAGGGGCATTAAGAAATCTACTCCTGAAATCACTGTTGCACCATATGCTAACTCACTTGGATGTAAATTAAACAATAAATACTTTCTAAAAATTAATAACTAAAAAATACTCAAATAACTGCTTAAAAAATAGAAGGATGGTGTCATAACTATAATTAATAAAATGTGTAGCCAGCCTGGAATGGAAGGGAGCTTCCCTAAACATATAAAGGATTTCTACTTAGAAAATAGGACAGAAACCTCAGCAACTCCTCAAACAGCATATTTTGGGGCTGAAATCGTGAGAAATTCCCCTGAGATGAGGAATAAGGTTAAGTCACCCCGACAGCTACGGGTCTTCCCAGAACAGTAGAAAAACAAATGAAAATAACATGATTGGAAAAGAAGAACCAAGCTTTGTGAGTTTAAAATCAGAAAAAAATGTCCACAACTAAGCAGTTAGAATTAGTGACTTTACCAGTCAGGAAAACAAAACAAACAAATAAGCAAACAAACAGAAAGAAAGAAAGAAGGACAGCAAGAAAGCAGAAAGCAAAAGAGCAAGAAATCAAGCATGAAAGAGAGAAAGAGAAAGAAAGAAAGAAGACCCCACAACATCCCCTGTCTGTATTGATTATGCCGGTAAAAGAAAAAAAAAACCACTTTCCTTTAAGGATGTGATCGTGTTTACAAGGGCACAGGTAACAGCACATTCACAATAACGCCTTGCCATGGTTGTGCAAAACACACCCAGAGAAAAGTAGAGGAGGCATCCGTTACTATGGGGGTATATTGTGTGTGCAGATGCAAACACCGTCCATCGAAAGGTGATAGTTGTTCCAAAAGTGATCTATGGAGTCAATGCAGTGTGCGTGCATGTGTGTGTGTGTGTGTGTGTGCGTGCATGTGTGTGTGAAAGAGAGTGAGGAGGGGGAGGGGGAGGGGGAGGGGGAACATAAGAAAGCCACAGAGACGGAGATCCAAACACTGGCCGTCAACCACGTCCCTCATGTAGAGGTACGGACAACAGATACTCATGAGGATGATCAAAGCCATAATTAGCAACAGGCTCTGAGCACCTGTGTTAAATGGCCACAGAAGACAGTAATACAGAACCTTCCTAAATCACTCACATTCGGAAATGAGGTTATTGCAGAGAGAGTTAATTTAGATGAGGTCATGCCGGAGTAGGGAGGCGCCCTGACATGCCTGCTGTCCTGATCAAAAGAGGAGACACAGACTCTCACGCAGGGGAATGTCATGAGCAGATGAAGGCAGAGATGACAGAAAGATGTCTGTTAGCCAGGAAAGGATGCGCACAGCCAGGAAGCCGCCAGAAGCTGGCAGAGAGGCACGGAACAGATTCCCCCTCACATCCTCAGATGGAACCACCCCACTGACCCCTTGACCTCAGGCGTCTACCGTCCAGGGCTGTCAGAGGATAAACTTCCATTTTTTCATCCCATCCCGTTTGTGAAACTCAAGCGACGGCCACAGTCAGAAAGGGGCAATCGTGCTGTTGGCAAATGCTTTACCCGGCTGGCCAATCTGAACAAAAGCGACTGCCTCTATGATAATTTTATTCTTCCTCTTGCCATCTTTCCACCGACTGGTAGGGAACAGAAGAATTAAACATGGAAGCTATCTGCAGGATGCAACCATTGTCCACAATCTGGAAATTACCGAAGCATTAAAAGTATTTGAAGGACAATACTCATAATCATAACACAAAACAAGGCTGGGAGGGGCACTGGCTAATGGCGCGTGTCCGTTCAGTTTTCTCGCAATCTCTATACTTTGGTTTAGAATACAGAGCGAACTTACATTAAAGTGAACTAGGTTTTGTCCAATTTGTTTCTAGAAGTCTCTCACCTTTTTTTAAGGAATATCAGGTAATGATAAAGACAGTAACAAATTTACTGAAGATTCACACTGACTTTTCCATGATTGAATGGAAGAATAGTGTGTTATCTGTATTCATTTTGAATAAAGATAATAAATAGAATACATATTCTTGGACACCACATGATTTCAAATATTTATCTTAAATATGGAACAATTGTCCTAATTCCGTGCAGTGCTTCTTGGGAAACAGAACCAAGGATGAGGTAGAGGTGGCATTTCTTCTCCTCCTCTGGGGTTTATCTCTATGAGCCCTTGAGAGGCAGAAAGGAAGAAATGGATTAATTAATACCACAGGGAAGTTGCCTCTCCTATTCAGTAAACCCGGCAGTCTCCTGGAGAAATGCCTCTTACAGGCAAGATAGTTCCCAATTAAAATGAAACTTTTGTGACACAAAAGAAGTGAAATAGAAGTGATGAAGCAAACGCAAGCTGTCTTGGTGGTGTATATGGTTTAATGCCATTTACGCGGAGCCTCTATGAATTTACTGCCATTGGGGTAAAATTACCAGAATTGGATTTGCAACAGAAAAAAAAAAGAAAAAGAAAAAGAAACATGTAGTTATTATATTTTTTAAATTTTTTCAATGTTTTTTAAAATTTATTTTTGAGAGAGAGGGAGACAGCGTGAGATAGGGAAGACCAGAGAGAGAGGGAGACACAGAATCCCAAGACGGGCTCCAGGCTCTGAGCTGTCAGCACAGAGCTTGAGCAGGGTTTGAACCCACAAACCGTGAGATCATGACCTGAGCTGAAGTCAGACACTTAACCAACTGAGCCACCCAGGTGCCCCTACATTTTTTGTAGCAACAAAATACATGCTGGACATATGAATACAGACATTAATGAGCAAGTGATAGATTTCATTATCGACATACGTATCTATTTATTAAAATATGATGTGCTCTCAGTTCAAAAATGGCAAATGCACATAAAACAATTCCAAAGACTAAATAATGCAACTGGCTCAAATTGATCTGTGTTACTGCTCAAGAATTCCATTAAAGAAAGATTAAGGGTTTTTTTTCCAGGTAAGGCAGAAAATAAGAAATGGAAGTCTGAACGATTTGGGGGGGGGGGAAATCAGACCTTTATACAAAGACATGATTCTGAATGAAATATGAATGAAATGCATCAGGTTAGATCTCTTCAGATAGCATAAATAGCTTGGGAAGGGCAAGATAAACTCAGCCTTTTACTGAGGAATGATAAGCTTCTGGAAGGGGGAAACCTGTAGTTTTCATATGCTCAATCTGACTCATTTTCCACGGTCTCACCAAAATAATTAAAAACAAAATAGGAAAAAGGACATATCTTGAGACTTCCTTTTATCATATCTATGCATTTAAAGTGGAGAGTTCCAATTTAAATGTAAAAATGCCCAATGCCTGGTTCTGATCATTGCTGATTTTTGTCTACGCTTTAGGAAAAACACAGAAGGAAGACCCACAGATACATTATTAATATATTTCTTCAGATGTGTACATTTCACATGAACGGGAGGTGTCTCCAGAGGAGCTCATTTTGTGAGGACTAGAGAAGAAAAATGAAATTTGTTCTATCGTCTTCACATTTTAATTTTGGTCTAACACTTATTTTGCCTTCACAGAAATGGAAATAATAGGATTAAGAGAAAGCAATAGACCACTGGTGATAATGAGATGAATTTTTTTAAAAGAATAGATTGTAAAAGTTATGATGTCAAGGTGGACACAGTTCCTTGTGATGTATCTCGGTTTACCGGGATATTCATTATTCAGCAGGTTCTCCTTTGTTCCCAAACACCCCTTGGGGTATTTATGCATGTGATATACACTTAATGCTGTTTGATGTATCTCACAAGATCACGGGGTTGTGGGATTTTAGAAGGTTATTTTCCTAGAGCTCTTGGACTTCTGTGAAACCATGCTGCTGAAATGACAGTCCCATACCGTTCTTCTGATTTTGAAAAAGGGTACAGAGAGATCAAAAAGGTATGAGATTGACAGAGCCTATAAACTTGTAAGAGAGTGCACTGGCCTGATTCTCATAAATCTTATTCAAATAAGAGACGGACAAAATCGATAGAAGCGCAGCGTTAATCCCCAGGTAAACTCGACAATACGGACACACGTAATTATCTAGCGCCACGTACTGAGTTCCTTGCAATGTAAATTCTGGAAACGGTTCTGTCAAGCAATGAGAAATGCACCTGTGAGATCACGGATGTGAGTTTTAGCGAATAGCACTTCTCTCCATGCCTTGCTGTTATCCTAATGCAGAAAAAAAAAATGGTTCACGGTTTTCTGGAGTTTTCCAGGTATCAACCAGTTCCCAACTTTAAAAATCGATTCTAACCCCCTCCCCTGCCTTTTTTCCTTGTCTCCCTCATGCCTTCTCTCACATAAACTAGCTACAAGATAACATCTTCCAGCCCAACAGTGTTTGATATCACTGTCCACACCTTGGATTACTGCCCATCACATCCTGTAGGGGGCGATTCACTTATGCCAATGTGAGGGCCAAACACAGTGATGACAGAAACATTCCAGTCTGAAGTCAGAGCAAGGAGGATGCTGCGTATCCACGTGACGTTTGGCCAAGGCATTGAGGTAAAAGTGTGCCAGGTGGGTTTGGGAAAGCAAATTAAGAAAATATCATGAAGGTCTTTTCTACTGAGTTATGATATTGTCTTTCTTCCTTTTGAGCAGTAGAGCATAATTGGGTCTTTATTTTTTTCTTTGATAGTTTATTGTCAAGTTGGTTTCCATGTGACACCCAGTGCTCATCCCCACAAGTGCCTTCCTCCATGGCCATCACCCCCCTTCTCCTCTCCTCCTCCCCCATCAGGCCCCAGTTTGCTCTCAGTATTCAAGAGTCTCATAATTTGCCTCCTTCCCAATCCCCAACTATTTCCCCCCTCCCCCTTCCCCATGGTCCCCTGTTAGGTTTCTCCTGTTAGACCTATGAGTGCAAACATATGGTATCTGTCCTTCTCTGCCTGACTTATTTCACTCAGCATGACACCCTTGAGGTCCATCCACGTGGCTACAAATGGCCAGATTTCATTCTTTCTCAGTGCCATGTAGTACTCCATTGTGTATATAAACCACATCCTCTTGACCCATTCATCAGGTGATGGGCATTTAGGCTCTTTCCATGATTTGGCTATTGTCGAAAGTGCCGCTGTGAACGTCCGGGTACATGTGCCCCTCTGCACCAGCACTCCTGTATCCCTCAAGTATATAATTGGCTCTTTAGAATCACAAGATCTTGCTCGCAAATGTGTTAGACGCTATCCCAAAGGGAGATATTGGCGGTCATAAAACCAGACTGTGGGCCATCGCATGCACCCAGGCAAGCGGCAGCAGGGACATATGGTGGAGTGTAGACATCAGGTAGAGTCAGGAAGGGTCTACTCTTGGCTGTAACTCCCATCAGTTGAAGGAAACAGTTGAAGGAGAGAAGAGCATGTTGTAAACACAATTCCATGAAGCAAATAGAAGGTAGAGTCACCAACGGGTGAGAAACCTCATAAATTTCCGGGTGATGGAATGCAGATGGGGACATATTGAACAATTAAACAACTTTGAGAAAGGTGCAGCCCAGAGGATGCTGGGAGGAGCGGCAGAGTAGGTAGTGATGTCATATGCCACGAAGAGGCTGGCAATGAAGCTGTAATTTTGGGGCCTAATATAGGATTTATGCCAAAATACTGTATGTTCTATAAAATGGTCACCACCAGGGCACCTGGGGGGCTCAGTTGGTTAAGCATCTGATTCCGGCTCAGGGCATGATCCCACGGTCTGTGGTTTCGAGCCCCGCGTCGGGCTGTCTGCTGACAGCTCAGAGCCCGGAATCTGCTTTGGATTCTGTCTCTCTCTGACCCTCCCCAACTTATTCTCTCTCCCCCTCCCTCTCCCTCTTCCTCTGCCTGTCTCTCTCTTTCTCATCTCTATCTCTGAAAAGTAAATAAACATTAAAAATATTTTTAATTAAAAAAATAAAATGACCACCAGTATCAAGCAACAAAAACATTGTGAGTTGTGAAAAATTGTCCCCTATGCCTGGGTAGCTCAGTTGGCTGAGCATCCGACTTCTGGTCAGGTCATGATCTCATGGTTTGTGGGTTCGAGCCCTGCATCAGACTCTGTGCTGACAGGTAGCTCAGAGCTTGGAGCCTGTCTTCTGATTCTGTGTGTCCCTCTCTTTCTGACCCTCCCCTGCTCACACTCTCTCTCTCTCTCTTTCTCTCAAAAATAAATAAAACATTAAAAAAGTTTAAAAAAAATAAAAATTGCCCCCTAAAGTGCCTAGCGCAACACACAGAAAAATCTGTATTGATAGCCAATTGGAGACTACATTCATATGTTTTTTATCCTCCATTTTTCAGATAATTTTTTTTCAAATAGTTTGTCTTTTTGCTGCACATGAATTTGTTCTGACTGGAGTGCTACAATTTTTATTTTTATTAATATAAATGTGTTAATTTAAATAATTTATATATAATTCATTTATTCCTAGAAATAAAATTTCAATAGATAGAAATTTATTTTTCTGCCTTGTTTTCACAAAGGTTGTTGGGGGTGTTGTTTGGACATTTGGGTTTTCCATGGTATCAGTTTCTTACACATTCACTTTTTACACAAGTTAAAGGAAATAGCTTGTGTTTTGACCAATGTATACACCTGTGTAATACAAGTAATTGACATTCCTACCAAAATAAAGGATATTTTCATCACCTCAGATGCTACTAGACAAAAGATTTGTTACATTTTCCATGTGATTCAATCCAAGATAGTTTTGATTTCCCTGTGACTCCTTATTTAATGGGTAATTTGGGTAAATAACTTATTTAGTGGGTAACAAAAGAAAGATATGGCATGTAATTCATATTTTAACATCATTACTTCCTAAAATAATAAGATTTTGTGTATATCATGGTGTAGGTCTTTTGGGCTGTGAAAATACTCAGCTTTGATTCATCTACAAATATTTTCATTTTCTCCTCCATTTTGAAGTATAGTTTTATAGGCATAGTCATATTTCCTATTTCCTCAAGTTTTGGTAGTTTTTGTTTGCAAGAGCTTGATCACATCACTTATTTTACAGGATGTTTGGCATGCCATTATCCACAGCATTCTCTTGATATCTGTTTCATTTCAATAAGATTGGTATCAATGTGCATACTTTGATGTCCGATTTTGCCAATTTGATTCTGAGTCTGTCCAGGTAGAGATGTGTCAATTTTGGTCATCATTTCAAAGAACCAAACTTTGAGTCCATTGATTCTCGGTCTTGGTCTTCCATTCTCTATTCTGGTTTTGTCCACTCTGTTCTTTATGCTTTCTTTCTGAAGGCTTTTTTTTTTCTAAATATATAATCATAGGTAGACACATATGTGTTGCTTTTCCTTAGAAGAGACTTTGTCATTCCTAAAATAACAAGTACACATGGCCAAAATTTTATACATCTTGGACAACACAAAGCTCTGAGGGAATGGTCCTAAAGAAGACTTAGTGTAGACGTACTTAAACTGAACAATTAGATACGCATAAAGATGGAATTGCCTGAAATTTATCGTAAGGGCCAATTCTACAGACATGACATTTCAGAGTCCTACACCACCATGAGACACAAAAAGCGAAGGAGTCCAGGAAGAGGCTTAACACGTCTCAGACAATGCAGGAGAAAGTCACTATTGATAAGACACAATGCCGTCTGCTTAGCTACGAAGGAGTTAGAGAATTTTGTCACTCTCTTACTTATTGGACATACGGAATTTTTTGTATCACCAACTTAGTTTCTAGTCTCTTTTAGATATTATTTTATAAAGCTCTACTCAAACTGGCTGTACCATAAATCAGTGTGCTCTTTAGACATCTTTACTGAATGATAATTTACTACACTTAACATTCAGCCATTTTTAAGTGTCTATTTTAAAGACTTTTGGTAAATTTATAGAACTGTGATCGTTTACTTATTTCAAACTAATTCTCTTCAGGCATCATAAACTTTATTCCCACCCAACCTCAAATTCTCTCAGATTCTTTAATTGATAGATCTTCAGATAGGGTAGACTTGCTAAAATATTGCACAAATGTGGTCAATATTCAACATGAAAAGAACAAATCCAAGCAGTCTTGTTACAATAACTATTAATATAATAATGTTTGTCTTTCAAGGAGCAAAAGAAAGCATAAAATGGATACAGGATAAAATAAACCATGATAACAGACATTTATGGAAGGCTTCTGGGTGTTCCTTCTCCTGATTTGGTCCTCAAAGTAATCCTGTGAGGTAGAAAATGTCTGTGTCTGCTAAACCCATGTGAAAATAGTTCTGGAAAGTCAGCTTCAATGCATGATCTTCTGTGGAAAAAAAGCTTCACTAAACGAATCCCTTGCTAATTCCAGGGTCATACAATGACACATTTGTGTAGTGGGGAGGAAAAAAATGTGTTGTTTTTCCCTGGCCATTTTTGAAACTTATGACTACAACTCAAAGAATATGTCTTCTTAGCTTCCATCTGAAACTGATGCCTCTTGCAGATTTCTCCAAACACACATGTGCAGAAAATGTTATCTATTCTCGGAATCAGCGTTGCAACACTTTCATATAAGAATGCTAAATTATTGTGGCGCCTGGGTGCTCAGTCGGTTAAGCATACGACTCTTGTATTTGGCTCAGGTCATGATCTAACAGTTCATGGGATCGAGCCTCATGTTGGGCTCTGCACTACATGTAGATTCTCTTTCTCTCTCTGTCTCTCTCTCTCTCACCCTTCCCTGCTTGTACATGCACTCTCTCAACATAAATAAACATTTTTTAATGAAAAATTATTAGGGGCGTCTGGGTGGTTCAGTTGGTTAAGCATCCAACTTCGGCTCAGGTAATGATGTCATGTTTGTGAGTTCGAGCCCCGCGTTGGGCTCTGTGCTGACCTCCCGGAGCCTGGAGCCTGCTTCAGATTCTGTATCTCCTCCTCTCTCTGCCCCTCCCTTGCTCATGTCTCTCAAAATAATAAATAAAACATTAAAAATTTGTTTAAAAATGAGAAATTATTAGTATTTTATAATCCACTGAATGTAACGTGTGTCAGTAGTTCAGCATAACTGGCACTTTCTGGAGCACCTGGCTGAGTCAGTCGGTGGAGAATGTGACTCTTACTGTTGGGGTCATGCGTTTGAGCCTCACGTTGGGTGTAGAGATTCTTACATAAATAAGTAAATAAATACATAAAATATATAAGTATATAAAGATTACAAAAAAGAGTAACTGGCACTTTCTTAAAGCTCATGTTCAGGAAACATACAACATAGGAGTCACAGCATGCAACAAATTTACGAATTAAATAAGATGTCTCATACATGCGACCTTTGCTTTTGAAATGTGTATCATGTACGATTTGAACGTTTGTGAAAAAATATATAATGCGGATCACGATCTATTGAATAAAATATGCCGTGCTACAGTGGGGATGCAGGGTCCCTTTAAAATATCCAAGGGGAATGAATGAAGGTACAGGGATGCAAGAAAGCAAGAAGAGAATATGAATTGCTGGTCTCCTCTGAATACGTGACGAAAGACTTAGTGATGCAGGGATCCTGCATTTCACAGAGTCACAGTGTGCTCACTCCCAAAAGTGCATCAATAAAGGTATTCTGGGTTTTTTTTCCTCTCCCTCTCCTCTGCTCAATGGAGGAGAGAGACAGAGAGAGAGGGAGACACAGAATCTGAAGCAGGCTCCAGGCTCTGAGCTGTCAGCACAGAGCCCAACGCGGGGCTCAAACCCACAAACTGTGAGATCATGACCTGAGCTGAAGTTGGATGCTTAACCGACAGCCACCAAGGCACCCCTAGACATTTAAAAAATTTTTTTGGTTAGTCTTTATTTTTGAGAAAGACAGAGACAGAGCCTGAGCAGGGGAGGGGTAGAGAAAGAGGGAGACACCATGTTTGAAGCAGGCTCCAGGCTCCGAGCTGTCAGCACAGAGCTCAAACCCATGAAGCGGAAGATCATGACCTGAGGGGAAGTCAGATGCTCAACTGACTGAGCCACCCAGGTGGCCCTAGATATCATTCTCTTGTATTCACGTCACAGAGGCCATGATTGCACACAGTCTCTGAGTGCGCAGGTGCAGAAAATCGCCACCTGGCTCCATTTAGCCAACGGATTCGGGGAAATACCCTCAAAGTGTTAACATCCTCCCTTCCCTGCAGAGTGAACCTGTTGATGCTTGCTTTTGGGTGGGGTGGGAATGACTCTCCTACACTAGACTGTCATAGTGTCTTTGGTTTCCTTGGTGACTGATAGTAGAGAAAAAGAAGGGACGGTGGACAGATTATAATCACATTTTCAGAAGCTTAAGTTCAATATTTGCATTGCTTCAGGAAACAAGGAGCGACCCGCTCTGAATGTGGCTCTGGTCAAACAGAAACGCAGCAGCCAACCAGCCAGTGACGTCCCAGGAAAAGTGTGGCCTCATTTATTGGGGACGCTTGAGCATCCCAGGCAGGAAAACTTGCCCTAACACGCAAGAGCCAAAAGCAGAGCATACGTACGGTGGCCACTGCTATCCTGAGCCATCACCGGTCAGGTTGCCGTTGCTCTGCCCACAGGGAGCGTGTGGCTTTGGGACAATAGCTCTTGGTGGAGAGCTGTCCTCACGCTCTGAATTGGGGACAAATTGGGAAATAAAATCCCATAGTTATGTGAACTCCAATGTTTCATTACTTTAACCAGGAGGACTGGGTGTTGATTTATGAATGAAATGACGTGTCTCTTGGGTGAGGCATTTTCTTTTCCGTGGACATCTATGCAAAAATTACCTAAATTTGGGTATCATTTTCTGCAGGCCAGATCTGATGCTTTGCTTGGGACGAATGTGAGATCGCATATGCGGTCAATAAATGGGAGTCTCTTATGTGCAATCTTCGTGAGTGTCTTTGCTTCCTCTTGCGGCATGCAAGACACACATCTGGAATATTTCAAACATTCATTATTTGTGTGTGCTCCTCCAAAGAATTCATTATCAACACACCACTTTAGACTCCATGTTCATGCTTATCTTTAATTCGTTAATTTTTTTTAATGTTTTATTTATTTTTGAGAAACAGTGCGAGCAGGGGAGGGTCAGAGAGAGAGGGAGACACAGAATCTGAAGCAGGCTCAGGCTCTGAGCTGTCAGCACAGAGCCTGACTTGAGACTTGAACCCACGACCGTGAGATCATGACATGAACTGAAGTTGGATGCTCAACTGACTGAGCCTCCCAGGCATCCCATCCTTAATTCTTATTAACACATTCTATGAGTATTTATTGGTTTTGAAGATTTTTTAGTATTGAAAACCCAATTATAATATCAAATTAAAACTCAATGATAGGACTTTAGAATTATCTTTCATAAAACTTCAAGACTAGGGGTGCCTGGGTGGCTCATTTGGTTAAGCATCTGGCTTCAGCTCAGGTCATGATCTCACGGTTCATGGGTTTGAGCCCTGCATTGGGCTCTGTGCTGACAGCTCAGAGTCTGGAGCCTGTCTTTGGATTCTGTATCTCCCTCTCTCTCTGACCCTTCCCTGCTCACGCTGTCTCTCTCTCTTTCCCTCTCTCTCTGTCTCAAAAGTAAATAAAACAGTAAGAAAAATTTTTAAAAAACTTTAAGGCTAAAACGTCTCATGTTCATAAACACAGGACTGTAATAATTGCATTTATAACGGGCATAAATGTTGCTCTAAAAAATTCAAACACACTGAAATACATGTTCAAGCACATGAAGGCATATTTTGGGTGATGTTTTTAAGATCTTTCTTTTTCCCACGAGGGGTTTTAAGACACCTAGTCCAAACCACACTTCTACTTTTAACGCATTAAAAAGCACACAGTGACCTTCAAAGAAGTGATTGGTGGTGGCGTCAGATGTATAATACAGAGCACAAAATTAAAATGTGAGATGTGAAAATCCTGAGCAATTTATTTCTTCTGACCCATCACTGCGCAGCGTCAGGATTCTTAATCACACCTTCTAAATTAGGATCTTTATGTAAGCAAGTCTGCCCGTGAGGAAGGGTACCTCAGTAACATAAGAAGGAATTCGTTACGTCTCTCAGATAGCGCAAATGTACTTATTAATTACATCTGTGTGCGACATTCATTAGGTTCATCGTAGTGTGGAAAAGCCAGTGCGAGAATAAATGTGAAAAATGTCTGCCAACACGTCCTCCGGGGAGATGCTAGATGGGTCG
Organism: Helogale parvula; assembly: GCA_004023845.1. Classification (NCBI taxonomy): domain Eukaryota; kingdom Metazoa; phylum Chordata; class Mammalia; order Carnivora; family Herpestidae; genus Helogale; species Helogale parvula. The sequence continues at coordinate 258,907 of PJEM01000688.1, read as the reverse complement.
CAAGTCTAGGTGCTTACGTGGGAAGGTCAGACCCAGGTTCAAGTACGGAAGCCAAAGCAGATGGAAGTAAAGCCAGACCTTCGATGCTTCAGCCTCGTGAGCTACTTCCAATGAAGACAGAAGACATGCAAGATTCTTCCCCCAGGATGTCAAATCTAACAAATTCAGGTGAGGTCAGTCAGCATTTACTGGCCATCCCATGAATCCCTGGGGTATCCTGGACCCAAAACAGATGCTGAATCAGAAGATCTTGGGTGGTGAGGCAACAAAACTACCTAGATTTGCATTTCGTGCTATATTTTTCCTTTTCTAAACATTTAAAAAATTTATTTCTGAGACAGAGAGTGCGAGAGAGTGAGACACAGAATCCCAAGCAGACCCCAGGCTCTGAGCTGTCAACACAGAGCCCGACGCGGGGCTTGAACTCATGAACTGCGAGATCATGCCCTGAGCCAAAGTTGGACCCTCAACCGACTGAGCCACCCAGGCTCCCCTCAGTGCCATATTCTAACCAGGAAACAGCATATCCCAAATCTTCTGGGAAAAGAAAAGAAGAAAAGGAGCAGAGATGGAGTGACGTGTCCTTGGGGATCCATTTCTATTAAGTCCCTAGGTTTGGCACTTTTCTCAGTTTTCTCGTGGTTTTGCCTTAGTGTAAACCATGGTGATATGCAAGTCGTGCATAGCTTTTAGACGATTTACCTTTACAGTTAATATAAATCTGAGCGACTCTCTTCCATCACGTTATCCGATGCAGTTACACAGACGAGGTTTATTACGTGCATGGCTAAATGCACGCACCCTCAACACAGGACATTATGTAGCTTGCCGGTTTCATCAACATGGTTCTGCAAACCTAAATTAGATTCTTATCCGAACAAACCAAGCCTAAGAAAAGTCTGCCTTAGGAATAGCGTGACTGTTTTCTTTTTTTCACTGAATCAGTTAAAGAACGAGGAAGAGATTTAGCAATAAACATGAAATTGTTGGAGGTTAGAGTGTTTTCAACCTCCAGTTTACAGCCTGATAGAGCTCATTCTAACTCCGTTTGTTCTTGAGTAGTGTTTGGGCATGATACATATGGCTTTGTTATTTCTAAAATTCATCCAGCAGTTAGGGAAATATTTATAAATATATGTACTGCAGGATCTCTGTTGCATGCAGTAAGTGAGATAGCATCCATTTTCCATGCCTGGGTTGCTGAATGATCGTTTGTGAAAGCAATCACCCTTTGAATATAGTGTCTAATAATCCTGTCCATCAATCACATTTTTTTCTTCATCCATCCATGCACCATTTTAAATGCAAATAAAGATCACCTTCCCAATATCTATGAAAATTAAATCCCATCACAAATGAAAATTTACAACCCTATCTTATATTAGTTCATAGAGCTATATTCTCGATGGCTAAATCTCACCAACACCATCAAATAAAGTTAGGGGGAGTTCTAATTTGGCGTGCTAATTCAGACTGATGGTATTGACCTCTCTGTTTTTCACTGTGTCATTGTCCACCTGGTGGCCCCACCTGCTGGCCACTGGACGCGGCAAGTCTGGGATAAACTGGGAATCACCGATTGTCCACATTGGCTGCTTACATGCGTTGAGCTCAGAAGTGGAGAGGGATCATGGCAGACCAAACAACCTCACTCAAGGATACGTCCCCTTTCCCGGAAAGCTGTGCGTGTGTGAGCTCACTTGATAAAAGGGACTTTGCACATGTGACCACGTTAAAAATTCTGAGATGGGGAGACACGATCCTGCATTCTCTAGATGGGCTTCATGTAGTCACAAAGGTCTTTTTAAGAGAGTGTAGGGACAGTCACAGCCAGAGAAGGAGGTGCAGAGATAAAGCAGGGGCAGCGTGATACCCTCTGACGATCCAGGAAGGTGCCTCTAAGAATCTGGAGAAGCCAAGAATCTGGATTGTCCCTTAGACCCTCCAGAAGGAATGCAGCCTTGCGAACACCTTCAGATGAGCCCAGTGAGACCCATTTTAGACTTCCACCTCCAGAAGTGCCACGCGGTCTATTGGTGTTAAGCCACGAGATTTGTGGCCGTTACTCACGACAGCCATAGGGAACTTGCCCAGACCTGACCCAGATTGCCTCCGTTTGGACCATTCTAGTCTGTGGCGCAGACTTCACGGAGGAGGTGACATTGGGTCTGGCCGCCTTCCTAAGCGTGACTGCATCATGACCCACGGACTTGGGAGAAGACGGGAAAGTGTCATTGTGCCTTCAGGCCACATAGCCTGGCTCTCTGTAGAGACTCAGATAAGATGCAGGATGACAACATGGAACTGAATGACTCAGGAGGAAAAATCCCACACTCAACACAGAGCACGAAGCAGGAGACAAAAGGGGGAGCTTTGCAAGGGTCTCTGGGGTTGGAAGCCGCAGGCCAGGAGTTGTGCCGTTCACTCTGTCACACAGCGACCCGCTAATACGCGGCCCCCCACCGCAGGGACAGCGAGGCTGAGGGGTGCCTGTCTCCCTGGTCAGGCACTCACAGGGAGCACCATGAAGATTGATATTCCTTCATTTTAACCCAAACAACATCATCACGGGCTGACGACCGGTCCCTCCCCACCGCCTCCCTGCACCCCAAGGCAATTCAGTCCCTGGGCCACCTGCTCCGGCGTAATTACAGCCTTGATGAAGATAAAGGATGTTTGGGTCTTTGCTCTGCAGCAAGATATCATTACCCAGCCGCAAAGGGGTCCCTCTCCCGGGAGCCAAAGGTCAGTGCATGTGGTGAGTGATGGATCTTTATTCCGCCGGCTGCAGGCGCTCCGCAAATATTAAATATCTATGCGCTGCCTCGACCCCGATGGGTTGCAGGGGGATGGCCCGTCAGATGTGTATGCACGGGAAGAAATGCATCCATATGCTTTCTGCAGGCAGAAATATTCATCGGCGGGGGGGAGTAGTGCTCAGAAATGGTATGGCTCCACCACATGTATTTTTAAAAAATGACTAGTGATAGATTCTTATACTCACGGACTCCTCGGTAGATCTCCTTTCACAAATGTCTGTTCACGGAAGGAGCGTCTGCACACAAGTTAAATACCATCATAGTCATGATTTTAAATGGTATGACCAAATCTTCAGGAAGAACCGTAGTCTATTTTTCCCCCAAAAGAATAAACTGTAAAAATGTGATTCTAAAACTGTGGGGCATGTAAAACAAAGCACATATGTGAAATAATGCATGATTTTTAGTGATTAAAATTGTTTTAATGTTTGTTTATTTTTGAGAAAGACAGAGAGTGAGCAGGGGAGGGGCAGAGAGAGACGGAGACACAGAATTTGAAGCAGGCTCCGGGCTCTGAGCTGTCAGCACAGAGTCTCCTGTAGGGCTCGAACCCATCAAGGCTAGGATCATGACCTGTGGTTAAGTGACTGGTCCACCCACGTGCCCTGAATCAGAGCTCAAGACGACCCCCACATTGGGCTTAGAAAGCATATATTTTGTGACTATATTCTAGAGTGGTATACATACTTATATGACATTGTTTACTGATGTACTGATAATACACAAACATTACTAAAATTATAAATATTATATTACTATTACTGTAATATATAAAATTTTATTCCTATGATATGCTGTGCAGGAAGCACTAGTATTGCACAAACATGTACACATTCATTCGTTAACTTCATTCCATCCTGATATCAACCAAAAATGTTGGGGGCGCCTGGGTGGCTTAGTTGGTTAAGCATCCGGCTTTGGCTCAGGTCATTATCTCATGGTTTGTGGGTTCGAACCCCGCATTGCGCTCTGTGCTGACAGCTAGTTCAGAGGCTGGAGCCTGTTTCAGATTCTGTGTCTCCCTCTCTCTCTGACCCTCCCCTACTCATGCTGTCTCTGTCTCCCAAATATAAATAAAAAATATAAAAAAATTTTAAAAACAACAACAAAAATGTTGTCATTGGTTTTTGCCCATTGCACACATGAGAAACTGAGGCCCAGAGACTTAGATGTCTTGTCCCCGCCCAGACCTACAGAATCAGAATCCTGGGCCAGGCCTGGGATATGCATTCGTAGATCCGTAACTAACCCAAAATCTGAGGATCACTGCTTCCCCAGTTAAATTCATATCGAAGCTGGTTTTTTTTTTTAGCTTCACATTCTAAGGACTTAGAAATTCAGTAACCATTTTGGGATGCTATCCTCAGGTCTTCTGGCTAATTTCACACTGTAGTTTTCATAGAACGACATATAAAATGTGAACAGTAATCCCCTTAAAAGCACCCCAGGAAACACAAATGATCAGAAATGCATCACTGATTTGCACTGATATATTTCTCTAAATTTTTTAAATGTTTATATTTGATAGAACACAAGAGTGGAGAAGGAGTAGAGAGAGAGGGAGACACAGAATCCAAAGCAGGCTCCAGGCTCTGAGCTGTCCACACAGAGCCTGACGAGGGCTCGAGACCACGAGATCCATAGACCAGGAGATCAGGACCTGAGCCAAAGTGGAATGTTCAACCCACTGAGCCACCCAGGCACCCCTGCATTGATATATTTCTAAAGCATGAAAGACACAATGTACATTCTGTATAAATTTATATGCACCAAAGAATTTCTATTTTTTTTAATTTTTTATGATGTTTATTTATTTTTGAGAGACAGAGAAAGACAGCGTGAGCAGGGGAGGGTCAGAGAGGGAGGGAGACACAGAATCTGAAGCAGCTCCAGGTTCTGAGCTGTCAGCACAGAGCCCGACGCAGGGCTCAAACCCACGAACCGTGAGATCATGACCTGAGCCAAAGCTGGATCCTTAACCAACTGAGCCACCCAGGCACCCCAAGAACTTCTATTTCTTAATCAGATGCAAAAGCACTCATGATTATAAAGGTCCGATATGCGAACCATAACTGTGTTCATTTCCTTGGGCTGCTATCCACAAAGTACCTCCGAGTGGGTGCCCCCAAGTCCTGAAACAGTCTCTCAGGCTCTGAGACCAGAAGTCTGAGATCCATGAGGGGCGGGGCTTGGGCTGCTGAGATCCAGGCGGGCCAGGCCCACCCTCCTCTAAAGGCTTCAGGGAGGGTCCTTCCTGCCTCTTCCAGCTTCTGGGGCTCCGGGAAATCCTTGACACTGCTCAACGTACAGCTGTACCATTTTCATTTCCCCTTCTGCCTTCACAGAGTGCTCTTCCCTCTGTGTCCCCATCCACATTTCCCTTTACTTAAGTAATTGGATTAGGGCTCCCCCTGCTCTAGGGCGACCTCTGTGAGTGGATCACATGTGCAAATCCCTGTTTCCAAATAGGGTCACCCTCCCAGGTTCTGCGAGGGCACGGATTTTGAGAGGGCACCAGTCAACCCAGTAGGGGGGACCTTCAAGATGAAAAAGAGTAGCCGCACAGTTGCATAGTTTTAGACACATCGGATCACAAGCAGGACGGTACTTCCTGCACAGAGACGGCCACTGTGGAAACCACTGAGCTTTACCGGGCACCACAGTGCCTACGGTTAACAGCACTTGATTGCACCCTGAAAACGTTAAGAGAATCGATCTCACATTAAGGGTTCTTATCGCAAAGAAAAGAGAATGAGCAGGAGGAAAGTTCTGGAGGGGATAGACATGTTTGTTACCTTGGCTCACGGCGGTGATGGCTTCCCAGTTCCCTGCTTATGGTCACACGTATCTGATTGTATATATTCACCATCTGTGTTTCTTTGTATATTATACCGCAATAAAGGTGTTTATAAAAAAAACAAGAAGAAAATACATGTCCTGCATGGGTTAGAGGTAAAACGATGATGGAATGGGTCACGAGCAAGGGGCGATGTGTTGGTGAACAGTGGATTCCCATGTAGGCGGAGGGCACACTTGGTTGGATTCATTTTCCAGGATGCATCCATTTTCTTTGAATACTACACACAAAGTTTTCCTGGGTGTCCCACTGACCTTTCCATGCATCTGATATTCTTCTCACATTGCTCTCCACAGACCCTTTTTTTTTTAAAAAAAAAAAAAAATGGTCCTTGTAAAAGGAAGACACAGAAATCTATCACACTTTCCTTCTTTTAACCTTTTCTTTGGTGATCTTTTCCTCTTCCTTTCTGCCCTAAGATAGTATCTCTTCTCTGCATACAAACCATGAAAGGGCTTCATGGCCAAGTCGCTTCCTTGCATGTTTATTACACAATCAGGTCTATTGAAGTTTAGTAATTCTGCTAATCAGCATAAATCCCTGAAGGAAGATGTAGGAATACAGCTAAATTTTCCTGTTTATTGCCTATTTTATTTTGCATGCATTGGACGCTTCTATCTAAATATACTTGGTTTAATTTGTTTTATCGCAGTAACTAATTTGTTGTTGAATAAGCAAGCTGCACAGTGCCCTTAGTATCTACCTCCCAAATTGATTTCCTAAGTGTGAAATTAAAATGTCACAAGAAGAGGAGACTTGAAACAATGGGTTGCCATGCCTTCTGAAGGATGTTATACACCCACCACTACCTCCTGCTTCTCCCGTTATATTGGGAATGCAATTAATAATGATTAGCTTTGGAATATGGCTTATAACATCATTCTGTATTTTCTAGGAGAAAATTAATTCCTCACACAGTAAAGTAAACCTATCTGTCATGTGTTAAAGAGCTATTCGATTCGGAGCCAGGATTTTGTTGAAAACAAAGCATGCAGGGGCGCCTGGGTGGCTCAGTTGGTTAAGCGTCCAACTTCAGCCTAGGTCATGGTCTTCAATGACAAGTTCAAGCCCTGCGTCGGGCTCTGTGCTGACAGCTCAGAGTCTGGAGCCTGTTTCAGATTCTGTGTCTCCCTCTGTCTCTGCCCCTTCCCTGCTCATGCTCTGTCTCTCTCTCAAAAACAAATATTTTAAAAAAGAAAGAAAGAAAAAAATATAGGCCTTTGGTATCATGCTTCTTCCTGTGATGGGAGGAAGTTCCCACGGCAGGTGTTTATGAAAGATCTACAGGTCCATGAAAAGGCGAGGAGGAACGTCTATAACACTGGAAATCCTCAACTCCATACGGACAAGCAGCCTGCAGGTGAGAACAGGATCAAAAACCGCATCCCTCTCGGGGTCTATTATAATAGCATACTATTTGCTCCCAAACCTTCATCCCGAGCTGTTTTGCAGATAAACACTTTTGCTCACGAGGAGGATTGCGCAAAAGGGAACAAATAGTTCAGCTCCTGAAACCTCACTGTCACCACTAGAAAGTCACTCGGGCCAAAGTTTGCAGAGAGAAGGTGGGCGTTCTACGTGGAGGACATTTCTACAGAAAGAAGGTGGCATGGTGGAAAGGCTGTGGGTCTCTGGAGGCCGGTGGTACCCAGGGGCTTAGAAAAAATTTACAGAGTAACTGTGACTGGCTGCGTCTACATTTTATTCAATCACATTCATCTCAAAGGCAATGACCAAATGTACTACTTTATGTGTTAAATTAGTATGGAATGATTTAAGAGCAAGGGAAACAGACTGTCATGAAGTGAATTCTCATCCCAACTATCATGTTGACGACCCATGGGATTTCGGACAACCGTCCACAGGGCTTTGGACCATTTGCTGAAGTTTTCTCTGCCTAAATTTCCTTAGATGTTAAAAAGAGAGAAACTGGAGTTTCCTCATGGTGTGACAAATTATATAATAATATCATGCTTACAGTCATGTCTGGCATGCTTTAAATAAACACATATTTTATTTATTATTCGTACAGGGGAAACGGGAAGAGTGACAGCTTTCATCATTTGTCAGTTTCCTCAGGGACCAAACAAACGTTGGAGGGAAAGAGTACATTTCTGCAGTGGAGACCTGGAGACTGTCTTTGATCCAAGGCTGAGATGAGACACAATATTGAACTCTATTGAATCACACCTCTTATCGATGGTTATACTTGGAGGCCACATGGGATCCCTGTTATCAACAAATCATGGAAACACTTCTTGTCATTAATTTTTTATTATGAGTTCAGTGCTCCCAAAGGAAAGAAGTATTGCTGGTGAGGAAAGTTCCTATTATTTCACTATGAAATAAAAATGTAAATACACAATTTGGCAATGGGCTTAAAGCCGCTGTTAAACATTAAAAATTAGAAGGAAAAAAATCGCTATATTCAAATAACAATTCTTTCCAAAGTATAGTTTTATGTTTGGGATTTTTTTTTTTATAATTGTCCTTTTGAGAGAGTGATTACATTGAATCATGTTCAATACTTTGTAATGTTTCAATAAGCAAATAGAATTTCCCCGAAAGGCACTTGTGGGACTAAATGGTTTGTTCATAATTTCCTTTCGAAACATTTTTTCGAAAGAAAACGAAGTTCTGTTTAATTTCCCATTTAAATGATTCTTGAATTTCTTACGAAAATCCCATTACACGGAAATTTTTATTCTGGTGTTCAGATTTGGACACACACGCATTTACATGCAAACACTGGCCACGGCGGTCTTTTGTGCATTGTATTCGACTTTTATCGAAGGATTCTTGCACAGTTGGCTTTCAATAATTTGCAATAGGCCCTTTCCCTTGGGCAATCAGGCCACTTTAAATATTAAATGTTCAGCTTGAGGAAAAAAGACAAATCACCTTAGTGTTAAATTGTGTAACAGTTATTTTTAGGGCAGTAGCATAGGGCTAATTTCTACTTCTTTGTACATTCTCTGCATGTGAAGCTCCCTTTCCTTTAACTGACATTATAAAATAAAAGATCCGTCCCCCCCACCCCATAGGTTCTTTGTTTTTATCTGGTAGATGCAGGATTCTTGTCATATTATGATCACTTGGAACTGATGTATTTTTCCCCCTTGAATTCTTTACAATCTTAACATGGACTTCCACAAAAGGAGAGATTAAGGCCAGTTTTTCTTGAGCTAAATATAGGATCCCCTGTATCAATTAATATGCCATTATCTGCCTGTATCCCTTTCTCGTATGTGTTTATTTATAAATCCTCCTTTCTCATTAGCTGCCTTACGTTTTTGCAAAATGTCATTTCATTTGTTTTTTTTTTTTCTTCCCAGAATGTGCCTGGGAATACCTATGATAGGGAACAAATGCTCTTCCCGTGAAATTACACGTCCTAATTAAACAAACAACGTTTCTAACACAAACGGCCCGTAGTCAAGATCCAGCTTTCTCGACAGACGTAACAAAGACTTCATCTTTTCCAACTTGACGCTCTGAAGGTGGAAGAGACGGAGACAGGTGGCAGTAACATCCAGAAACATCACTAAGAGCCCGTCGACAACACGTCTGGGACCAATCCAAGAGGAGGAAGCAAAACAAATTGTTTTGTGCGGGGAAGACACATCACACAAGCCAGAAGAAACCCACAAGCGTCACCTTGTGACACAGAACAGGGATTGGCACGTTCTCTACAGGGGCCAAGATCATCCGTCGTTTCGGTCCACTTGGACCTGAGAACACAGAAGTGGCCCTGGGCGAAATGCAGATCAACGGGGTGGCTGGCTTCCAGCAAAACTTTCCAAAAACGGGTCACAGGGCCCGACTCCGCTTCGTAGGTTCCAACCTCTGACATAGAACCCACAGAAGAAGGACGAAAATATGCTTCTAAACAGTTATGTGATGCCGAGGGTTAGATTAAAATCCAAAATCTGGGGCATCTGGGTGACTCCGTCGGTTAAGCATCCGACTTTGGCTCAGGACATGATCTTGCAGTTTGTGGGTTCGAGCCCCATGTCAGGCTCTGTGCTGACAGCTCAAAGCCTGGAGCCTGCTATGGATTCTGTGTGTCCCTCTCTCTGGCCCTTCTCCGCTCATGCTCTGTCTCTCTCTCAAAAATAAATGAACGTAAAAGAACGCACAAGGAAAACCAAGAGCACACAAGCTGGGCAGGACTCCTGCGTCCCTCCAAAGTAGAGGCTGGATGCTTCTCTGTGCAGAGCACCGTCCACCCGCACACACGTTTCCGGGGCCACCTCCGGGAAGGGAGAGGGTGCAAGTCCCAGGGCGCTGCAGGGCACACGGCCACGGAAGCTGTCAGAGCACAGCACACCCCGGGAGAGATTTCCTAAACAGAATGTGCTGGAAGTGAGGGCACAGAAGCCTTGTGGCCATGCATCTGGGAGGGTCCTTTAAAACAAAGTGGTGTCCGCTCTGCAGAAGAGCAGGGGCACGGAGCTCTCACAGGGCCCTTCGGAACGGAGAGGAGCAGATGGTGTCCAGGTCCACACTGGCAAGCAGGGGAATTTCAAGGGTGCCCTTCTTCTGCCCTGGGGACAAGGGGAAGAGTGGACACCTCTCAGCCGCAAACACACACACAGAATAAAAGAATGGGAAGCACACCCAGGACATGATAACAAAGACATAAATCTAAAGGCGCTCACGGCACCGGAAGAGCAGGAAAACTCGGCCAGAGAACCAGGCCTCCTTGGCCTACATGAGCTCAGAACCGTGCAGACTGAAATGTGGCACCGTGTGTGACTTGATCTAGTAACTTCTCACCAGCGTCCACGGCTAGGCAGCAGACGCCACAGCGGATCACACACCCCAGGGGGTACGTGCAAGACTTCCGTCTTGGGGGATGGAAGCAAACAGGAGAAGCTGTGGGAACAGTCTGGGTTTCTATTTTTAATTTATCGTTCATTTTTATTTTAGAGATAGAGCACAAGCACAGAGAGGGACAGAGAGAGAGAATCCCAAGCAGGCTCCACACTCAGCAGGGAGCTGGATGTGGGGCTCGATCTCACAACTCTGGGATCATGATCGGAGCTGAAATCAGAGTTGGATGCTCAACCGACTGAGCCACCCAGATGCCCCGTGAACAGACCTTGTAAAGATTAGAATTTGAATGCACTCTCATAAATCCATTGGGACGCACAGGAAAATGTTCATTGGGAATCCACTAGGCACCTTTAAATAATGTTTTACTGTGTCAAGTGATTGTATGAGTTGGAACTCTTCACCCCATAGGAATAGCTTGCTTTAAATAGTGTTATGGAATAAAAATGACTCTTCCTCCTAATTATCCAGACAGTTGCTTCCTTACTACGGCATCCAGCTGAAGCTGTGTGATTCTGACACAGTACACACAGTGAAACCAGTTGGAATGGAAGAAATCATAGAAATGGATCAGGTTTTAAAAATTAAGTTTTATTCTATGGTTTAAGGGGAGGTAAACCAGCAGAAAATGAAATTCTAGTTAAAAAAAAAAGAGAATTGGAAAATGAAGTTTTGGCCTAAGGGGAAATATCAGAAAATGACTAATGTGAGGGGGAAAAGAGCCCCAAAACCACAGCTCAGATTGAGCGTGTGGAAAAAAAAAGAAATGGAAATCACTAATCAAAAATGTATGACGGTGTCTTCAATAATAAATGATGTGTAAACACTGAACTAATGTGACCTGTGTACAATGTGGCTTAAAAAGAAGGGGAAAAAATGTGAAGGATAAGAGAAAATAGCAGGTACAAAAGAGGGAAATGTGTTTGTCAAGGTCGGTGGTGTTTTGGCTGCATGGTGAGAAGGGAAGGTTTCCTTTATCATCAAGGGAAGGGACAGGTGGCCCATTGGGCTCTTGTCAGCGGGCTCCTGTTTGTTGGGACTGAAGGTGGTCTTTCGCCAAGGAACACATTTCAACAAAGAACAAATGTATCTCCTGCCACGTAGACCTGCCTTGTTCTCTTGCCTGGAAATCTGGAAGTTACTTTTGGTCAAAGTAACATGAATTCAAGTTAAGGGCAGCTTTGGTCAAAGACGACATCTGCTTTCTGTCTTGGGGATTCATCCGGTGAACGGGTTGAGCGTTTCCAACTGGTAGTTAGGGCTAGTCCAGCAAACAGCCCGCGGTGGGTCTGGAGCCTACTCGGACATCGACAGCAGGCAAACAAGTGACCCTGCTTCAGATCCTCATGGGAAGTGGTCAGGCCCTGAGATGGTCTGTTACCAAAGAGGTTGGTTGGTGTTTAAACACATAACTCGCTGTCCATTCTGACGTTTTCTACAACTATGGACAAAATACTATACGATGGACCGTCCATGAATATATATGGAGTGCTTTTGTTTCTTTTTGCTTCATTTCTTTGGGGAAAAAATATTTTCTATCTGTGACAGAAGTGGGGCCAAGGTATCGACAGTACACATCATTTCCTATTTGGCCAAAAGTAAAACATTTCTAATAAAATTTAATAGTAACTGTGATGATTGAGTTTATGCATCAATGTGACGGGGCCACAGGGTACCTAGATACCTGGCTAAACATTACTCTGTGTTTGTCCATAAGGGTGTTTTGGGATGACCTTAACATGGGAATTGGGAGACTGAGTGGAGCAAACCGCCTTCCCTGACTTGGGTGGGCCTCGTCTAATCAGGTGAAGGCCCGAATAAAACGTAAAGGCTGTGTCTCCCATGAGTAACAGGGAATTCTCCTGTCTAACTGCCTTGGATCTGGGACATTAGTTTTCTCCTACGTTTAGACTTGAACTGAAACATCAACTCTTCCTGGATCTCAGGCCTGTGGCCTTCAAACAGAAACTAAACCATAATAATAATAATAATAATAATAAATAATTAAAATAGTTGCAAAAGTCTAGAAAGAGTGTAGAGATACGCAAGGAAAGCATTCCATTTGAGACCAATGGTCTGAATCTTTTAAATACTCTGCAAAACTTTCTCTTCAACTGTGGCTGCAGAAGATACCCAGATTTTGCCTTTTCAGAGAGGAGAACATGGATTTTCTTCATGCGTGGCATGAGTTTTAGAGCCCGAAAACCCTCCAGTCCTGCTGAACCACATGCAGAAGCCTCGTACGTCACAAAGATCACAGAAGAAATTACCTAGCTCTATCCAGTATCTAGGGCACTAGAAAACACCACTTGAAGACTACTGTGTGTGACCATTTGATTCCTAGCAATAGGAAGGAAATGATCAGTAACAGATGTGTAATCCATCCTTTCTCCTCCCCGGTAAGGAAGGAAGGAAGATAAATTGGTCAAATCTGCTGGAAAACATGCTGATAAGACACATCCTGGCAAGCGCTCTGTTGTAATTTGTCAGAGGGAAAGTCTCTGTCTGTGGCCTCTATGCATGGAGGACTGTGGGTAAGGTGCAACTAGCCTGGATGGAATCGCTTATGGAAAACATAGGACCCAGCCTCATGGGAAATTGTTCATCGGCCAGGTAACTGTGTGAGGAGACACTGGAGACAGTGCGTATGAAAAATGGGTCCCTTCGGGGTAAGAAATGTGACCGCATCCATGAATCGGTGAGTGAATTCATATAGGTCTGGCCAGAGCATGTGTCGACGTGGTAAGAAAGACCAGCACTGGAGTCCCCCAAACCCGCTTCCGCTGCGCCTCATTCTGCCATTCGCAACATGGATGGACCCTGAAGGCATGAGGTAAATCACAGAAAGAGAAATACCATGTGATCTCACGGCAATGCGGGGTCTACAAAGAGCCAAACTCATTGAAACAGAGTAGAAAGGCGGCTCTCAGAGGTAAGGCTGGAGGAGACAGGGAGGTGTTGGTCAGAGGGTGCACCCTCCCAGCTCTACGATAAGCCAGTCCTGGGATCTAATATTCAGCATGGTGGCTCTTGTTAATGACACCACTAACTATCATATACTGGAAAGTTTCTAGGAGAGAGATCTGAAGTGTTCCCTCACCCCAACACACAGAAATTGTAACTAGGCAGGCGAAAGGAGTTGTTACGTGAGGATGTGTATTGAATAATCATGTTGTACACTCTAAGCTCACAGTGTTGTATGTCAGCTCTGTATCAGGAATGCTGAGGGGCAAAAAGTAAAATGTACCATATGTTTGCACTCAGGTCTAGCAGGAGAACAGGAGAAACCTAATGGAGAACCATGGGGAGGAGGGAGGGGGAAAGAGAGTTGGGGAGAGAGAGGGACGCAAACCTTGAGAGACTATTGAATACTGAAAATGAGCTGAGGGTTGAAGGGGAAGGAGGAGGGGGGGAAAGGGTGCGGGTGATGGAGGAGGGCTCTTGTGGGGAAGAGCACTGGATGTTGTATGGAAACCAATTTGACAATAAACTACTTAAAAAGTAAAAAAAAGTAAAATGTAAAGAAAAATATAAAGTATCTTAAGCAAAGGGAGTGTTAAACTACTCAGTAGTTACTAAATTCATGTGCCGTATGTGGAATTCTTGAACCAACACTTGATTTTAAGAAAATGTGCTTCAGAATACTTTTTTAAAATATCTTTGAGATAAATGTATTCTCTTTAATCTTTTGTTTTTATTTCAAGCCAGACTAAGAAGTATCGTGCTCTCTTCTCTTTCTCGTCTTTCTCCATTCCTTCCATTTTGTACGGGGTCTACATTCAGACTACTGGGTAATGCTTCTAGTGTTATTGTGGATTTTCTCATCCTTCCAGGCTCTGTCTTCAGTGGGATGCTCTCTGTCAGCCTCATGGAAAAGGTCTACGTGCCAGGGTCCCCAGTGCAAGGCAGCGAATCCCTGAGACATAAGCCTTATGGCTCGGGAAAGAGGCACCCCCAACATGTCCTACTTAGTGAGGAAAAGAGGCATGGTCTTTGTAAAGTGCTTAAATTTTGAAGAAAAGGTAATTCCATAAGAATATACACCTCTTACTGTCCATGATGATCAAAATGGACCATTTTCTACTAATATCACCTATACCATCACGGCCTGAAAACACATACGTCCCTATAAAGGTGGATGCTGAATATCAAACAGTGGGTCGGTTATCTATCACTATGTAGATTACTCACCACCCAGGAAATTCATGACATAAAGCAATATCTATTTTTTTATGATCATTGTTGCTCTGTGCCCATGTCCACAAGATTCAAAGAGCCTTATGTTGCCCAGATGGCAGGAAGGTAGAACGTTCTGCAGCTTCCTCTCTCATATGTCTGGTACCCAGGCTGGAATGCATTAGAGGTGGGCTTCACATGGACGGTCAATGGAAGCATCAACATATGGTCCATGCATGTCTCTCGGGCTTCCTCACAAGATGGCAGCCATAACATTTCCTTAATATCAGTGCTACTGGGAATCTATTCGTTTGCTTGTACGTTGTCTGCACGTCTTTCTTCGTGAAGTGTTTTAAAACATATTTTGACACATGTGGGTTATTTTCCTATTATTGACTTCGGACATGCTTTATATAAGGAATATATTTTAGTAGGTCTTATGGGAAGTTGTTGTGCTGATGCTTCACTATCATATGCCTCCATCTGAACCTCTTATCATTGTTGAAGGGTTGGTTCAGTGGGTATATATTTACAGATTGAAAATTTCTGCATAGAACACCTGATAATATTATACCACTTTTATGGGATCTTTTGTTAATGACAATAAGCTGAGAATCTTATTGTCAATCTTTTATGATCAATTATTTGCCTTGAATGGCCAGTGTTCCTTTCCTTGATTCTAGTTTTTATTTGCTCTGCCAACTTGTGAACTACTGAATCTGATTGTTTTGAGTGCGGCTGTGTAAAGACCACTGGAATTTTCCATCATTTCTTCATATATTACTACTCTTTGAGAGGCCACATGTATTTTCTACCATCTTTACTAATCTCTTTTGCTCCTGACCTGTTTGATAGTTTACCTGTGTTTGTCTCTGCACTGCATCCTTTATGAATTCCTTAATAATTATCTTTTCTTTCTGCCTCCTACACTATGCAATTTACTGACTCTTTCTAACAGATTTCTAACCTGTGTTTGATTCTGAAGATCAAGGTATATATTTCTAAAGTAAGATTTGTGGGTTTTCATTCCCATAGGTCTGCTGCTCTATTTGTCATTTCTTAATTTTGTCTTCTTCCTTCACTGTATCTGCTCCTTCTATTGTTTTTTTTTTAGACAGACTTACTTAAATTCAAAAACTTAAACTATTTTTAGTGATTAATCATTTGTAATTTAGTGGTGATTAAGGCCTTGTGTTACAGGATAAGGCAATTTTATGACACCGACACACATCTTTTAAGAACTTGACTCAATTCTGATTTTGCTCCCAGACATAAAGCAGATTAAAAGTTGGGTGTGTAACTTTTCAATTTTAGTGTTTGACATCTTGGCTCATACTGTTTATCTGACACTAGAATCCCTTTGCCCCATTCTGTATTAAAATTCTTCATTCTAATGTACTTTTCTGATAAAATGGCCACATCTCTAGGAGTCTCTACGTACATCCTCTAAGGTTTAGTAAATGAGTTCTTTCTTCCTTTAGTATCAGTGGTACACATGTCTATTTTTACAACGGTGTTTACCAATCATCCATGTGCTATCCTCACACTATATCCACTCTTTAAGGACACAATCTATGTAGATTTGTTCATCAGAACTTTGCACATAACAGTTATGCAAATGTGACACAAATTGAACTGTTAGTGTAAGTTGTTTTGAAAACATTAATGCATAAATGTAATCACATATGATTTCAGCAGGAAAGAGGACAAAGAAGCACACTGCTATTTTTCACACAAATATAAATATTTCCTCGTGTAAATACACATTTAAGAAGCAATGACTTAATGTATTTTTAAATATTCGTGTGGCAGAAACAAACCTAGGAGTTTCTAAACAATTACAGTCAGGAAAGGTGAGAAATAAAGAATACAAATATGATTATTTCATGAAATAGAATTAATTTACTTTGAGACACTAAAAACGATACTGGGCTTAAGAACACAGACTCTGTCTTTGCTCTCTGTGATAGGACTGCCCACACTGTGGATTTAAAACAAGGGCAGTTTTATTCAGAAATACATATCACATTGCACCCAAAATACTACATTATACATAATGACAAGAGAAGAGGGCACGGGGAATGGGTATTATTTCACGTCAGCCAAATACAGTTTCTAAAATATAAGGAGTGGACAGTAAGGGACTGAAATGTAATTGGCACTATTTAAAGGCAGTTTTGATTCTAGGTAGCATTCAATCAACACATCAGCTCTGAGAGGGAGAGATCATTCTCCGTTTCTGCATGAATAACGGACTAAAGACCACCAGGAACACAACTAGCAAAGGGCAGAGGTTCTATGAAAAGCCAGACACGCTAAACTCCAGCAAATTCGAATGACCTGTTCTTGCCTCATGCATCCCTTTGCTCAGGAAGGAAGATACCTTTGGTTCTATCCATCGGCATTCCATGTTTTATTCCCCCCTACCATCCTTCCTGTCTCCTTTCCTTTCAACTTTCACACTAAGATGTTTTTCACAGATTGCCAGTTCCTGATAGTAACACAGGATTCCTATATCAAGGATATTCATGGTGATCATTTTTTTAAAGGTTTATTGATTTTTAAGAGGGAGGGAAAGACAGAGAGTGAGTGGGGGAGGGGCAGAGAGAGAGAGAGGGAGACACAGAATCTAAAGCAGGCTCTAGGCTTTGACCCATCAGCACAGACCCAATGTGGGGCTTGAATTCACAAACTGTGAGATCATGACCTGAGCCAAAGTGAGACGCTCAACTGACTAAGCCACCCAGTGCCCCTGTTTGCATTTTTTGAACACAAAATTTGTGCTGATCACACAAAATTTCTCAGCAGAATTTATGTAAGTGAATTACGGCTATGTACGTGTTTTCTGTTTCATGATGACTCTTATATGTTATGGAAAGGACATATTATAAGATTTTAGAGGACAATTATGTCATCAACATACACCTATAATTAGCAACTTACTGGACACATCATAATTGGATTAAAATTGCTCTTAGAAGTTGCACCTTTGTAAAAATGAAGCAGGAAATCAAGATTTAAGTAACACGATACAAAAATGTTGATTCAAAGGGGCACAGACACCTCAATGTTTATAGCAGCACTATTAACCATAACCAAATTATGGAAAGAGCCCAAATGTCCATGACAGAAGAACAGATAAAGAAGATGTGGTATACATATATAATGGAGTATTACTCAGTGATGCAAAGGAATGAATCTTGCCATTCACAACAATGTGGATGGAACTAGAGGGTATTATGCTAAGCGAAATAAGTCAATCAGAGAAAAACAAATATAAGATTTCACTTATATGTGGAATTTGAGAAACTCAACAGATGAACATAGCAAAAGGGAAGGAAAGTAAGATAAAAAATAAAGAGAGAGGGAGGCAAAGCATAGGAGACTCTTAAATACAGAGAACTAACTGAAGGCTGCGGAAGGGAAGGCGGGTGGGCAGATGACCTAATGGGTAAAAAAAAAAAAAAAGTTTTCAAAGAATTTTTTTAGGTTTATTTATTTTGAGAGAGAGAGAACATGCAAGTGGGAGAGAGGGGAGAAGAGAGAGAGAGAGAGAGAGTACCAAAGTACCAAGCCCAGTTGGGGCTCCAACTCATGAGCCACTAGATCATGACCTGAGCTGAAGTTGGACACCCAACTGACTGAGCCACCCAGGTGCCCCCAAAGTTTTAAGTAATAATTGAAGGAACATTTAGCAATGATAGCACACCAGTAAAATGGCTATTTCAGTGGTTCGGGTGGTTTGGACCAGATTATGTCTATTTTCAACACAATCAGATACAGTGATAGAGGTTTGTTGAGTTCTATCCAAATAATGGGTGAAAGTTACGTAGGCCAGCATAAATACATTGTCAATAAAATTGCTGTGATGCGTATTTAAATTTATTTTTACTTTCTGTGGGTTATTTCCCCCACTTATTTATTTATTTATTTTGAGAGAGACAGAGAGAGAGAAAAAAGGAGCACACATGAGTGGGGGAGGGGCAGAGAGCGAGTGCGAGAGAGAGAATTCCAAGCAGGCTCTGCGCTGTCAGCACAGAGCCTGACATGGGTCTTGAACACACGAATCGTGAGAACGTGACCAGAGCTGAAATCCAGAGTCAGATTCTTATCAACTGAGCCATCCAGGTGCCCCTTCCACACTTAATTTCTATTAAATTATAATATTTGATGACCAGAAAAGATTCTTGTCTTAATAGTAATCTCTTTATTCATTCATTTATTCATTCATTATATAAATATTCATTGTATATTCTATATTGAATATATATGACCGCACATTGTTCTTGGTCTTGGGAAATTATCAGCAAATATTATCATGTATGCTAGGGCTTAAGCACTAGATGGATAGATATAAAGATAATAGATATATAAATTATAGATATAGATATGGATTATAGATGTAGATTATAGATACACAGAGATAGATCGATAGAGATACATAGCATACTGGTGTCTGGGTAGCTCAGCTGGTTAAGCACCCAACTCTTGATTTTGAGTTGGGTTGAGCACCCAACTCTGGGTCATGATTGATCACCCAGATCATGAGTTTGAGCTCTGTTTCCAGCTCTGCGCTGACAGCACAGAGCCTGCTTGGGAGTCTCTCTCTCCCTTTCTCTCTGCCCCTCCCTTGTTCACTCACTTGCGCTCTCTCTCTCAAAATAAATTTATTATTAAAAAAAATTTTATGTTTCATATTTATTTTTGAGAGACAGAGAGAGACAGCGTGAGCAGGGGAGGGTCAGAGAGAGAGGGAGACACAGAATCTGAAGCAGGCTCCAGGCTCTGAGCTGTCAGCACAGAGCCCGATGCGGGGCTCGAACCCACGAACCGTGAGATCATGACCTGAGCCGAAGCTGGACGCTTAACCGACTGAGCCACCCAGGCGCCCCTCAAAATAAATTTAAAAAATAAACTTTAGATACATAGTGAACAGTTACACAGATAGACACACACATATAAATTCTAATTGTTGTTCACATGGACTGAAAAATAAATAAAAATACCTAGATGTATAGACAGACACAGCAGATTTTCCATAAACACCATCAAACTGATTGCTGGGAAATGCAACGTCTCTAGTACCGCGGTCCTATTAGTTGATCTCTCTGTCCTTTATTTCATGCTCTATCCCCTCACCTATTTATACACAAACCATCTGATTTTGCTGCTTGGATCATTTTTCTACTTCGATATGTAAAGTCCAGGCCACAGTTTAAAGCAGGTCTTTCTTGGACAGAAATGTGGTTTCGAGGTCCTGCTGTTTATCGCATTTGGGACTGGGTTTCCTCTTGTTTGTTATAAAAGGCCCATGAATTACAAAAGCAGCAAATGACATTCAAATATGTCAGCAGGAAAATCTTGGCAAAGGTGATTCGGGCGATCTTTGCTCATTTGTGATGTTTATGGATAAAGATCACCGAAATGTGTGTTAGTGGAATTTTAAAGACGTCTTGTGAGTGCAGTTAGTTGGTGGTTACACTAAAAAAATTGCCAAAGTGTCCAGACTGAGGTCGTTCTCTGCCTAACCGAAACATTTATTCAGAGGGTTATTTTTTAAAACAATCTACGACTGATAAATACGGGCCGTTAAGGGAGATTTGTAATATTACACAAACTTCATTTTTAAGCCTCTGTCTGCGGGTCCAGATAGAATCAAGGACTTTTGCGTTCTTTGAGGCATATAAATGGCTTGCATTGTGGGCTCTGCTCTGGGACTCTGTTCCTCACTGTCAGGGATCACAGATAAGGGCTTGGGGATGAAGCCGATAGGAGAGAAAAGCGCATTGTTGATAAAAATCAGAGCGCCCTTCTGATACTGAGGGCGCTATGAGGCCGCTCGCTGATACAAATAGCTTCCTGCGCTCTTTGGAATCAAACAATTTCACTTTCTTCGGGGGAAGTAATTATCCTGTCTGACCTTCCTTCCACGATGGGGCCAGGCTTGCAAATCTCAGGCAGCCGGCTTTGCCGGGGCTGTGAGGGGCTTTCCGTCAATACATCTCGAAACCACAAAGATCCGGAGGATTCCGCTAGGGAGAACCTGCCATGATTTTCTGCTGGGAGCAGAGAAGACTGAAGGGAAGGGTCTGTGGCTCACGGGGAAGCCTGTTGTCCTTCTAAAGGGTTTTTGCTCATGTTCATGTTTGATTAATAATTACATGACAGATGGGGAACATGAGAACATGGTGACCAGGGGCCCCTTCTGGTGCAGTATCTACTTGACCAATCTGCCCAGAGCATTGTAGGAAAGGCTGGAAGTCACTCCAGAGGGGCTGGTTAGCACATTTCCCTGGCACTGGCTCTGGTTGCTGTAAGCCCCGTGTGCTTAAAAATATTTTTAAAAGTATGTATTCATTTTTGAGAGACAGAGAAACAGAGCATGAGCAGGGGAGGGGCAGAGAGAGAGAGAGAGGGAGACACAGAATCCAAAGCAGCTCCAGGCTCTGAGCTGTCAACACAGAGCCCGACATGGGGCTTAACCCATGAACTGTGAGATCATGACCTGAGCCAAAGTCAGACGCTTAACCGACTGAGCCCCCCAGGCGACCCTAGAAATACAGACAGACCAACATCAAGCTGTGCACCCAGACACGTGCATACAAATGTCAGACATCACGCCCCTGCCCCTCTCCGGTCTCCGCTCTGTTCTCCCATCAGGCCTCGTCCATAGAAACACGGGCACGACACTTACCTAAAGCAGAGCCAGGGCCGTCTGACTTGTTTCTCTGAAGCAGGGCATCCTTTGTTCTCCGGCTCCTTTACTTAGATGGTTCCGGAGGACCTGGGGACAAGGGAATCCCTAAGATCAGTCCTGTACCGTCAGAGCAGAGCGAGGGGAGGGAATGAGAAGAACAACGTGTGCCATTTTCTGCAGATGAAAATACGGTCAAATTAGAAACAGTTCCTGCCGAAGGAAAGACACAGAGCGAGCAAGTGAGAGAGCGAGAGAGACAAGGAGAGAGACAGAGAGAGAGGGGACAGAAGGAAGGATGGATGGATGGAAGGAAAGCCAGAAAACGTCCCTGTCTAGTGATATTTGTGGAGACAGAAAGTATGTAAGAAATTAGAACGTCGTTTACATTGTATGGCCGGGACACGCTGGCAGCCTGAGCGGAGAGTCAGCAAAATCACCGTCCATCACAACAGGCTAAGATTGGATTCGGGGTGTGCAGGAGGCAGCCTGGTAACAAATGCCTGCCTCATTAAAGGCGATTCCGTTTTGTTCTCTTTTCTATGATACGCACCTCAAGAAACCAGGAAGCTGAGACCCCGGCCCAAGGCTCTAGCTTTTTATAACGGTTAGGTTGGGCAGGGGCACCTGGGGGGCTCAGTCAGTTGAGCATCCGACTTCTGCTCAGGTCTCATGGGTTCGAGCCTCATACTGGGCTCTGTGCTGACAGCTTGGAGCCTGGAGCTGCTTTGGATTCTGTGTCTCCCTCTCTCTCTACCCGTCCCTGGCTGACACTCTCTCTCTCTTAGTAAAAAAATGAATAAACATTAAAGAGAGAGAAATGTTCGATTAGACAGAAAGCAGACTTTCTTCAAGGTGTTTCCTATGCGTAGAGACTTGGTAGATTCCTACTTTCTCCACCTAACCCTCCATCTTTCGGGTGATTGGAAATGTTTTCTATGATACCGGTAGCATTTTTTGAAACAAAAGTCGTAAGTCCTGGAGGACTGTGGCAAGGTATTAGGTGATTGTTTAATGTTAGACGTTATTTGCACGCTGGGTCCTGCAGCCCAGGCGACTGGACCGTCAGGATGTCCGCATGGTGCCGCCACACTCCTGCAGCCTCAGTGTCAGTGCTGGGCACCCCAAAACACCATGTGAAATGAATGCAAAGAGACTGACACTTTCTGCTGTCACATGCAATCCGCTTGAAAGCTTCCCAAACTGAAATTCAGACAATGAGAAAGAAGGAACAACGGAATGACCAAGAATTGTGGAATAAATCCAACGGTCGTCCATCACTCATGCTTGGCCTCACAGAAGGACAGGAAACAGACAATGGAGTGAAACTTTAGGGTCGTAAGGAGAGAGTTTTCCAAAATCAGTGTCCGACAGGGACCATGTAACACAACACCAGATAAATACCGAAAATGGCATCTCTGGGTTTCAAGGTCAAACTACAGAAAATTAAAAAACAAAACAGAACAAAACCGTGAAAGAAGTCAGAGGATGGAGGAGAAATATGTTACTTATATGTAAACAAGATGACACTTTATGTGGATTTCCCATCAGAAATCACACAAGCTCTGGGCGCCGGGGGGGCTGAGTGGGTTAAGCATCTGACTTCGGCTCAGGTCATGATTTCACGGTTTGTGAGTTTGAGCCTCCCATCAGGCTCTGTGCTGACAACTCAGAGCCTGGAGCTGCTTCAGATTCTGGGTCTCCCTCTCTCTCTGCCCCTCCCTCACTCATTCTCTGTCTCTCTCTCTCTCTCTCTCTCTCAAAAATAAGTAATCATTAAAAAATTAAAAAATAAATTACTAAAGCAGGAAGAAGAAAGGCTGTCATATTTAAAGGGTTGAGAGAAAACAATCACCAACATAAAATTCTTTGTCTAGTGAAATGATCCTTTAAATATGAAGGAAAAACACATTTTCACACAGAAACAAAGATTGAAGGAATCCATTTCCACAGACCTGTTCTGCCAGAAACATTAATAGGTTGAAGGAAAATTATATAGAATATATAGATGGGAACTTTGGATCTGATAAAGGAAAGAAAGCTTCCGATAAGGGATAAAGTGAAGGTAGAATAAAATATTTTAATATTTTATGCTTAATTGAGCTAATAGATAACTCCTTGTAATTATAGTAATATATTGAGTGATTTTAACATGCAGATAAATGAAATAAATTAGAGCAATGTTGTAATGGAGAAGAGATGAATTAGTGACATTTATTATAAGTTACTTTCACTAGACATGAAGTGATAGAATGATTACTGAAGGTGCATATCAATTACTTTAAAAGCTATATTGAGAATTCTAGGGAAATGACACTTTTCTTAAAGAATTAATATGAAGCAGCCTGGGTGGCTCAGTCAGTTGAGTATCCAACTTCCACTCCAGTCATGACCTTGTAGTTTGTGTGTTCGAGCCCCGCATCAGGCTCTGTGCTGACAGCTCAGAGCTTGCAGCCTGCTTTGGGTTCTGTGTCTCCCTCTTTCTCTGGCCCTCCCCACTTGCACTCTGTCTCTCTCTCTCAAAAATAAATAAAGATTAACAATAAATTAAAATAAAAATGTTTAGAAAAGAATTAATATGCTGAGAGGTACGATAAATAAAAATTACACAAAATGCCTAATTTAACGCAGAGAAGTTGGAAAATAGGGGAAAAAGAAAGAAAGACTCTAATAAAAATATTTATAAAGATAGTAGATATAATCTTGCTATATAAATAATTCCTTCAAATGGGGATGGTCTAAACATATGCATTACATGACAAATTATCAGAGTGGATAAAAGTATAAGATTCAAATAGGTTGTCCCCAAGAAACACAATTCAAGTATAAAGACACTGGTTGGGAGCGAGTCAAGGGTTGGGTTGTTTTCAACCCAAAGAAAGTTGGAGTCGCCGTATTACTTTCATACAAAGCATATTTCGGAGCAAGGGAAATTGTCAATGGTAAAGACATATTATCAATGACAGTAAGGATAATTCTCTAAGAAGATGTAAAACCGTTTATTATGCATGTGCTGAGTAACAGGACATCCCTTATTTTTATTTTGTTTTATTTATTTTCTAAAGGAGGTTCCAGCGCCATGTGGGGCTTGTACTTATGACCTTGAGATCAAGTGTGGAATGCCCTCCCAAGCCAGCCAGCTGCCCTAACACCCCTCTTTTAGGAACTAATAAATGAAACAGGCAGGAAGTCAGTAAAAATGTAGCTAAGCTGAACAAGACCGCCAATCACCTTGAGCTAATTGATATTTACAGACTATTCCATCCACCAACTGCAAAGTACATGTTATTCTCAAATTCATATGGAACATTCACCAAGATAGATCACACCCTAGCAAACTTAAAATAATAGAAATCATGCAAAGCATGTTTTCAGAGAACAACAACAGGAATTGAACTTGAAATCAACAAAAGAGAAAGATGTTTGGGAAAATCCTCTAAATATCTGGAGGGTAAAGAACACAATTCTAAAACACAATATCTAATATTTACAATATTAAAAGTAAATCAGAACAAAAGGGGACCTGATCAGAATTTGTGAGATGCGGTAAAAACAATGTTTACAGGGACATTTTTACCACTCAGTGCATCCGTTAGAAAAGAAGAAAGGCTGACATTATATAATCTAAGTTCCTGACTTAGGAACCTGCAAAAAAGAACAATTTACGGCTAAAGCTAGCAGAAGAAAAATAATAAAGATGAAAGAAGAAATCAATGGACTTGGAAATAGGAAATCAACAGGGAAAATCAATGAAAGCAAAAGCTGGCTATTTGAAAAGGTCAATACAGTAAAAGGCCAGTGTAGAGGACACAGACATTCAGGGCAGATCAGGTATATAATATATGTCTATCTGCATTGTGTGTGTATACATATATGATTAAATATATTTTTGTATAATACATATTGTATACTTCACAAAATAAAAATAGTTGTATATTTGTAAACCTAAATATATTTTTATATGCAATACGTATGAATAAACATAGTACATGCATCATATAGAATAGATTATATCCATTATATACAGACGTAAAGATATATAACGTGTGCACCTGTGAATCACCCTTCTCATTGTGTAAGACCAGCTGTGACGCAGCCTTTTGAGTAACAGGAGGCCATTCCATTCTAACCCTAGATACGGAGCCTTTACATCCTGTTGAAATGTATCAAACAGAAAAATGGATAGAATATCGGTGTTAATCCCAAGTTGTTCACAATATAGGGCCTGAAGGGGAGCTCGCTATATTGCATGGAGGTGCACTCGGATGGATTTCAGAGTGTGGTAGGGAAGGGATGAGGTGGACCCCAAATGCCAAGTTCAAATACACGGATATTTACTGATGAAAGGCCCGCTATGATCCAAGTGTTTATATATGTGTCATCTGAATTTATAGTTTTACTGTAACAGCTGGAGATGTTATGGATGCCAGTTTTACTGGAAAGGAAACCACACAGAGAATTGACGTCGTTGGGACTCAGGGATTGGCCAGTGGGGGACAGTCTTTAAATCCAGCTCCGCCTCCCCCACCTGGCGCAATCTTCCCCACATCGGTGCTTTCCAGCCCACGCTCCCTGGAACCCTGGGGTCCTCTGGAGGAGGGAGCTCCCACAGGCAGGACAGAATGAGAAAGACTGAAGCATACTCTCCAATGTGTCTGTTGCATGAGTTTGGCTGCGCAGAATATTCAGCCAGGAGAACATATCTCTGCTACATTTCCATGCGGAACCCATCACGCTGTGTTAGAGTATAAGAGACTCATTAGACATCCACCTGCACCCACGTTTCTATGCCCTTCCACATCGATTCAACCCAAGCTTTCTGTATAATGAATGTGACACCATACTTTCCCTCTCAGGAGGACATTTCTAATCCTCAGCGTCCCCACCCAAGAATTTGTAATCAGTTCATCTGGAGATGTATGTTTTACTTCGTTAGAAAATTTGAGAAATGCTCCCAACCTAATGACCCAAGGGGAAGGTGGATAAGAAGAACATAAGCAGAGAACAGATCTGTTGTGCTCTTGGTAACGTGAGAAAACACGACCAGTACCCCTCCTGGAAGCAGTCTTCACCTCGGGATACTGATACACCCTGGAGGGGGTCCCACAGAGAACCCGATGTCTCCTGGCAGCCAGGATGTCCTCTGTTCCACACACTCTCCTTGGAAGGTCATCTTATAAAGTCTGTGTTTTCGAGCACCAAAGTAAACGGAAAGGTGTTCCTGTTCTGCTTTCTTTGTAGAGTTTTCCTGGAGGGCAGGACACGGACTGTTTGAAATTTCTTTCTTTGTGATATATTCATGCAGCTTGGGTATGAGAGCTAGATTGAAGCACGCCTCCTTATTTACCTTAGCCACGGCACGCCACGTTAACAAAAAATACCAAATCCAATAGAGCTATGGCTTTTGAAAAGGGCCTCTTTGCCCACGAGACAAAAATATTCTTCTTCATAGATTATTAATGCCTCATTCCCAGCATGTCTGTGTTCCAGCCCCACTCTGGAAATGCTAGTAACTCACAATCCTCTCGAGAATCTGTGTAAATGCGCACCGTAGTGGTCAGCATTGATCCTACAGAAAACCACATTTAAATTGTTGGCTAATTGCACGACCTGGATGGATTTTAGTTTTATAGGAAAAAAAAAAAAAGGTATGTGGCCAATTCCCTGGCTGTTCCCCATCTTATATGAGGTGGGTTTTGCATGCTCTGCATTTAACGTACTTGCCCCTATGCATCCTTAGAAGAGCTACCTACAGGAAACACAATGGACTTCTGGACTGCAAAAATATGAACATGAAATCTATTAAAACAAAACAAAGAAAAATTGATTTTTCCCCTTAAAAAAATTCAAGACTACTAATTCACTTTTAGATTCCTCAGTGAAGGGATGGTCAAAATGGTCTCACGTAAGCTCACTTAAATGGAGTACGGACCATGCATCATGTGTCTCTGCAGATCAGCAAGTAGTTTCCACACCATGATGTTTTGTTCGTGGTTACAGACATCATATGGTGTAAGAAAAAGTCCCCTGCTTCTTTTTTTCTAGGAGATAAAGAGGAAGGAAGGAAGGAAAGAAGAGAGAAGAGGCAGGAAAAGGCAAGGAGAGAGGAACGAAGAATCTCTGAAAAGATAATGAGAACAGAAAACAGGCACCCGTGCCCATGTGTCTCCAGATGTTGCATGAGCCATTTGCCCTGACTCTACAGATGAGTTTTCGAGAAGAGTTTTCACAAAAGTCCTTCCTTTCTCTGCGTGGGCTACTGTACACACTTGGCACTCCTAATGCCACTTGCCTTTGGAGAAGGGATTGCAGCTGGGTCTGTATGTCTGAAAAACTACAGAAGGTAATTTTTAAAGAACACCTAAAATCCTTTTTGTGTCATGAAAGGTAGGTCTTTACATCTGCCCCAAATTATAATTTCTAGGAATGTCGGTTAACTATATGGCCTTTTGATTTTTAACTGACTCAAGAATTAAGGTTTATAACAGAAATTTAAACGTAATAAGATATGTAATTATAAATATTTAATGGTGATAAACAACTATATATATTATCTATATATCTATCCATCCCTCTATCATCTTTCTATCCATCCCTATATCTATCAGTCTATTTCTCTGTCTATGCATCCATCATATCCATTCATCCCTATGCCTAATATCTATTTATCCATCCATCCATCCACCCACCCACCTACCTCTCCATCCATCCATCCATCCATCTATCCATCATCTATGTATCACCTATGAGCTATATGTATATCAGCTTCATACAGACAAGTCACTCTTGAAATGATTCTCCCTTTCTCCAGCATGCATCTGTTCTAGGAAAGGTTTCCAGCCATTTTGGAGAGTACGTGAAACATATGGACCCACGCCACAGGGAATATGGCGCACCAAGAAGCCAATTCAGCTGTCTTTGCAATTGAGATAGACATAGAGAGAGCAGTCCACCTTCTGGGTGGGGGCAATGTGCCCCCTTTAAGACACTCTGGCAAAGGAAACAGTCAGGGGCTCCCTATAGAAGTCCCAAATGGCAGGGTCTCTTCAGGGAGTTAGCTCTGATTTGTGGCTGCTGGTGACTGAGCAGGTTCCCCCTCCGCCCCCTTCCTGTGCAGAGCCTGCCTTGAGGGAAAGAGCAGCGGGATTTATTTATGAGGCAATGGTAAATGATTCTTTCAGGCCACACTGGCAGAGCTCGCTATTCAGTAAATAAAACGCAATCCTTCCAGACTGCTGGTGTTCCCTTGCAGGACTAATATCTACCTGGAGGCTAATCGAGTTCTATCCAATTTTGGTCATGAGAAATTATATTCCAGATTAGATGATTTGAGCATACACTACCACAGTCTTGAAATAATGGCCTGAGTTACAATGGTTTGTGCTATAATTCTATCTCTCATTGTTTAAAAAAATATCTTCTCAAAATAAAGATATAGTAGTATCAGATCGAATGTGGCACCCAACAGACAGAAATATGCTGGTCCAGGGACAGTGACAAATGAGCACAGGAGGCTGTTTAGAATTTAGAAATATAAAGAGCTTGCTTACTGCAGAAATTCAGCGAGTCAGTTACTCCAGATGTCCGTGGGTCTTATAGCAGGAGATGACCCTGGAAATAAAAACACGAAAGAAGGTGAGTTCAGCCTTCATTTATTTTTCTCATTCAAGGGAGTCCACTTGTGCACCGGTGAATTAAATTACAGGGTTGGAAACCAGAATGTAAAGATATATTGTGTACCTTGAGACGTCTAGCGTACCATCAAAGCAAACAGAAAGTTCAGCTCAGCCTATAAAACTAATTACCAGGAGATCTCTCTACAAACAACTGCCTTGGAGCTTTGGAGTGTGATAAAATGGGCACCACCTTGGATTTTAGCTCTATGGTACTTGTATGTGTTTAGGTGTGACCACATGCTCTATGCTGACTTCAATCCATTTTAGGAGAACGCATGCACACGTGTACACAGATGGTATTGCCTGTATAATATATGTCCTTGGATTATTTCTGCATCTGTCCTGAAACAGATGTTTGTGCTTACAAATAATCTCTGCAGACTACTCACCTAAATGGGAAGGAATCATAAAGATAGTTACCATATTTGTGATAAATACTGTGTGCAATTCATTTGTAACTAAATCTGCACCGTTTTGTCAGGTGGTGAAATTAATGACTAATGGGTAGGGCCCTTTAGAGTGTGCAAAGGTGCTTTGGAGTGCTTATGGCCAGAATGATTTTTCAAACATGTATCTAATGCACGTCCTATTAGGCACGGATCAGCCACAAGCCTGTGGGCAAGCTTCTCCATCCTTCTCATGTTCCCTGTTCTCATCTGTAGATGAGATAGCATCCTTAGGGATGCTAGCCGGATAATGTGCAAACTGTGTGATGTGCTAGGCATAGTGCCTATTAAGATGATAGTGATGATGATAATCGTGGTGATGATGGTGATGATGCTCATGGTGATGATGATGGTGGTGATGATAATGATGATGGTCGTGGTAGGATGGTCATGGTGACGATCATAGTGATCATGATGATGATAATCATGGTGATAATGATCATGATCATGGTGATGGTGATGATGATTGTGATGATAATGATCATGACGATGATGGTGGTGGTGATGATGGTGATTATGCTCATGGTGATGATGATGGTGGTGGTAGGATGGCCATGGTGATGATCACAGTCATCATGATGATGATGATAATCATGGTGATAATGATCATGATCATGGTGATGGTATGATGATTGTGATGATAATGATCATGACGATGATGGTGGTGGTGATGATGGTGATTATGCTCATGGTGATGATGATGGTGGTGGTAGGATGGTCATGGTGATGATGATAATCATGGTGATAATGATCATGATCATGGTGATGGTATGATGATTGTGATGATAATGACCATGACAATGATGGTGGTGGTGATGATGGTGATGATGCTCATGGTGATGGTGATGATGATGATGATGATGATGATGATGATGATGATGGTGGTGGTGGTGGTGATGGTAATGATGATGGTGGTGGTAGGATGGTCATGGTGATGATCACAGTGATCATGATGATGATGATAATCATGGTGATAATGATCATGATCATGGTGATGGTATGATGATTGTGATGATAATGACCATGACAATGATGGTGGTGGTGATGATGGTGATGATGATGGTGGTGATGGTAATGATGATGGTGGTGGTAGGATGGTCATGGTGATGATCATAGTGATGATGATGATGATGATAATCATGGTGATAATGATCATGATCATGGTGATGGCATGATGACTGTGATGATAATGATCGTGAAGATGACGGTGGTGGTGATGATGGTGATGAACATGAAAAGGAGAAGGAAGAACATAAACCAAAACATGTTGAAATATTTTTCTCTCTTGGCCTAAATTCTCTAAAAGCAGCATCTGAGGTGGGAGATTTATTGAGAGGGTGGTGTATGCCCAAGAAAAGCCCATAAGAGGGTAGGGGAAGCCGGTAGGGCAGGAGAAGCAAGTTAAGGGAAGTTGGTGTTTCAGCTGAAATCTGGCCTCATCTGGGGCCTGCAGGGAGCTCTGAGCTGTGAACAATATCTCCAAGTGGTCCTTCTTTGAGGGAGGGCTGAGTTTTGGGTCCTCTCACTAACCACTCACTGGTTAGGAGCCAACTCGGGGGAGGAATGAGTAACCTCTTAGGCATTTCTGGGCAATGTGGCTCTCATCAGCCTAGGGCAGCATTTCTAAACCAGGATGTTTTGCAATATTGCCAGGGGATATTTGGTAATATTTGAACACATTTTTTTATTGTCACCACTGAGGATGCTACTGACATTGAGTAAGTAGAACCCAAGGATGTTGTTAAACATCTTATAACTCACAGAACAGCCCCTACAAATGAATTAACTCCTACAAATGATGATGGTGATGGTGATGATGATAATGTCTCTCATGTCAATAGCCTTAAGGTTGGAAAGCCCAAATGACATGTTTCTGGAGAAGAATGGATTTTGGGGTGATTGGAGCCAATACTCAGAGAAGCTGGTGAACATGTGCCATAACTCGAGGGGAGTGTAGAGGGGCGAACCAAGTAACCACTAGCATCAGAATGTACTAGCAACTATTTTAGAAGAAGAGCTATGCCTTCTGTTGGTTTCAGACAAACCTCAAGATAGGAATTCTTTAGGGGTGCCTAGGTGGCTCAGTCGGATAAGCATCTGACATTTGTTCAGGTCATGATCTTGCAGTTTATGAGTTCAAGCCCCATGTAAGACTCTGTGCTAACAGCTCGGAGCCTGGAGCCTGCTGCAGATTCTCTCTCTCTCTCTCTCTCTCTCTCTCTCTCTCTCAAAAATAAACATTAAAATGAAAAGATAGCAATTCTTTCAGAGTTATGAACTTATTTTTCATTCCTCCGTGAATCATTTCAAAAGATAAAGAGCCGGCTGATGCCAAAGGAGGGCAGCTGGAAACTCCATTTTACCAAGGAGTTGGTACCAACTACAAAATTAATGTTGGCATTGCTGGGAAATTCTGAAGGAGCCGACAGGCTTGGAGGAGGTGATAAGATCCCACTCCTGTGATGAGGTTTCCGTGCAAAGTTCCGATGTTTCATCCCCTAGTGCTTTCATTAACATAATTGAAGGGAGGATTTATTTTGTGCTGGTTAAGTGAACTTAAAGAGACTAATTATATGCTGCCCTCCTTGCAACATTAATTTAGTCTTGAAATTCTTAACAGCAGGGAGAGGATGTGCTTAAATATTACACACAATGAATGTCTTTGGTTGTCTTGAGGACATGGATCATGGCTTTAGTCCATTTGAATTTCTGATAATTCATAGTATATTTCTATGTGTTTAAGTAATGAGACTATTTCCTGTTGATATTCATGATTAATAAATCAGAAATAGGAGAAATTGAAAGGAAGGGTATCTCTTGGGTAGATATCTTGGCAGCGATTTGCTAGAATGATTGATGTCCTGGTTCCTTTTTATGTGACTTGGAAAACATACAATAGAATGTACAGGAATATGTCGGGTTTTATTATCAAATGGTGTTCGGGGCAAACTGTCCCTACTATTTTGTGATTTCATTTATTTCTAAGCCAACATGTTAATTAAAAAACATATATGTCGTATAAAAACACATATATATGTTATTTCCAGCTCCTTAGAAGGAACTGTTTTTGCAGAAATACATCAATTTTATTAAGCAACCAAAATTGGAACTATGACTCTTGACTCTTGCTTGAGAGTAAACATGGTATCTTCTTATAACAGTACTGGATGCAAACCCAGAAAAAAAATCACTTTGATTTTTCAAAAATCACTACAAAATTACCATTTTTTAAATTCATAAAATTCAGGTTACTTGTGTCTCTTCCTGAGTGACCTGGCCTTTCTCAGATATCTAGTTGTAAAATGTTGAATTATGGTGTGGCACTTGCTAGGCTGGCCTACTCTAGAGAAATGGGGAAGGAGCAGGGAAATATACAAGGTGATGTCATGGGGTTGCAGGAAAAAAAATAATTCAGAAGAACCAAAACAAGAAGGATCCGATGCAGGTAATACGGAAAGAGGTACACTGTATACAGGTGAAATTCTGTGCAATTGCTAAGCTATCAAAGAAACTTTCCAAAAGAAGTAAGAGTTCGATTTTAACAGGTGAATTTCAAGAACTTCGTACCTAAAAATAACCTGTGTTCTTGACTCAGATCTTCCCGTAATTAGGGTGCCTGGGAAGCTCAGTCAGTTAGGTGTCTCATGACCTTGCTTTTGGTGGGTTTAAGCCCCACATCGGGCTCTGTGCTGACTGCTTAGAGCCTGAATTGCTGCAGATTCTGTGTCTCCCTCTCTCTTCACCCCTCTTCACTCATGCTCTCTCTCCCTCTCAAAAATAAACATTAAAAATATCTTTAAGTCTTCCTGTAATCGAGTGCCTCAATGGAGGTTGTACTCAAGATGTGACACAGAAGGTGGTTGGCATCTCAAGTAACATACTGGTCATCTGAACTTGGGGAGCCTGGCAGGGTCTGAGTCCCGAGCCCCAGATAGCAGATCTAGAAAACTGCCTTCATTCATTCCGCGGTATCTTCACCAGGTGTTGAGGTGGGAGGGAGGGGGCTTTGAGAAAACAACACCCCACACACCCAATGGAATGTCCATCCCATGAACTATCTTGTCATGAAAATGACTATGGGTTTAATATACAACCACATGTCCGTTTTAAGAGAATGAAGTCAAAACAAAGGAAGCCAGATGGGATGGGCTATGAGAGATTCTAAGTGGACATGCCCCAATCCCCAATCACACATGCTTTGCGGGAACCACGTGCCTGTGGTGACATGGTGGTCAGCTCTATGTGACACACAAAGGTCAGACGCCATTTGCTTACGGGCTTTGAGTAAAGGAAGTAAAATGTGCTTACAAAATGCACAAAGGTTTGCCCTATAATTCACGATTCTAAATAAAATTTATAGAACTTACTGAGATAAAAGTTGAACACAACCCCGTTTTTATGGGCCTTATATTTAGACTACTTTTTATGAGGACAGGATGGCTTTGTGCTGTCATTTTCAAAGTCCGTAAAAATCAGCACCACCTGTCGCAGAGAGCTGAGATTTATTTCTCAGGAATTTACGGTTTCAATCAGATTTTGCCTACTGGATTACAGGCTACACACCACTGCAATCCACAGGGAAGAAAGCTTTTTATTGATAATGATTCAGACCACGTATTTCTTGGTTACAAACCAAAGCAATTATCATAGGAGGTGAACTTGTCATATATTCCTTGAGAGTCATGGGATTCTGAAGAAAAGGTTGATAAAGATGGAAAATCAGTAGCTTCCACTAATCCCTTCCACATGTGCTGAGCGCCTATTGTGTGTCACAAGACTAGTGGAGATGAAGAGGAAAAATCCAGATTCTAAGCTTAAACTCTCATCCCTTAGAACCATCCTTAACCAGGGCACCTGGGTGGCTCAGTCGGTCAAGCGTCCAACTTCGGCTCAGGTCATGATCTCATGGTTCGTGGGTTAGAGCCCTGCATGGGGCTCTGTGTTGCCAGCTCAGAGCCTGGAGCCTGTTTTTGGATTCTGTGTGTCCCCCTCTCTCTGACTCTTCCCTGCCTGTGCTGTCTCTCTCTCTCTCTCAAAAATAAAATATTAAAAAAATAAAAATAAAAAAAGAACCACCATTAACTCTCAGCTGGCAGAGATGGATCTTTGCCTCTTAGTTTGTATTGAAAATCAGTTATGGAGGCCGGGCACTGACATTGATATGTTAATTCGAACGCTGGTGGATGGGTGGTTTTCTGCAATCCACTGGGTGGATTTAGACACATGTCTCCTTGGGCCCATGTCCTGGCTCTGGTTGACTGTGCCACTGGATAATGTATGCACTCACTGATTCGGTGGCCCGGATGCCTGGTGGAATTAACGAAAGGAGATAGATTGCTTACTTGAAGTGAAAAAAGGAGGAAAAGGCATTGTGAACACATATGACAGAATCTCGATGGACTCACCCACTTGGAGATGTGTGAGTCTCCCATATCTGTGGCATTGATTGAGTGGCTTATTTCTTTTTTTCTAAGAATTCTAAAGGGCAAATATCTCAAAGAAAATACTATTTATAAATTGTATCTTTGTTAGGGAAGGTGGTATTATATATTTGTATTTTTGAAATATCTATTTATTATTACAGTGCTTCAACATCATGGTTAGGTGCACGGAGACTCAAGCCAAACCTGGGTTCAAATTGTGGGTTCAGTGCATTCTAGATGAAAGAATTCAAGCCAGTGACTACACCTCTTTATCATCGTTCTCATCTATAAATTGTGAATAAAGTACTAACTACCTCATAAGATTCCTATAGGGATAGATGAGGAAATATATGAAAGGTGCATGGAAAAGTATCTTGCTCCTATTCAGTGCTATAAAAGTGCTATCATACCATCAGCATTACCCTATTAGTAGTATATTAATTATATATTATAATATTTAATGATTAATATATTATATATTAATTATATACTGCTATTCTCCTATTATTAGTAGGAACCTTTCACCTCAGTTCCAGATTTATGTTCATTCAGGCAACACACAAATATTTATTTTGCTGACATCTGTGTCTGGTAGTATGATCATACTGAGTAATGGTCATGGCATGCATCCTTGGCTGGGTGCCCACTACACCTTCAGCTGCTGATGTGCACCACTGTGATCCCTATGCCCACCACAACCTCTCCTCCAGCTCATATATTGCAGTGTTAGCTGGTTAATCTCTCTCTGCAGCTAGAACACACTGTCATAAAATGCATGTATTTGCTGTGTATCTCTGTGTCTAGTGAGGGCACAGGGCTTTAAGATTTGCTCCATAAGTGTGCGAAGAAATAAATGGTTAAAACCATTGGGCAGGTATGGTCGGCAATGCCTCTTTGAATCTTGGTTGGCCCCTGTGTCAGCCACAGAGTTATAGCTACATTCAGTGGGGAGACACCTGTGTCAAGAGTGTCATCTCCATGAGCTCTAGTTTTCATAGCGCTCCCCAAGTCAGTAGAGTTAAGTCAAGCAGCCAAAGCTACATAGCCAGTGAGCCCAACATCAGGCTGTGAATCCTAGACCAGTTGGGTGTTAACCCTGGAGGACTCCCATCCCTACAGGATTCTTTGTGGTGGTATGAAAATAACTGATTTAAATATATATTGGTCTACACACGAATCACCAACTCTATTGATGATGAAAGAGTAAGCCAAATATGTGGACCCAGTGAGCCTTGCCTTTTCTTTAAACCCTGGAACCTTCTCTGACCAACACTTTTGTGACCCTGTTAATGCAGGTTATGTTTTGTGTGATGTAACTAAGTGGTGATTTAAATGTAGAAGCGTTTAAAGTGCCCGATCTCTTTTCCCAGCAGCCAACATGACCATAGCGACAAGTTGATTAGAGGGCCAGTGTTTGTAAAATGCTTTGTGCCTCTGCCTCTGTTATCCCCACTTCGGTGGGTTTCCAGGGAAGAGCAGAAAAGATGATGAGCTCTGGGAGCACCTTCCTGGAGTGTTATCGAACTACCCGTGTCCTGCTCAGTGATTTACAACCGTGGGACTGCTGACCTGCAGGCATTGTCGCATTTCAGGGATATTCCCCAAATTCCACCACTGTATCTGCTTCCTTTCGATTTAAAATGTGCATTCATGATAAAGGATATTTCCTAAATATGTGATTCAAGCTCCAATCACCAGTACAATGCATTTTTCTCCTAAGGAAATTAAAGAATGATCTTACTCCATAATAAATGAAACTGGGCTTAAAAGGATGATATCTGAAATTATTCCATTTGTGTTTAAAGAGAGTTATTATAAGTTATCTCATATTTATCTAATTTTGTCATAATTCATTTGGTTCTTTCATCGCACCTGTTTTGTTGGACTTAATTTATCTCATTTATTATTACCGGCACTGGAATCATTAGGAAATAACTCACACCACAGGTAATGATGAGATGTTAATATGCTCCAATAAATTATCTTTATTTCTTCTGAAGTTATACTCAAAGATAGATAACCATGTGCCAACAGTCAACAAAGTAAGAAAAATACCTTCAAATACCTTCCTCCAGGCACACACAACACAGTCCTGACTAGTGACTCAGGTCTCATGATAAGAAATAGCCCGATGGACTCTGTGCCATTGTTGAAATGCAGCAGGCTGGCTTTGGTTTTTTGTTTTGTTTCCTAGCTGTTGAGTTCTTTTTGTGCATTTTTTGATCATATCCTATTGTGCTGTGAGCACATTCTACCAACATTAATTAAGGATCTGGTTAACAATTTTCATAGAAAACTGAAGATCTATGTTTACACAACATGTATTTTCAGGGATTCAGTGAAAAATTAAATTTTAATTTCAGTTTTTAGAAATTAAAATTCTATTGACTACTCTGAACTAGAGTTTCTAACAGGAAAAGTGGGATGCATCTTTCATTGCCTTTACTTACTAGTTTGCAAAGCAATGAATTGATTCACAAGTAATTTCTAAAGATAATATGTGTATTTTAAGCATCATCATGAACTCATTCATTTAATAAAATTTGTATATTTCAATACATTTAAATTATTATCCTTGTTAATGGTCAGAATGCGTCATCTTTTGCTGGTGGGAGCCCATTCGAGCTGGCTCTGAGTCCTTTTTTGACACCATCCTACAAGGCTTTCAGGATTTTGTTTCCTAGTGATTACACGGTTAAGAAAAAGAATTCTTTTTTTTTAAGTTTAATTTTTTTTTAAAAAATTTTGTTTTTATTTTTGAGAAAGAGAGAGAGAGAGCACGAGCAGGAGGGGGTCAGAGAGAGGAGACACAGAATCCGAAACAGGCTCCAGACTCCAAGGTAGCTGTCAGCACAGAGCCTGACATGGGGCTCGAACACACGAACCATGAGATCATGACGTGAGCTGAAGCTGGATGCTTAACCAACTGAGCCACCCAGGCGCCCCTAAGTTTAATTTTTTTAAGCAAGAGAGACAGGGAGAGTGAACGTTGACTGGGGGAGGGACAGAGACAGAGGGAGAGACCGAGAATCCCAAGCAGGTTCCATACAGTCAGCACAAAGCCTGATGCAGCGTTTGAACTCAAGAGCCACGAGATGATGACCTGAGCAAAAACCAAGACCCGGTGCTTAACCGTCTGAGCCACCAGTGTCCTGAATTCTTCTTTACAGATGAATTGTAAGTGAGAAAATAAGAAAAATTGGTATCAGTAAACTGGCACTATTTTTCAGCCCCTTGAGAATCAGTGCATTTAGGCAATGATCATCAAGGTCTTGGAACATCCTCAAGAGAGAGACAACCATGCCTTTGTAGAGCCTTGTGGAAGGACTCCATACCACTCATGAAGTAGTGTTGCTAAATTCAAGCTAGTGTTGAATCTGGTCCACATTCTAGACCCTGCAATTCAAGGGTAACAGAGGTCCAAACTACCTGGTAGGGAATTCTGGAACTAGAACTTATTAGATTTCTCCTGAACTGAAATAAGCGACCAACTGCTTTCATCTCCACATCCACCGCTGGCCAAGGTCCACCACTTGCGGGATGTGTACAGGTGAGTGTAGGCAATACTATGGGGTCCAGGGCAATGCTCACAAAGGGATGCAATGACCAACGTTTCCAGCAGATGAGGAGATCAGCAGGCCACTCTGAAGATGGGTCAATTAGACCACTCTAGTGTCTTCCCCCAGCAGTCCATGATAACGCCACTACATCAAGCTCTTCTGTGCCTTTGAGATTTTCCCTAATAAACCTCATTGCCAGTCACTCACTGGTAACTGCACAATGCCAATTTAAGTCTGCTCGGAAGGTCGCGTGTACGGAGCATAAGTTGTCCAAAGGAATATTAATGAAAGCAAAAAACATGAGCCTGGGGAGTGATTTTTCACATTAATAGGTTTTATAGTATAGTCTACATTACTAATCACCTCTTGATCATGTATAATAGGACTGTCCTGTTTTTTTCTTAGCTTTAATCAGGAAGGGTTTCAACTCTGTGCCATCTTTTCCTCTCCATCAGCCTCCAGGTATTAATGGCCAGGAAGGCAAAATTGATTCTGGAAACACCAAAGGAAGAGTGGGTATTGTTGTCATCGAATATTACATTTTGATACATGACCTTAGGTTTCTAGACTCATGATCCTATAGCGATGATGTAAATTATGCTGTTTTTTTTTTTATGTTTTTATTTATTTTTGAGAGAGAGAGACAGCATGAGCAGGGGAGGGTAAGAGAGAGAGGGAAACACAGGGTCTGAAGACAGGCTCCAGGCTCTGAGCTGGCTGTCAGCACAGAGTCCGATGCGGGGTTTGAACCTATGAACTGTGAGATCATTACCTGAACTGAAGTCAGACACTCAACTGACTGAGCCCCCCAGGCACCCCTAAATTATGCTGTTTGAAAGAGTGGCCATGTACATTTCTAAATATGCATTTTTAATTTTTTATAATGTTTTTAATTTATTTTTGAGAGATAGAGACGGCGTGAGCAGGGGAGGATCAGAGAGAGAGGGAGACACAGAATCGGAAGCAGGCTCCAGGCTCTGAGCTGTCAGCACAGAGCCCAACGCAGGGCTTGAACCCATGAACTGAGATCATGACCTGAGCTGAAGTTGGATGCTTAACCAAGGGAACCACCCTGGCGCCCCTAAATATGCATTTTTAATGTGGATTTCACGATTTCAACTCATTACATAAACAAACACATACATTGTCAAGAAATTTGCATGGCTGCAAAAATCCCAAAGAAGACAATATGACCTTTCTCTATTATGTAGAGATTACTCTTAATATTTTGTTTTATATTCCAGTCATTCTCTAGGGGTAAAAATATATATTATATGATGCTTACCATAATCTATTATTCTACATCTTTTTTGAAATGTGCATTTTTTCAATTGGTAAATAATAAATAATACCCTTTGCTATTAAATATTTTTCTTTATTATTACAGTAATTGATGGAGGTATGGCTATATTACAAATAATTTATTAAGCCCTCTAGTGCTAGAGATTTAGAAAGTTGGAGTCTCCTTATATTTACTAACTTTTAAAAGTTGGTAAATTTACTAAACTTTTAAAGGTTAGCAAGTATCCTTATTGGAAACCTTTAAACCTCCCCCATCATTCCCTGAAGAAAATTTCTAAGCTGAATTGGGATGTAAAGTTTTAAGCGACTCAGGCTTAAAAAATTGTGATGTGTTAACAAAATGCAATAACTTGATTATTTGGAATGAGAGCAATATATACTATTTTATCTCCTTTTATTACTTCACGGACATTTGGAGAAAATGTATATGTATTTAATGCATTCACGCCCTAATTTTCCTGCGAACGTTTAAAAGGTTAAAGACCACTTACTATGTATGAGTTTGTCTGTAATAGGAAATTAACTACTCATGCAATTAAGGCCCCTGCTTGGAGCGCTCAGTCTGACTTTGAAGTGCTAATAAGACAAAATTACTCAAATCCAGGAAAGAAATTAAGAAATGTAAAATGTTAATTAAATTCAGAAACAGAACTAATACGAAAACCAATGTGAAATGGAAATTAAACACGGGGAACAAAAATATATATATATTTAGAGAGCAGGTAAAAAGAATCCCAATTAAGTAGAGAATTACAAATAGATCTTTCAAACTGCATCACGTGATTTTGCCCACCTTTCATAAGTTTGTGATGGCTCCTGAGAAGGAAAGTAAGCATCCAATTAGAATAATTGGGAGGCTGTTTCCGTCACAAAAGTGCGGTCCCATAATTAATCAAATGAAAATAGAAACTCAGCTTATTGTCAGGTGTCATTTAACAGACTTTTCTAGATGGAATTTAGTAGCTAAGACCACTGAATTTTCCTCTTAGCTCCATTCCGGAAACAAGAGGCGTAATCCTAATTAAACATGAGCTCACATAGGGGAAGGTCTACCATGTTATCCCCACAAGGAGACCTGACCAAAGTAACCATTCCATAAATTTCCAGGTAATTTGAATTCTGACAAAAATTCCGGCAACTAGGGATCCTTCCAAATTGGCTCTGTGCATTGCGGTGAAATGGCATTTAGGAAGTTTCCTGATCGTCACATTGTGTGATACTACTTTTTCCTCCCCTAAAGCACCTCTGTTTTGAACCTTTGGGGGTGTTCTTTTCTTATTAGTTTTCTAGCACATGGTGAACAGGAAGAAAATGTAATTCAACTCCCTTTCTCTCTCTCTCTCTCTCTCTCTCTCTATATATATATATATATATATATATATATATATATATATATATATATATACACACATATATGCGTTTCAAACCTGTGTGTGTGTGTGTGTGTGTGTGTGTCAAATCTCCTAGTACATATTTATGACAAAAACATTATTGAAGATGATGTTGAATCATTTTTCTTAGATTTAACATGAACTCACTTAACAGATGCAGCCCAGGAGGGATGCCGGTGGATCAATATTTCTTGACAATGCTGCACCATTTCAATATGTATTTAATTTTTACTTTTTGGATATGCTGACTCTTAATATTGAGTTTCTGTTTATGTCAGGAAATTATATTTGAATTGAAAGTATGAAGTTATGTTGTTGCTATTTTTTTTTTTAAGTAGGCTCCATGCCCAACATTGAGCTCAGTGCAGGGCTTGAACTCATGACCCTGAGATCAAGATCTGAGCTGAAACCAAGAGTGAGATGCTTAAGCGACTGAGCCACCCAGACGCCCCATGAAATTTTGCTATTTTATTTGTTCTATCTTTAGGGATATCAAATATGTGTGTGTGATAACCCAGGTGTCTCTCCTCAAGAATTTGTGTTTTTGGTTTTTTTTCATTGAGGGATAATCGGCATGTACTATTTGTTTTAGGTGCACAATATAGTGATTGGATATTTGTACACATTGCCAAATAGGATCCACTATAATT
The DNA here is from genome assembly GCA_004023845.1 of Helogale parvula. NCBI lineage: Eukaryota > Metazoa > Chordata > Mammalia > Carnivora > Herpestidae > Helogale > Helogale parvula. The sequence continues at coordinate 217,077 of PJEM01000688.1, read as the reverse complement.
CTAAGTACCATCTGTTCCCTTACAAAAGAAATATAATATCATCAACTATATTCCCCATACTTAAATATATTTTTTATTTTTATTTTTAAAAATTTTTAAATGTTTTATTTATTTTTGAAAGAGAGGGAGAGACAGCGTGAGCAGGGGAGGGGCAGAGAGAGAGGGAGACACAGAGTCGGAAGCAGGCTCCAGGCTCTGAGCTGTCAGCACAGGGCCCGACGCGGGGCTGGAACCCACGAACTGTGAGGTCATGACCTGAGCAGAAGTCGGACACTTAACCGACTGAGCCACCCAGGTGCCCCTTAAATGCGTTTTCTAACTAGAAATCTGAACTTTTTAACTCCCTTCACCATGTTGCACCCCACCCGTACCCTTTCCTTCTGGCAACTACCCATGTGTTCTGCATCTAAGTCTGCATTTTGTTTTGTTGTTTTATTTTGCTTTTTAGATCCACATATAAGTGACATCATTGCTATTTCTGTTGGTCTGTCTGACTTATTTCACTTAGCATTACACCCTCTCACTCCATCCGTATTGTTACAAAGGGCAAGACTGTATATTTTTAAATGGTTGAGTAATAGTCCATTGTGTGTGTGTGTGTGTGTGTGTGTGTGTTCTTTATCCATTCACCCATGGATGCACACCTAGGTTGTTTCCTAATCTGGCTATTATAAATAATATAATGAGTGCAGGGTCCCTATTCCAATTAGTGCTTTGGTTTGTTTGTTTTGAATAGATGACCGGTCCTGGAATTGCTGGCTCATGTAGTACTTGTGTCTTTAATTTTGTGTAGGAGCCTCCACACTGTCTACCACAACGGCCGCACCAGTCTGCATTCCCACCCACGGTGCACGGAGGTTCCGTATTCTCCACATTCTTCCCGGTACCTGATGTTTCTTGTCTTTCCCACCGGAGCCGTCCTGACAGGTGTAGGCACTCTCTGGTTGCGGTTCGGATGTCCACTTCTCTGATGGGAGCGATGGATGAGGACCATCTATGCACGTGCTTGTTGCCATCTGGATGTCCCCTTCGGAGAACTATCTATTCAGACCCTCTGCCCCCTTTTTAGTTGGGTTGTTTGGTTGTTTGTTGTCGGGGACCGCCATGTTTCTGTCTGCCTCAAGGCAAGGATTATTCACTCAGCAGAGTGAGTCAGTAAACAAGATTTGCATCTGGACATTGGCGACATTCATGCTGAGCCAGACCAGAGGGCCTAGGTGCATAAGATCAAAACCCATTCAGTGTTAATTCTCCGCCTCCCAGCTTTGCTGAAGGGGCGTTTCTTTCACCTGGTATTCTGACGTAAAGTCAAATGCTTTGTTCTTTCCGCCCTGAGATGGTATATATACAGCTCTCTCATTAAACGCGCTCTCTTTCTCTCCGCATAACCAGAAACCGTGAGCGTTGTGTTCTATTTTCCGTACGTCCCCCTTTTCCCTTTTCTCTTATCTTCCCTCAGGAGAAGAACCCGTGCCGGTTCTCCCTGCACGGGCCGGAGCGGCCGGGGAGGGTCACGGCAGTTTGTTAGTGTTCTCTATTCGTGATGTCCTAATTTTTTCTCTCATTTCTCTTTGGGACTCTGATTACAAGTGTGTGGGAGACGAGTTGGTATTATTTCACAGGCAATGGCTCTATAAAGGCACTGAGAGATTGCCATGGGAGAAGAATGACGGATACTTATATATACATATACATATATTACTGGGTTACGTGTATCATCTGTGTGTGTGTGTGTGTGTGTGTGTGTGTGTGTGCGCGCGCGCACATGCGCTCACTCTTGTTGGGAACGCAGACCGGTGCAGCCAGTGCGGTAGACACTATGGACGTTCCTAAAAGAAATTAAAGATACAAGTACCATGTAATCCAGCAAGGCCAGTCCTGGTCATCTACTCAAAATAACAGCATATATATGTGTGTGTTTGTGTGCGTACAATATACCACTTGCTACATCATGACATCATGGTGTGTTTCTTAGGAAAGGATAAACATGTAAATACAATCCATGTTTATTCTAAAGTGGTATCTATTCTTTTCCCTGTTGAACCCATGCTATGTTTTCTTAACTTTTATAGGAACCGCAGTATTTTGACTTTCTAAATGAAAACTACCTTTTCTCTAATGTTTATTTATTTATGAAGGAGAGAGAGACAGAGTGCAAGCAGGGGAGGGGCAGAGAGAGAGAGGGAGCGCAGGCTCCAGGTTCTGGGCGGCCAGCCCAGAGCTGCTGTGCCCTGAGCTGAAGTTGGAGCCACAAAGGTGCCCGGGAAGAGCAGTATTTTAAACATTAAGACTTAAGCACCCCTGCACAAATTGTACACTAAAACTGGTGTGAATTTACAGTGAAATTTCTGAAGCCCCTCAATTAGCTTGGGATCCCCATCTCCTGGAGGACAATGCGTCCACCAGTCCGAGATGGAAAGGCAAGGTAGACACGAAGTATTTCCTGTTGACTCCCCAGGAGGACCATCCTGGGACACTGTCTGGTGGAGCAGAAATCACACGGAAAGCTGTCACCCGCTCATGCAGGTTGTGCTTAAGCAGGTGCATGACCATCCTTCCCAAAGTCCATCCTTAGCTCAGAACACTCATTTCACGAAACTATCTGAGAGACCAGTGCGGGTAGGTCCTGGGGTCCAATGAGATTTACGGGCTTACAATATAGAGTAGAATCTTAAAACCACTGAAATATCCTACAGGGGAGAATCCTGCTTTTCTTTCTTCTCCCCTGCATTTATGTGCACACTTTTCAAAATGTGGGTGGCTCAGTCGGTTAAGCGTCAGACTTTAGCTCAGGTCATGATTTTCCAGTTTGTAGATTCGAGCCCTGCGTCGGGTTCTGTGCTGACAGCTCAGAGCCTGGAGCCTGCTTCCGATTCTGTGTCTCCCTCTCTCTGTCCTTCCCCTGCTCATGCTGTGTCACTCTCAAAAATAAATAAATATTAAAAATACATTAAATAAAAATAGAAATGAGGCATTTTCTTGTGCCTACTAAGTACGGGCATATCTTTTTGAGAGATACAGATAGAAGATGAAAAAAATGCTGAATTGGGAATAAAAATATAATAAAATTCTTATATTCAGCTATCTTGTGTATATATTAAGTGGGTTGATTAAAATACTTTGTTTCCTTTTATATCTGAAGATCTATATCTCATAGCAAAAATTAATCGATTTGGCTATTTTTCCCCCAAATCACAGCACATTCCATTTCCCCACTTTATTTTCTGCCAGGCAGATCCATTTTTGATAACAGAATATATTATCTGAAAATATAAGAATATTCTTTTCTTCCACATGACCATGCTTTCCTGCCGTTCAGTAAGAAAACAATGAAATATATCCCTTGGAATATCTTCAGTTGAATCTGGAAATCTTTGCATTAATGCTATTTTTACCAGCTGCAGTTTATATCACGAACACACATGTATATACGGATCTTAAAAAAGGCAAGACTGAAATACAGCCTTTTGGAAGTTGCCAGAAGAACACTGTCTTTAGTTTCAAATTTGCTTTTTTTTTCTTTTAGAAAGAGAAAGCTTCTGAGGGATGAAACAGTCTAATTAACTCTTAGGTTCGTAGGAGACACATGTGAAAAAATAAAAAAGGTGAAAGGTAGCAGTTTTCTGTCTTCACTTATAACCCGTCTTGTCATCCACATGCAAGGTTAGTTATTTCTAAATATCTCACCTTGAAAATGTAAGTGGGCTGTCACAAGAGTATGCAATAATGCTCAATTTTGAAGTCACTTTTAAGTGAAGAGGTGCTTCAAGTTGGAGACGCTTGTTACAAAAATGCATACAACCACTGGTTTTTACCAAGTTTCTTATTCCATTGCCTGTGACACGGATCGAGCCCCGTGACAGCAATGACTGAGTAATCTCTAACCGGGCTCCTAAGCAACTCAACTATTCCAGTGCTTTTAAGGTTTGGGCAAAGAGTTAAGGACATATGTTATAGGCGAATGTCCATTGTAGGAGAGCATTATTAACACAGGTCTGTATTCAAACACATATCATCTGATCTAGAAAAGTTGAGAATGTAATGCCAAGGTGTTAAGGAGAAGTGACCAAATCACTATCTGGCAGAGATATCTTCATTTCATGTTCATGGCAGCATTATTCACAATAGCCAAGGTATGGAAACAGCCTATGTGTCCACTGATGGATAAATAAAGAAAATATCAGAGAAATTGAGAGAGATAGATGATAGAAAGATAGAAAGAGAGAGATAGAGAGAGAGAGAGAGATTGAAGAGATGGGTGGATAGATGGATGGATAAACGGATTGATGGGTGACTAAATAGATAAATAATGGATGGATGAATAGATTAAAGAGATGGATAGATGGATAAATGTATTGATGCATGACTAACTAGATAAATAATTGATGGATGAATGTATAGATAGATAGATTGAAGAGATGGATAAATAGATGGATGGGTAAATGGATTGATGGATGACTAAATATATAAATAACGGATGGATGGATGGATGGGTAGAAACACACACAGTAGAATATTATTGGGTCTCTAACAAGAAGGAAATCAAGGAATTTTGTCATTTGCAACAACATGGATGGACCTTGTGGGCATTACACTAAGTAAGATAAGCCAGAAAGGTAAATAATGCATGATCTCACTTACATGGAGTCTCTGAAAGTTGAACTCATAGCAGCAACAAGTAGGATGAAATTACGGAAGAGCTGGGGGACATGGCAGGATGTTGGTCAAGGGATGAAAAGTTATGCTTATGCACAGTAAACACGCCTGGTGATCTAACATACAGTGTGGTGACCACAGTCCATAACACTGTGTTATATACTTGAAAGTTGCTAAGGAAGGAGATTTTCAGTGTTCTCACCACACACAGACAGATCATAACTTTGTGACATGATGGCCGTGCTCATTATCTGGACTGTGATGGTCATTTCAAAATGTGTACATAGAGCAAAACACCATGTTGCACAACTTAAATATGTATAATTTTTGTCAATTATGCTTCACAAAGCTGGGGGAAAGGATAATACATAGCTCCAGGGTATACGAGGAGGATATGTGTCTCACTTCTGTACACCCTAAGACTGTTGGAGATTTATAACAAAACCTACAGTCTGAAAAGTCCTGTGAAGAAAAGTCCTAGCAAGCAGAACAAATGGAGTTTTATCGAATGATCAGGAGAATCAGAATTCTGATAGGATCATTTGGCCACCTGAAAGACATCGGTTCCACATTTGGGATCTTTCACGGACGTGCTAAGTGACGTCCATAATCTCATGAAGATTCAGGGGTGTCAGTATTGTTAGTACAATTTATTATCTCCTCCATCAAATCTAAAGCCTACTTTATGACAGGTGAATCCTAGAGAGCCAAGTCGTCCAGATTTGCTTTCTCATGGACAATTGACAGGAAGAATATGGGGTCCAAAGGTATTATGTCATGAAGACGGGCTCAATATCCCAATGCTTGTCTTCTGACTCTGAATCCTGTGCTCTTTTCAAAACTTCTGTCTACCAACTGCCTTCCATGTTTGGCATAAATGCATGGTCTTCTTTTGCACATACCCCCACTTTATATTAATTCATGTTTTCATGTTTGGATCCATGGAAGTTTTAGGCCAGTACCTCAACTTGGATGTTTCTGTGTCCCGTGCTGGGCTCGGCACACTTTACTCAGTGACTTAATCCTAATTAAGCGCCTTAAAAGCATCGGTCTCCCAGAATTTGGTTTATGTTTAACCTGTTTATCAGCTGTTTATGGTCCAAATTATACAAGAAAGTGCTTGTGGAAGATTCAATAATCAGCCCCAAGTTTTGACTCCTTCGCCATGAATTATATATCCACAACCCTGCCATGTTCTTGGGGGTTTGGACTTGACCATACGACTTGTTTTTAGTCAATGGAAATGAGCCACTACTGTGTGAAGAAAAGACAAAACTAAAAAATGTCTGCACAGATAAAGTCATTCCTTGGGCTTCAGTGATATGCCACTGCCCCTCCCATCTGAGCTCCTAAAGGAGTATAGATGAGACATCCCTGAAGTGAACAATAGCCTCGACCCCAGCCCCAGGCAGGAACAGAGAGGCTCAGCCTACCGCATCCCAACCAGGATTTTCAGAATTCAGAAGGGAGGTCACGTTGCTGAATGATTATGGCCCACGTGCCATAAAAAGTGCTTATGAATTCTTTCTGAGGTAACTGACATGCATTTTCAAGGGGTGGCTTTTTCTCCTGGTGCCTTGTCTACATCAACTTGCACCTTTGCCCTAATAAGCGGCCACTTCAAAGCAGGAAAACACATCAGTGACCAGGCTTCTAGGAAATCTGAAGAGCTGAATTCATGTGTGCATCACCTATCTGCACTCTTCTGCCCTCTTCGGCACGAGTCGACCACTTCCGCTCTGGCCTTTCTAAATACCGGGTCTTGGGAAAGAGAAGAGGCTGTGCATTCTCTGGAAGGCACAGGCAGTAAAGGGGCCTAATTAGCTCACCTAAGTCAAATATTACCATGATTGCAGAGCTGCGGCCAGCACTGGCTGTCACACAAATGGCCCCTTTCCCTCCCTCCCTTAGCAGCTGTTGCTTTTAGGTCCTTGAAGAAACTATCAGTATAACATTTAGTCTTCATATTATCTGAGAAAGCAAGTAGTAGATTACAGTACCCACTTCCCACCTTTCCCTGGACCGAATCCTCTTTTCTAAGCAAGCGTTGGTAACCCAAAGGCCAGCCTCTCCCCTATGTCCTCCCCTCCATCCAAGCCCAACGTCTGTTTCGTAGGAGCTCATGTCAATGACTCAATCCTTTGACCTACTCTCTGGATGGGAAGATCTGTCAATATTTGCAATTAAAATTGGATTTTTCCAGCCAAAGGAAACAGTATCTGACTCAACTCATTGTACATTTAAGTCAGCCAAATCATGTATTTTTATATGGCATGCACTTTTTTTTCCCAAGAGGACAAGAGAAGAGACATTGAAAAATTTATAATAGAATGATTACCTAACTGAATAACTGTATCCCAACTTGAAGAAATGTTGTCCACAGAGAAAAAGAAGGCACCCGTCCCCAGAAACACAAGAAAAGGTGGCATATGGAATGCCTGGGTGGCTTAGTCTGTTAAGTGTCCAACTTCAGCTCAGGTCACAGCTCGTGGGTTCGAGCCCCGCGTCGGGCTTGGTGCTGATGGCTCAGAGCCTGGGCCTGCTTCAGATTCTGTGTCTCCCTCTCTCTTTGCTCCTGCCCCACTCTCTCTCTCTCTCTCAAAAATAAATAAACATTAAAAAAGAAATGTGTGGCATTTAATCTTGACTCAACCACCAGCTGGGTATGCAAATCTTCAGCTATCAGCCTATAAATAAGACCAAGATTGGCACTGAAATCCAACTGATTTCTCTTCCACCCAGGCACTATCCAGACTCCACTGAAATTGTACTACACTGTCAACTTACTCCTTGTAAACACGTGAACAAGTAATTCAGGCATATGACAGACCAGCCCATGTGTGAGAGCCAAGAGACATGTTTCACGAAATACCTTCAGTCCTTCAGTAAATTTAAAATAAACCACATCAAGGAAGCTGGTGAGGCTACACAATCACACTTCAGTTTTAACTTTTTATGCTGTGGTTTCACTTGTATGCAATAATTATGCCCTAAGTGAAGAGTCCCCAGCCTATATGGTCAAGAGAGGGATTGCCTTTAGTAACACAAAATATAACCAACCCATCCCTCCCTGGACAGAATGTACAATGGAGACTCATGCTTTTTAATATTAAGCTATGCAACAATCAACAGGTCGTCCTGACCGGCTGATGCAACACTGTGCTTTTTGGTTATTTATAAAGACAGAGAGTATCAGAATTGAGTGATAAGTTCTACTTCAATGAGTTGCCGCTCTCCAATGACGAGGACCAGCTATGACCTCTTGCGCTCAGACCACCTGTCCTCATCATGAGTTTGTAAGCAGCAAACAGGTTTCTCTTCTGGAAATTGCACTTAATGGGAACATCTTATTGGTACTCTGATATCTTAGAGGAAATTCAATGTAGTGCAGATGGAGGGACATGGAGATCTTGGCAAACTGAGTCGTAGGTTGAGAAAATCCTCTGATCTATCATCAGAATGGATGCGAATTTAGTGGCTTTCAGAGACAGAGGAGAGTGATGCTATGAAGCATGCACGGGGGACTCTTATCCCGGAAGCTTTGTGACAGCAGAATCAGATGATCTTTAGTGTCCCCTGCATCCAATCAGAGGACTGAAATCCGAGTCAGCAGTGATTAACGGTGTCACGTCTCAAGTATGAACAACATCAGTTAACAATCTTTATCAGCAACATCCAATAGACGGAAATGTTCTTTATGCAAAGTTCTATGGGACACTGCTGATATTGACAGTTACATGACATGTAGGTCATGTGGTGACCGAGCATGAACAAGGTTAAGGTTCAAGGGACACCCTGAGTTTTAATTTATATTTAAGCGTATTTCACTTTTAGAGTAAATAGCCACACATTGACTATATTGGAAAATACAGATTTATGCTTTTTAATGCATTTTTTCCCCAAATTGTAGACTTCACTTTACTATTAAGTTTACGGGCTCCACTCAAGTCATGGTTACACACCTGAATGATTCCAATTTAAATCATGTATTAACTACAGGGACATAATCACTGATTATAGGGGTGTCCTTCAGACAGTTACTTGTGCACCGTGAAATAATATTTGGGGACTAACATACATCTCAAGCTGGGGAGAGGTTAGAATAAACAGGACAGTGTAAGGTGAGCCAGAGCATGGAAATGAGTCAAGAAGGTATGAATTCGCCAAGAATAGCAGTTAGTCTGAAGAGGTTTGTGGACTAATATCAATATTGGACATGGGTTCTCAGCCTGCTGTGTATGTATATTCCACAATAGATTTTTTTCTCTTGAATCCCACTGTCCCTTGTCACCCCAGACAAGTTGTCCCACTTGAAGTGATCCTGGAGCAGGAACCCCTCAGTCAACGGCCAGCCAGTCCCCAAGAGGAGAGCCGCCAGGCTGACGCATACTGGCCAGTGCCCTGTGGGCGACCAGCTCAGACCAACAGACCAGGCAAGTAGCAGCCCCCTAACTCAAAGACTGGCAAGCTAAATACTCATGGCTGTTCTTGCAGCCATAGAGGGGGATTGAAAGGCACAACAGACTAATGTTTGCTGAGGCAAAGTTTGGCCAAACGTGGGATGGCATTAGGCAATGCTTCTGTGAAAGCAGAGGTACAAACAGCATCCAGAATTCAGTTAGAAATGTCAGAAAAGAGGCAGCCGCATGGAAGAGAAGTCAATTCAACCTCTGGTCCTGGAGAAAAGGTCTTTTTCGCTCTTTTTGAGTCTGAGCCCGGAGGGTATGGTTTCTACCTGCTCCTAAATACAGAGGGACGCGGACCCTGCAATTCCCAAAAGATGCTTTTTGAACAGAATAACCCTAATACGTTTTATCTCCATTCTACATACGCATTCACCAATTTATAAAGCGTCATATGCCACACGCCACCTTTGTAAAAATATAATTATTTGAACTTTTTAATATTTGAGGTTATAAAGGACTGAATGCCTTCTTAAGATAGGCCTTTTGAATAAAATGTATTAGACCGACTTTATGGAGACTTGCATAAGCAGGGATTACAGAATGGTCTGTGAAATTGAAGAGTCTATTGAGGAGAAGTAAGTAGCCTTTCTCATCCCCGTTGTGAGGTCATATAATACTGAGTGCTAATCAAAAGGTTCCCCTTACTGAACTCAGTGGTGGGACCTTATATAATGTCATAAACACAAAGACTTCGGTAGAGTCACAGGTATGAATTTATATAGTATATATATATGTGATATTATATATCCTGTATACACAGACATATGTATTTACTTATACCAAAAATATAGCAAAAAGGAAATATAAAACACAAATATATATACTTATAAACACATAAATTATAGATATACATATATATACTATATACAGACACTTCTATATATAAGTAAAAACACATGTATATATATACACACATATATATACCAAAAATATACCAAAAAGTAAATATAAAATATAAATTAAACTTATGGATAAATATGTATTCATATATACACAACTATATATGCATAATTATAAATATATATAAGCATAAATATATGTGCTTATATAAATACTTATATATAGTATAGTATACATAAATATAAATAGTATATGTATATATAGGATATACTTATGCATATAAATTTGTATATACTCTCAGACTTCTATATAAACATATATAACATATTTTATATAAATATATACATATATGTAAATATCGATGAAATACAAATATACATATTTTAATGCAATTGGTAACATGATTGGCTAAACAAATATATATATTTATATGCCACAGCGGGTTACACAATTGGGATTTCTTTTTTGATAGGAATTCAATTTATATGTTATACTGGGTCTTCTTCTGTTTCCAGTTAGGATATAGAAAGCATCGAGATGAAATCACTCTCATGCTATCAAGGAGATGGACATGGAATAAGTTGTTTTCATTATAAACGCATCGGAGATTTGAGGAAGCCAAGAAACCTACCAAGTTCAGCTGTGAAGGAGATAAGGTCTCGGTGTGAGACGATGGCCAACAGCAGCGCTTATCCCGAGGAGCTGGAGGAAGCAGGAAGAGAAGACAGAAGGCAAAAAGACAAGGAGGAATTTTTTTTTTTCCAGAAGCTAAAATTGCAGCTACTTTCCCATCGCTGCATGGCTTGGGGACGGAATTCTGGAGAGAGTCCAGACAAAGGGACTCTGCACTTCTCACAGCCTGTTCACACAGGGTCTGTGGAAACGCACAAAGACCTCACTCATGCCTGAGGGCGGGATGAGAGACGGGGTGCACATCCCCAGTTACTGAGTACTCGGGCCTCACCCAAGAGCCCTGAAGCCACACTCTGAAGGCAGAAGCTGGGGACCAGGGTGAAGAGTGACCTTCCAGAGCATTTCTGATCTTCCTATATTGTAAGGTGACATCCTCTAAAGTCTGGGAAAAGACATTGCTGCAGAGAGAGGCCTCCCCAAGATAGAATGATCAGAGCAGGACCAGAGACTAAGGGGAAAACCTGTAACAAACCTACAAGCTAAAGGCTGGACAGTAAACCAAAAAGGCCACCCATGGAATGAAGTCATGCAAATACACAGACTGAAATTATGCTGAAACAAACAAAACACAAAACCGAAAGCCTCCTCCCAAAACATCGGAAGGCATTAGTGAAATTCAATCAAATCAAAGCTGTGAAAGATAAATTTAGTGGAACTAGAGGTCATAATAACACAGCCTCACACTCCAGGGGCGTAATGGGAAAACAGACATGTTTTCCCCTTGAGGTTAAAGATGATATGGTTCACATCTACCCTTCTCTTATGCAACAAATCTGGTGTGCAAATCCAGCACCATCTGACGTGTTATAGAGAAACAGTCAATAAAAGCAGACCCAGAGGTGGTCCAGACACTGGACTTACCACACAAGCTATTTAAAAGAACTATAATAGATCAATAGATGATAGATCAATAGACAGGTAGATAGGAGTTAATGCAGAAGAAGGACAAAAGAATGAAGACTGGACGTTTTGGTAACACGATAGGAATTCTACAAAGTTATCAAAAAGTAATACTGGAAATTAAGAACTTGAGGATGAAAAACGACATATTCAGTAGATTCACCCAAAAGGAGATTGGAAAAGCAAAAGAAAAAGTGTATGATATCTTGACATCGGTCCACAGAAAAGGATTCAACCTGATAAACAAAAAGTTTCAAATACCAGAGTAGAAATGTAACCCCTGATACAGGTCAGTAAAAAGAACTGATATTGATAAACAAAAATTTTAGGGGCACTTGAATGGCTCAGTTGGGTAAGCATCTGACTCTTGATTTGGGCTCAGGTCAGGATCTCATGGTTCGTGCAACTGGACCCCGTGTAGGGCTCTGTGCTGACAATGTGGAGTCTGCTTGGGATTCTCTCTCTCTCTCTCTCTCTCTCTCTCTCTCTCTCTGTCCCTCACCCACTTGAACGTGCATATGCATTAATGCACTCTCACTCTCTAAATACATAAATGAAAATTTAAAAATGTAAATAAATTAGTGGAAAAGAGAAGACAGAATAGAGCACTTGATACCTGGACTTTATTGAAAGCTAAACATATGCACATTGGGAGTTTCCAGAGATGTCGTGGGCAGAATAAATATTTGAAAATAAAATAGCTGAAAAAGTTCAATAGTGAGTAAAAGATATGACCCACGTAAGGTGAGAAGCTCAGAAATCCCTCAGCAACATTAGTACAAAGAAAACTTCATTTGGCCAAACTGTAGTCACACTGATGAAAAAGCAGATTACTCATAAACCTTACAGCAGTCAGAGATGAAAGACACATTTTATTCGGGAAAACAAGAGGAGGAAGAAAATCTGACAAGTCAGGATTTAAAGGGGAGCCCAGAAACAATGAATTGAAAATTAAATCGCTGAAGGAATTGTTCTTTGCCGTGACCCTCACCGGCCGCTCTGGCCTGTGTGGGAGAACCGGCATGGGTTCTTTTCCTGAGGGAAGATAAGAGAGAAGGGAAAAGGGGGACGTACGGAAAATAAAACACAACACTCACGGTTTCTGGTTATGCGGAGAGAGAGAGCGAGTTTATTAAAAGGGCTGTATATATACAATCTCAGGGCGGAGAGATCAAAGCACATGACTTTACGTCAGAAATACCAGGTAAAAGAAACGCCCCTTCAGCCTTCAGCAAAGCTGGGAGGCGGAGAATTAACACTGAATGGGTTTTGATCTTTATGCACCTTAGGTCATGCCATGCCAGAGAGATACCATCTCTAGCTTCCTGATGCAAATCTTGTTTACTGTCTCACTCTGCTGAGTGAATAATCCTAGCCTTGAGGCAGACAGAAACATGGTGGTCCCCGACAGTTCTTGGAAAACTTGCAACCCAAGAAATGTTAATGATGGAACTTTAAAAGGTAGGAAATAATGTAATTCTAAAGGGACACATAGAACAAAAATCACCCACATTTAGTAACAGGTAGAAATTTGAGGAAGACAGGGAAGGTTTGAACAAATGTACCTAATTGAAATTTATGTAACAGTATGCCCAGAAACTTTGAGTATGCATTGATTTTCAAGGGCTCTTGGAACATTCAGTTATGGGCTCCCCTAAAAATAAAGCTCAAAAATCATTAAAAGACAAGAACCATACTCCGTATACTCTTGGACTAAAGGAGCATTAATAGCAATTAAACAGGTAGAAAATTTTCAAGGTGCATTAATAAAGCAAGGGAGTTGTGAATGTGTATGTATGCACATGTGTGTGTTTGAGTGTGTTATTGTGTATTTGTGTGTGTGTGTGTATTCTGAGAGAGACACAGAGAAACAGAGAGAAATAAAGAAAATCTACATATTTGAAAATTAAGAAAACATTAATAAAACCTCAGCAGTCAAAGAGACAACAAGAGAAAATAGAAAACATTGACCTGCCTGATAACGAAGAGATCAAAATATCAAATGTGTGTGATGTGGTTAAACAGCGCTTAGACTTAAGAAAGAGCATAAAACCAATAATCTAAAATTCTACATTGAGAAGCTAGAGAAACAGAAACAAAATGAGACCATGGTAAGCTGAAGAAATTAATAAAAATTAATGGCAAAATTAATATTTCAGAAAATATGGAAAATAGGGGTGTCAAGATTAGATGCGTTTTACGAGGGAAATTTTAATAAAAATCACACACGTTTACGCTGAATGATAAGGAAAAAGACAAAACTAATATCAGGAATGGTAAAGAGACAGCAGATGTTCAAATGATGATAAGGCCATACCATAAATAGTTTTATGATAATAAATGCAGAAACTTACGCAAAGAAACATTTCTTCAAAAACCACAACTCATCAGTTGGATATGTATCAGGAGATATGTTCCTATTACAATGAATTTCATATAGGATAATAAAAGATGTCATTAAAAAAACGTCCAGGAGCACATAGATTTAATAGTGAATTCCCCAAAACCTTTAAGGAAGACATGATACCAATACTATGAAAACACTTCTAAAAATCCAGGAATACTTTCTTCCATCTTGTTCTAGAAAAGTTAGCGCTACCTTGAAACTGAAATCCAATAAACGCATCAATAGACAAGAATACTATATCTCCAGTAGCTATTTGCCTACACTGTCCAATATGGCAGCCGTTAACCACATGTGACAATGCAGTGGCTGGGAATTCAGTAGTCCAAATTGTAAAATATCCACAAGACTTTCAAGACTTTGTATGAAATGGAGAATGAAAAATATCTCAGTAAGTTTTATAGTGATTCAGCATTAAAATGATAACACTATGGATGTACCACATTAAATACAACATTTCATTTTTAAAAAGAAGAATGTTATAGGGCATTAACTTCATAAATGGAGATGCACAAATGCTTACCAGAATATTAGGCAATTGAATCTGGCAATGTATGTAGAAAACTGGTAACCTCATGACTTTGAAAAAGAAGGAGAATTTACAGTCTCTGATATCAACATGTACCATCAGAACAAGGCACGGTGACGTTAGGGTAGGTAAGTAGATTGCAGGAGGAAATAGGAGGTCAGAAATAGACCCAAACATAAACGGAAAAACATGTGAGCCCACACTTCTGCCTGAAAACTTCTAATGATTAGTCCCAAAGGAGAAAAATATTTGGGAAGAAATTAATTAGTCCTATACGGGGTATGTACCTGAATGGAAGACAAATATTTGGGAAGAATTTTTAGGAGAATTTCATCTGACCAAGGAGTAGTATGGTTTCATTCGAAGGACACGAAAACAACCAAATCTGAAAGAACAAATGGAAAACTTACACTCCCCCAAAATTGATAATTTCTGCATATCAGAGATACCATTGATTAAACATTTAGGCTAACCATAGGCAAAAAAATGATAAACATGTATATTTTGTTATGTATAAATCTCTCTATATATGCACATATTTTGAGGCACATCCAGAATACATAAACGATGCCTACAAATGAACAATGTAGGAAAAATGCAACTAAATGAACTAAAAATGGGTAATTCACAATACATAAAAATTGCCAATAAACACATGAAAATTTGCTCAGAATTAAATTGAAACCAGCCTGCTAGAATGATCTGAATCTGAATGGCAAAGAATGGCATTTTCACATACTGCTTCAGAGTACGCAATTGGACCTCTTTGGGAACGTTGGGTGATCCTTATATACAAATACAAAATAGCTAATATTTATATTAGATGTTACATATTTAAAAATTGGTGGTTTCTTATGATACTAAAAGTATACCAATCCTACAGCTCAACAAGTCCTGAGAATGCAAAAAATATATGTCCATTCAACGATATGTGCACAGGGCGCCTGGGTGGCTCCGTCGGTTAAGCGTCCGACTTCAGCTCAGGTCATGATCTCATAGTTCGTGGGTTCGAGCCCCACGTCGGGCTCTGTGCTGACGGCTCAGAGCCTGGAGCCTGCTTCAGATTCTGTGTCTCCCTCTCTCTCTGCTCCTCCCCCATTTATGCTTTGTCTCTCTCTCAAAAATAAATAAAAAGTTAAAAAATTAAAAAAAAAAAGACGTGCACAAGTGTTTATAGAACCTGTAAGTGTCACAGCCCAGACTTGGGAGACAGCACAGAGATCCAAGGTCTGGAGAACAGAAAACCAGCTGTATATTTTTACTCAAGGCAATACTAATATACAATCAAAATGAATGACCTATTGATACACACAACACTGTAACGAATTCCAACAATGTTTTACCGAGGTTAACAAATGATATAGAAATACACAGTGTTACCTAATTAATTGGGAATACCAGAACGGAGAAAACTTTCCCATGGCAGTAGAAACTACAAAGCAGTTTCCTCTGGTGTGGACTCCACCCCAGATGGGAATGGTTTTATGGGCTGGGGATGCTTCTAGAATATGGAAATGTCCTGTCCATACACTGGGTATTTGTCACATGACTGCATGTGATCCACAGAAAGCTTCAAATCGAGAACTTAAAATCAGTGCATTTTCTGTATATAAATGATACCTCAATAAATACATATATTTAAATCCAACATTTCAAGCTTCTCCATAAAACCTAGAAGAAAATGACCTGTCTCTCAAAAATAAATAAAACATTAAAAAATAAAAAAGGGGCACCAGGGTGGTTCAGTCAGGTGAGTGTCAGCTTTGGCTCAGGTCATGATCTCTCAGTTTGTGGGTTCGAGCCCTGCATCAGGCTCTGTGCCGACAGCTCAGAGCCTAGCCTGTCTTCAGATTCTGTGTCTCCCTCTCTCCCACCATCCCCTGCTCATGCTGTCTCTCTCTCAAAAATAAATAAAACATTAAAAAAGAAAAGAAAATGACCTCTCTCAAACACAAAGCCATGAAAGAAAACTAAAAGGTAAAAAAATAAAACCCAAGCAAATTATTTAATATTTAGCATAAATTCTATTTAAGAACCAAATGTACATCAAACGCGTCAAGTGTGACACATCTGAGTTTTTAGCATGAGGAATGGCCCACAAATGAGAAAAAAATAATTATATAAAAATTCTAGTCCTAAACCCTCCCAATATCTTTGGGGATGTTTCCATTTTTTGTTGGATTATAATTTTCTCTGAATGATTTATGAAACATATTCTTTTATCTATTGGCATGCTCTGTGGTATGAAGCAGTAAGGAACAAAGAGAGAGAGAGAGAGAGAAAGAGAGAGAAAGAGAGAAAGAGAGAGAGAGAGAGAGAGAGAGAGAGAGAATGAATGACTGACCAGGCTTGATGGTTCAGCCAGTAGCCAAAAGATGGACTGAATTTGTAGAAATTGGTGGAAGCAAGTTTTGTTCCACATGCAAATCCTATTCAATTACATCCCCTTTTTATCCAAACAGTGTCAGCTTCATATACTTTATTGTATTCTAATTTGATGCTAAAGCAAACCACAGAATTTAAATCTTCCTCGCTCCATGGGTGATGACAAATACGGTCTCAGTCATCGTTTCTGAGTAAACGGGGTGTTTTTACTCTGGGGAGAACGTTTCCCTGACCTCCTTCCGCGTGTGGGCTGCAGCTGATAAAAATAACAGACCTGTTTACCAGCGGCAGACAAAAATGGTACTGCCTTCCCACTTCCACATGTCACAGAAAAATCTACTGAGGCAGGAGACAGGCAGGAATGCAAAGATCATTAACTTAAAAGGCTCTGTCAGAATCCTCATCACACATTACTTTGCTCCGAATGTGTAGCAAAGATTTTCGGTCTCATCTGGAAGCAGTGCAGTTTTCAGATTTAGCGTGTCCTGAGAATTTAACGGGGAAAATACACCTTCGTGAATTTTCGTGAAATGAGTGGGCTTAAAAATGAGCCCCTCTCATGTTAACCCGTAACATCTCAGAATCCCACAATTTAAAATGCACTCGGGGGGGGGGGGAGTCCACAACATTACATTGTTTTGAAAGAGTTGCAAGCTTCACATTTCCCCCCTCCCCAAATCATTTAAAATATTTAAGATGTCTACCAAATAGAAAAATGTTCTTGCTAGACTATCATCATGATTCTAGAGCATCAGCATCAAGATACTCAGATGAGGTAAGCAATCAGTCATCAACAGGGCCATTTTGGTTTTTATTTTGATTATGTCCTAGATTTCTAGGTGTACAGTCACTTGTGTCCACGGGAAGATTCAGAAAGTTACCTGTTACCATGGCAGTGTATGTGAGGCTCTCAATGAATTTTAAGAGAAAAATAGAGAAAAAATATTTTTGTCGCATCATTAAGAAAAAACGCAACCAAATTTTAAAAATTACCAATTATACGTGCTTGTCAAGCAAACAAGTGAACAAAATAAAGAAATTTTGTAACATCGTTTGATGATTTCCATTCACTGAAATCGACTCTTTCAGAATGAGTCTTGTGCTGCAAAGAGTGAAATTCAAAATCTTTACTTCATTTCTTTGCAGTAATGTGTCATTTATCTGGAATCATTCATGCATGCGCTCTTCCCGGAAAGGAGCTTTGCCAAGACCTAACACTTTTGGAGGAAAACGTTTCTAAAAAAGTAGGTTATAACTGAATGTCTTCCTTATGTACTCAGTGCCATTTAAATGAGAGCTTCTCGAATTGGGCTGTCAAGGACCATGGTCCCCTAGGGTGTTTATTATTTTATATATGAATTTCTTTTCACATTAGTACCTATTAAAACCTTGTGGAATTGCTGCTTCCGTAGATACATTTTAGCAATTGCTAATGTCTTATCTTTAAAAATAATGGTATTTTAAACAATACAAGTAGAAGAGAGTAAATGCATCTTAAGTATGTAGCCTCATGCATTTGGAAAACAGATGTGTCCGTGTGATCATCACCCAGAACAAGATAGAAAACATATCCATCTTCCATCAGGAAGGAAGGTTTTTCTGGGCCACCTCCAAAAAAAAAAAAAGATTATCTCGAGATCATTGTGGATTAGTCTCATCTGATCTTAGACTTTCTATCACTGGGATCACATAGTAGGTACACTTCTAATTTGGGCTTCTTTCACCGAACAAAATGTCTCTGAGGTTCATCGATGCTATGGTCAGATAAGTAGTATTCTGTTTTTTTAATGTTATTCCATTGTACGAACATGAGACTATTTATCTTTTTTTAATTGATGGGCATTTAGTTTTTTTCCAGCTTAATTTTGCTGATTCTTGATAGCCCAGGGTTACAATTATGGAGGTCAGTGATTGTAGGATAAGAGAATTCACTTTATTAATTTTGAAACATCATGCTAATCCGTCTAATGGATACTGAATGATCTAAGTATAGTTCGTTTTTAATAATGTAAGAAATCATGAACCAAGTCAGAGAAGCAGACATGAAATCAAAATGGTCAAAAGTGGAATTCTCTTAAAATTATCTAAAATATGCATTTTATCTACTGGTTGAATATTCTGAAGCAGAATCTGGTAGTGAGGCTAACATGTCACAGAGGCAACAAAGAAAGAATTTGTCACTCTGTTGCCTACCAGTGACTGACGAATACACTGGCGCTATATCTCCCCTTAGACTTGTACCTGAGAAACATGCATCTTTAGACAATTGTGTCTGAGTATTTAGAATTGGATGGTGTTCTTATAACATCGACATGAACACTAAGGCCAGGAAGAAATCTCTCGCCTGAAAATCACTCTCTTTTATGCATAGGCATTTCAGGAAATTCTGGTAACTTATCACTTTTATTGTGAATTGTGGCTGGTAGTTATCTCTTCAATTCTTCTTTCTCCCAAAGAAAGAGAGGTGACTTTTTCTTCCAAGCATAATTTACCTCCTGAAGGGGGCGTTCTTCACCGGTGATCCGTATATGGGCTACAAATCCCTGAAACTCTTATGTGCAAAGGTACATACAAGCACTTGTCTGGTTAAGGTCAATAGTTTTGATCAGAAACTCACAGGTGTTAATGAATCCAAAGATGTTAATAAATTGTGCTTAAATAATGATACCTTGTCTAACCTTGCTGATACCTTGAGAAATGTCAGAAAAGAACAATTTCTTATAACTTAGGGAATGAATCTGTCAGACCTTAAACAGCAGTGATTCTTGGTTTCAGAAGGCAGCAAAGATTTCTATAAAAGTAAAGATTTCATCTTCTGGCAAATTCTTCAACGTTTCAGATGGTTCAAAAACTAAGAGGATTTAAAGAAAATGAAAACTTTTTCCAGGTTATTGAACCCATGCGATTGGACAGTTAGGGTTTCAGACTTCCTGACCACAAAGAAGATATGGAGGTAAAGTGGACCCATAACGTGATTTCATATAGGCACAGAGTAGAAAACTTATATTCACAGATGTCTCCTTAGGAAGTTATAGAATAGTTTCATTTATGTTACATTTTATACTTAGAAGGGGACATTAAAATACCTTTCAGTTTAATTTTATTTTTAATTTTTTAATGTTTATTTATTATTGAGAGAGAGAGGGTGAGAGACTGAGAGAGAGCGAGAGAAAGCGTGCACAAGCAGGGGAGGGGTAGAGAGAGAGAGAGGGAGACACAGAATCCAAAGCAGGTTCCAGACTCTGAGCTGGGCCCTGACTCAGGGCTCGAACCCATGAACTGTGAGATCATGACCTGAGCTGAAGTCAGACACTTAATCAACTGAGCCACCAAGGCACCCCCGATTTAGTTTTATTTTTTAAGAGCTGGTTTATTCTGGAAGTCCAGTGATTTAGGATGAAGGTAGTTCAATTTCAAATTGGTATTTGTAGAAAGAACAAGGGAGAACTTATTAGAACTTGGGGTTATAAATCTTATCTAAAGAACTGCATCAATTAAAGCTGAAATTAGATATGGAAATACTAATGATTTGGTTTACAAAATCAAACACACATAAATAATTTCATATTAATATGTGCATGTAATTTGCTCTTACTGACCCTGATAAGCTTATCAACTCTTATGTTTAATCACTTATTTGACACACACGCATTTTTTAAAATGTTTATTTATTTTTAAGAGAGAGAGAGTGTGTGTGAGCAGGACAGAGAGAGAGGGAGACACAGAACCTGAAGCAGGCTCCAGACTCTGAGCCGTTAGCACAGAGCCCGACGTGGGGCTTGAACTCACAAACTACGAGATCATGACCTGAGCCGAAGTCGGATGCTTAATCAACTGAGCCACCCAGGTGCCCGGGCACACACATTTTTTAAAAAATCATGGAAATATAAGGAGTCTTTGAATAAACTCCATCTGGGGTGAAAGAAAATGACTAAAATTTTAATATTAAAATAGCATTTTTAAATTTTCTGGCAAGACAACAAAAATCTGAAAACTAGGATAACTTTGGATTTTTTGGTCACACAAGCCCCATGGGAAAAATAATAGGTTGATGGAGTTAGAACATAAGAGACTTACTTTGATGCTCTTGAGGCCTTCCAAATGCTTAAGAAACTACATGTGACATTCACTTGTCAAAACCAAGTCTCCTTTGTCACCAAAAGCAAAGAAAAAAGAACAAGGCATCTCATTTTGGATTACCAAGTTCCTGATGTGGCCATGCTTCTATCTGTAACCATGCCCTGTTCCCTTCTTGACCAAGCAGCTCCTGTCTCAGCCATACCTAATGGCCTGTGACAGGTGACATCCTGCACGGAAAGAATGCCACACTCATGACTGCCTTCTCCTCAATTTACTGACATTCCATAAAAGTCACCTTAGGTTCAACTTCTCCAGGAGCTGTGCCCTGATCCGCACCGTCATCTCACTCCAAGGCGTATCAGATGACACTTCTTTGTGCCCATGTGACACACATGTACACCTCAACTGCAGGACTTTCTAGGTTGTGTCTCCGTGTTGGCTGGCTCTTAACTGCCATGTTGTGGGTTGCTGGAAGGCAGGTCCTGACTTTTTTGTCCCTTTGGGATCTGGTCCCAGCACAGTGTCTGGCCATATGTTCCATATTGTCAGCCATGAGTTTTAAAAAGAGATGAATAATAATTTCACCGATATCTTGCCTTTATAGTTTAAGAACAGCGTGAATATCGTTTAATTTCTTTGGAATTTATTTTGGTTTTGGAAAGCTGTTCCTGTTAATCAAATCCATATCTATTTACTGAGTTGGGGTTTTACCTGCATTAATAATTCTGGAGATAAAATGACCCTCACTTGAATGCACTACATTGATAATTTGAGTTCCAACAAAATCTGAATAATCTGGTTAGATGATTTCTTTAAAAAATTTAAGTCTTTGAATTGCATTAAAGAAAGTGTTCTTTGGGGACTAATGTTTTTTTAATTGTTTCTCTTCCTTTCTTTGCTCCTGCCACGGTTAATCTGTTTCATGCTTTCTTATTTTCTAGTAAATTTCTCCTATTGTCTCACTTTGCTCTTCAGAGATTTGAATTCTATCTCACATTCTCGACACGTGCATTTTCCATTATTGCACACACGCTTTCATTCTTCTCTCTGCCTTGTGTCTTCCTCTGGTTCAGTCCATCTCACGGTGGGTATCACTTCCGTGTGACATTCCATTGCCTAAGAACTTTCATGAGTTCTCATGATGACATCCCTTCCACTTAAGACTTCCAATACTCTGGGCGCCACAACCTCGTCCCAGCATGCCACTCAGGTTACCGATAACCCTTTTGTTAGAACCTGTACAGACTGAAACATCAATGGCTGAAAGTAACACGACACTAAACGCCAGAGCACAGTGTCCCATGTTGAAATCCAGTGACTCAACAAAGCTGGCAAAGGATCACCTTCCTTCCATCTTTGCATTCTGCCATCTTGCTTTTCAAACTAGCCTCCTTCCTTCCCCAAGAGGGTAGCTCTAGGCCGATACGACCTACCACACCTCACACAACAACACAACAAATACACAGTTCAGAGAGTAACATCCAGTGGTAGAAGAGAAGCTGACTCCTCATCTCTTTTCTAGAAGCCCTGCAGGACACATTATTTAAACATTCCACTGATTTGAACCAAGGACTTTCTCCCTTCTAATCAAATCTAAAGAGCTTGGACTTTTGAGAATGGCTCACACCAAGGAAAATTATCCTTTGATTAAGGAATAGGATCAAGAGTTTTTGAGACATCTTAAGGTTGGATTCATATCTGAGACATACCAGAATTATATAAAATAAATCTTTTATTTGATGTCAGACCCATCGTCTAGTCTGGTCTCTGTCCCCTGAAGCTGAAATGGATGGATTACATCAATGGGATCCTCTGACAGCTGGAAGCCAGGTTTGTAATTCCCATGGGGATGGCCGGCAGGAAACAAGAGAGTTCCTGATTCCACACTGGTGCCATGATCTTATCATGAGTTTTCAGAAGGTCAGATCAAAGCTTCTTCCTTCAGGCATTGATAACCTGCCTCTGTCCTTATTTCTCTGGGTGTCGGCTGGTTACTGCTGCTCTCACACTAGCCCTGTGGGTCCTCCACTAATATCTGGGCATTTGCTACATCCTACAATGTTCTGTAAATGTTCCCCCTGGGTCTACTTGCTACAAAATTCTTTCACAACGAGAAAGGGGCATTTGTTACTTGGTAGGGAAGTAATGCTGTCATACGCTGTCAGTCTTTATTTATACATTCTTGATTGTAGCATTTATGTCTTTCCTACTGAACTGTACATTGGAAATTCTCTATCTAAAGCCCATGAATGTGCACATTTTTGTGGGCATACACATTCTGGAACTTACCTAAAAGGCCATCTGCTTTCAGTTAAGGAATAATCAGAGATATATATATATATGCTGATTAAGCTCTTATCCATAATATGGAGTGTGTGTGTTGTTTCTTCTTATCTTTTTAAGTTTATTTATTTATTTTGAAAGAGAGAGAGGGAACATGCACAGAAGAAGGAGAGGGGCAGAGAGCAAGGGAGAGAGAGAATCCCAAGCAGGGTCTGCACTGCCTAACACACAACTTGATCTCATGAACCTTCAGACCGTGACCTGAGTCGAAACCAAGAGTTGGATGCTCATCTGACTGAGACACCCACGCGCCCCATGTACAATGTTTTCTTAAAGCTTAACATCACGTATCAGATGGATTTAAAAGTCCCATACGCGAGTTACAGAGATTTGTTACCAACTAGATTACAGGCAGCTTGACTTAGAAATATTTATTTAGAAATATTCTCCACTATTACCTTTAAATATAAATTCCCTGAATATAATTCAAAGTAATTACTCAATTACTTACTATTTAACAGAGCTTTCTGAGCTGCGTCCGCCATGACCCATAATTTAGATATGGCATTTGTAAGGTATTACAAGACAAAGCATTGCTATGTGTTTATATGAAAAGTGTTTAAATAAATGAAGAGATTCTAATCAACAGAATTAGCATTCAATATAAAATACTCATCAGAACACAAAGTTTAGAGTCAATGTTACTGCAAATAAATACAAGTGGTAATTAAGCTACAGTGAATTTCCTGTCAAATAAGTCAAGCTGTGATGCCATCCTAAGAGGCCCTATTTTGTGAGTAAACTAACTTGAGAGATGACTATGATCGAGACAAAATGTATAGACTGCAAAATTAAAACCCATAAAAAAATCGACACACTATTGTCAAGGCACGTCATATAAAATACAACCAAACAACTGATTTAAAGGCTTACGGCAATGTAAACCAACATGTTCATACAACCAAAACATTAGTTTTTGGATGAGAAAGATTAGAGAATATTTACACAATATAAAGGTTGGCTTAAAAAGTGAGTGATTAATGATTTGGGACACTTTGAGAAGAAATGACTTTTTAAACAATTTTTAAAATTTATTTTGAGACAGAGAGAGCATATGAGCAGAGTCGGGCAGAAAGAGGGAGAGCGCGAGAATCCCAAGCAGGCTCGGCACCATCAGCCCAGAGCCTGATGTGGGGGTCGAACTCACAAACCGTGAGGTCATGACCTGAGCCGAAGTCAGACACTCAACTGATTGAGCGCCCCAGGCGCCCAGGAAATCACTTCTTGATGGCAAGAGCTTCTGACAAATAATTTCAAGGTTATTACATGCTCTTTTCTTGCTGACCCCAATATTTTAGAGACTAGCTTCATCATTACACTTGACGTGGTTGCCCCCAGCTGTGGTTCTAGATCCTGACAATCTCACTACAAAACAGCTGGACTTTATGTCACTGTGATAAATCTGCATTAGCTCCAGGGCCATGACAGTAGAACCCTTGAACAACTCATGCGTTAAGAGTGCCAACCACCCCGGAAAGGCCAAAATCCGTGTATAACTTTGACTCCCCCCCAAACTTAACTACTAATAGCCTACTGTTGACTGGAAGTCTTACAGATAACATAAACAGTAATATATATTTCACATGTTCTATATATTATATACTGTGTTCTCAAGATAAAGTAAGCTAGCGCAAAGAAAATGTGACTTAAAAATCACAAGGAAGAGAAAATACATTTACGGTAATGAACGCCTATTTGCTGGCGAAAATAATCCACTTCTCAGGACCTACTCAGTTCAAACCAGGGTTGTTTGCGCACCACCTGTCATTTCATTGCTGTGTGAATCAGACAGCTGTGGAACGGGTCTGTGCGATACTGTGTTGTGATAGGGAAGACTCAGCTCTTCCTCTTCTCAGGTTCCTTCGGACATTCTGGGCTCAAAAAAAAAAATCAGTCTGTACAATCGATTAATGTATTCATGACAGGAAGTCACGTGGAGAGTTTTCAGACCTCTGTCCCTCAAAGCAGAATTCTGTTATGTCAGAAATGACCAGCACAATGTTGCACTTTACACGGGAAATGTCTTTTGTCTAGATCGCCATTGACAATTTTAAGTGGTTGGATAGGAAACGTTGCTGGCTCTACCCAAACTACTGCACTTTGCTGGCACAGTGTCAAGGTAGTCCTAGAGGATGTGCCAACGAATGGGTACAGGTGCCTCCCAGGAAGACTTTATTTATAATAACTGGTGGTGAGAGGTGGGTGACCTTAGATTGCAGAAGACAAAGATGAAAAACAGTATAATGCTTCAAGTGTTTTGTTTTATACGGAGGTGGGATGGAGGTTGCTTTTTGATTAAAGGAGGTTGGAACTGGATGCTGCTGACCAGCGAAACGAGAACACGGTCAAACGGGCTTTCGGGACTGAGGCAACGTGCAAGTCATCCGTGCTGACTGTCCTTAATTTCCGAAAAAGTCTTTTGTGTCCCAACAACATTGTATCCTGAAATCTTGAGGTGTTAAGACTTGATGGGAGGTCCATTAAAAAAAGTGCCAGTGATGAGGGACCTTTGCAGAAAGCGAACTGTGTTGGGCGTTCGTGACCACCGCAGACAGCGAGGGTGTACCCAGCAGCGCACTGGCAAAGACCGGGTCTCCGGAGTTGTCACGCTGCTGCGTTGCGAGTTTGCCAGAAAGCTGCCAGAACATTCCTGTGATGCAACAGGAGCAATCACTACACGATCTTTTTTTTTTTTTAAAGAAGGATTATCTGTTTCTGGTAAAATTTCCTTTCTTGAAAGGTGGGGGTTTGTGAGCTTAAATGTGGAAGGGGGGAAGGAAGCATGTGGCAGCATCATCAAGAATACGATCTTCCATATTCCTCAGATGGGAACATATTTGTGATTTATGTTTTGTTCAAATATGTCATTGCAAAATGGACTCGCTCTAATACAAAAGTACTATCACATTTTTTTTTGTAGCAGATTCTAGAGCTGATTTCCTTTTACCCTTAATCTGTTAGTGTGCACTGTGGCCCATTGTGTGTGTGTGTGTGTGTGCGTGTGTGTGTGTGTGTGTGTGTGTGTGTGTGTGTGTCTTTAGCTGAACACTAGGCTTTACTTGTGTTTTTAGGCTGGATGTGCACTCCCAGATGCAGAGACTACACATACCTAAGAACCGCCTAGGCTGACCACTAACACATGTGACAGTCCACCTTCCTTGATTAAAACTAAGACCACCTTAGGGCACCTTGGGGGCTCAGACGGTTAAGCATCCGACTTCGGCTCAGGTCATGATCTTATGTGCCATGGGTTCAAGCCCCACGTCAGGCTCTGTGCTGACAGCTCAGAGCCTGGAGCCTGCTTCTGATTGTGTGTCTCCCTCTCTCTCTCTGCCCCTCTCCACTCATGCTTTGTCTCTGTCTCTCACAAACAAGCATTTAAAAAATCAAACAAGAAACTAAGACATCCTTGAATTTACAGTACAGACCTCCCATGAGGTCAGGCTGAGTACGGTCCTCAACATCTTCGTTGACTCCACTTTTTCTGGTTAAATCAAAACCGTATGCTCTCAGTCCCATAAAACTCAGGTAGACAATGAAATGGGAATCTCCACACAGGGTGATGGCTGATGTTGTCAAACGTCAGATACATTCATGGAACTTTACCAAGCCAGTGGTTTGTTGTCTTATGTGAAAACTAAGAATAATCACACTACAAAAAATGACCAAATCGTCCTTTTTTTTTTTTCCTAGTTCTGTCACTGGTAGTTGAGATGTGACATACTGAAGTGCTGCCTCTGTGGTTGAGGTCCCTGGAATTTGGAGAGGGGGAAATGGGCTCTGCTCTTTTATGCAAGGGATACTTGTCCCTGGTGGGTGTGACAAAGCCTTGTCAAAAATGGCTGTGTCAGGGCACTTGGAGGGCTCAGTCAGTTGAGCCTTTGACCTCGGCTCAGGTCATGATCTCACAGTCTGTGAGTTCAAGGCTAGCATCAGGCTCCAGGCTAACAGTTTAGAGCCTGGAGCCTGCTTTGGATTCTGTGTCTCCTTCTCTCTGCCCCTCCCCTACTCATGCTCTCTCTTTCTCTAAAATAAACAAACATTAAAAAATGTTTTTAATGTTTGTGTCAAATTTTGAATTCACTCCTCTTGCCCTGGTAAGACATATGGGGACCAGGGAGATAGGTAGAAGACACCCACTCTTCAAAGACATTCACGTCCTGATCTTAGATGCTGAGAGTATGTGAGGGTTACCCAGCCAAAAGTAACTGGGTTCCCTGATGGAAGTAAAGCTGTTGGCTGCCCTGAAGACAGGGAGATTATCCTGCATTATCTGAGTGAGCACCACATAAATCACTTAAATGCAGAAGAGTTGGAGTCACACAGATAGCAGCTTGAGGAAGACTTGACTGGCAATTACAAGCATTGAAGATGGAAGGAGCCGTTAACCCAGGAATGGAGGAAGCTTCTAGAAGCTGGAAAGGACAAGGAAACAGATACCCACCCCCCCACCCCAGCCTCTGGGCTATAGATAAATGACCTACCAAAAGCTTGATTTTAGCGCAATAAGACACCCAGCACACTATAATAATGAGATATGCACATGTAGTGTTTAAGATACCAAGTTTGTGGTAATTTGTTATATCTGCAAGAGAAGAGGAATCCAGTCATCACCGATGGTCCCCTAGAACCCCACCTACCCCCCAGAGACAGAGGTCAATGATTGGATATAGGATGATAATGGAATCAGATGGAATGAAGGTCAGGGATACATAAGAGAAAGTTAAAGTTATTTCACACGCCACAGAATTTTCTTATGTTACTTTTTCATGGAATCGTCCATCCTTCCTTTGGGATTCGAGTGGCTTCTATCTCATTACAATATTTAATTAGGGATCTTTTCCCCTTCTTGCCAAGGGTTGAGTGAATGACCCACTTAGGTCAAGGGATCGATGCCTTCCATCTCACACCTATTAAGTGGGGAATTGATTAGCGGCAGGCAGAGAATGGACTGAGCTGGGTCCACCAATCAAAGACAGGCAGCCTCAGAGACAACTGTGAACGCCAGCTCTGGCAGTTCAGGGCTCCACCTAAATGTCACCCCAGAGGAGCGAAATTCACATTGCCTGTGGGAGAAAGGCTGATATTTGGGTAAGGACACAGGAGACTTGTTTCCAGCTTCCACTGAGGTTAATGAGTTCAGTTTTGTATAGACTGCAGGTAAAGGCAAAGCATTCACATGGAAATGCATTTGTTTTTAGTCGGTAAAATGCACAGATCTGAAATTCAAGAGAATGCTGGGCTTTTCAGCAAGAATCTTAGGTTCCTGCTGTTTTGCAAAGTGAGTACAACTGTGTTGAGTCAAGTTGGAGACATTCCTGGTGATATTATTTTATCTGAGGCAGCGAATGCCTGTTATGGAAGTCAAAAGTCAGGCAAAAACAAAAAAAGATTCCAGGCTTAGTGCCTTTTCTTGAATCATAAACTATCAAAATTATAAAGAAGCACTATTTCTATTTTCCATGGGGAATTATGGGTGCAACACATACTTTAAAGCAAGAATAAAAATGTGCATCTTGTTTTGAGATGATCCCTTTTCCTTTTGTTTTCTTCAAAAAGTGTTGATCAAGACTTGTATGTCAGTTCAGATCCTCTGTGAAGCAAGTGACACAAAGTTAGAGGAGCAATGGTTTATGAGTGGGTCCTTGTGATGGAACGTGGGGACAGAGCCTGCAGGGATGAGGAGAGGCATCAGACCAGATGGACATCTATCTAGTGACGCACTGGGGAGGCAGGAAGGTGGTGAGGAAGCATCTTGGCTTAGAGAACAACGGATCAAAGGTCCACAATGCTGTGGGAGGAATCTCAAGCAGAGTCACAAATCAGCGGCCAAAGTCTTTCTGTAACACCGAGAAACAAGCCTGCTTTAGTGTCCCTTCTGCTTTTAGGCACTGGTACGGAACACTCCCAGGAGGCTGAAATTTGGTCCAAAGGCAGCGGTGGATTCCAGAGCTCAGTAGTTGGGCTCCTCAGTCAATGAGGCATTCAGAGAGGTGCCCGGCACATTTTTACAGCTGTCCTAGCTGACTATCGCTTGCTTTTGTTTTCTCATTGTTAATCAGCTCCTCTGCAACAAATTTTTATATTCTGGAGTTTGAGTTTTAGTGTTGCTTTGGCCTGGAGTCCACATAATTCATTTGGATGGGCACCAGATTACAACCCCGGATGAGACGGTGTATCACGTACACAGGGTGGCATGGAGATGTCAGTAGCTTGCCGGACAAAGTCTCCGGAATCACGGTGGTTTTCTAACTAACCAAAGGACAAGTGAGGGTAGAGGGTAATTAGGCTGCCACCACAGAGGACCTGAATTTCATACAAGAGGGTGCTAGCCTTCTTGAATCAAGCCCTGAGTCTCCTACCCATGGAGCCATACATTGGGCATGTCTGGATCCTAAGATTCAGGAAGATTTTCATAAGGATTCTATGCATCCTTTATGATATGTCCTTTTGAACACAGTAGAAGAAAAACCTGCTTCTATCCCTTAAAGAACCTTATTTTCTTCATTCAGAGGAGAAAGAATTGATTACATGTTTGGGGGCATAAAAGATGGTTATCACAGTAGTGATGGTGGTGGTGGTGGTGGTGGTGATGATGATGATGACAATGGTGATGGTGATAAAGATGATGATGATGGTCATGGTGGTCATGATGATAATGGTGGTAGTGATAGTGGTGATGATGATGGTCATGATGGTGATGACAGTAATGGTGATGATGATGGTGATGATTGTGATGATGATGATGACAATGTTAGTGGTGACAGTGATAAAGATGATGATGATGATGGTCATGATGGTCATGATAATAACGGTGGTAGTGATGGTGGTGATGACGATGGTGGAGGTGATGATGGTGATACTGGTGATGATGATGATGACAATGTTAGTGGTGACCGTGATAAAGATGAGGGTGATGGTAATAGTGATGGGGTTAATGATGGTGGTGATGATGGTCATGATAGTAATGGTGGTATTGATGATGACAATGGTGATGGTGGTGATGATGGCATTTGACTTCTTGTCTTTCCAACTGCTATTTACAACCTCCAGATGGTGGCTTGTGAAACTTCATATTCCAACATCAAAATCTTTGTGATCAACAGTCACATGTGTGTCTTAAAGCAAAGTGCTTATCTGAAATATGGAATCTCACAATATTCTTTCAATGAATTACTGGGAATTTGGACACACTCTGCCCATTATTTCTAATTGCTTCAGAGTTTTTGGTAACTTGCACATCTTTGAGTTGACAGTGTTGTTTAAAGGCTACTTAAGAACGTATGTTAGTTGAGCAATGCAGTAAAATATCTATTTTGACATACAAATATGTGAGGTGGATAGTTTTAAATGACTCACACTCTCTTGGTCTGTTTAGGGTGCTGTAACAAAAAAGCTACAGACAGGGCAGCTTAAGCAGGAAACATTTATTTCCCACAGTTCTGGAGGCTGAAAGTTGAAGATCAAGGTGTTGGGAGATTTGGTGTGGTCAGTAAGTGCTCCCTGGTTCATACATGGCCATCTTCTGACTATGTCCTCCCATGATGGACTGGACAAGGGGGCTCTCTGCAGTCTCTTTTATTATTATCATTTTTATTTTATCTTTTTAATGTTTATTTTTGAGAGAGAGAGAGTGTGATCAGGAGAGGGGCAGAGAGAGAGAGAGAGAGAGAGAGAGAGAGAGAGAGAGAGAGAGAGAGAGTGTGAGAGAGAGAGAGAGAGAGAGAGAGAGAGGGAGGGAGGGAGAGAGGGAGGGAGGGAGGGAGAGAGTCCAAAGCAGGCTCCAGGCTCTAAGCTGTCAGCACAGTGTCTGACATGGGGCTCAAAAACACAAACTGTGAGATCATGACCTGAGCTGAAGTCAATTGCTTAATCAACTGAGCCACCTAGGTGCCCCTCATTATTTTTATTTTAGGGAGAGAGAGCATAAGCAGGGGAGAAGGAGAGAAAGAGAGAGAGAATGAATCCCAAGTAGGCTCCTTGCTCAGCACAGAGCCTGATATGGGGTTTGATCCCGCAACCCTGGGATCATGACCTGAGCTGAAATCAAGAGTTGGATACTAAACTGGGCCACCCAGGCACCCCTGGGGATCTCCTTTATAAAGCCACTAAACCCATTCATGAGGTCTACACCCTCATAACCCGATCAGCTCCATAAAGCCCTGCCTAGATACTAGCACCTTGGGGGTTAGGTTTCAAACATATAAATTTGGGGGGAAGATAAACATTTTGACTACGGCACGGACTGAGCAGCATTATTTGTATGGTTGTAACAATTTTATTATGCATCAAATGTGTACATAATATCCTCTTGGGCAAGAAGGAGGGACATCCTCATAAATCATTAATATGTCCAAAGACATTGCTTCTTGCTCTGACAACGGTGATTGCCTAGACTCTGAGCTGTTCATTTGATGCCTCTTGCAGTGTTCAGCCTAAGTACCTGAAGGGACAGCAATGTCCCCAGTGACTGAGGTGTTACCATGCCTGGCTCAACACTCACTATCCCTTTGCCTAAAGAGAAAGTTGTTTTGATTTGTATTTAGTCTTTTTCAAATTTGTAGGTTTGTACTAAAATTGGCAATAATTCATAAGGATCAAACTGTGGATTTTGTGGTATGTATGGCTTCTGTTTTTTTCCCGTACATTATAAATACAATTGTGAAATTGTTCTTAAAAGCAGCCATACCTTAAGACTGGCACACAGAAGAAAGGATGAAATTAAGGGGAGCCTGGGTGGTTCGATTTGTTAAGCCTCCAACTATTGATTCCAGTTCAGGTCATGAACTCACAGTTTGTGAGTTCGGGCTCTGCGCTGACAGTGTGGACCCTGCGTGGGATTCTCTCTCCCTCTTTCTCTGCCCCTCTTTGGCTAGCAATCTCTTTCCAAATAAAGAAATATTTTTTTTTAAAGAAGAACCTATGAAATTAACAGATCTACCTTGTAGGACCCAGCTCTTCCTTCGAATATAGATAGAAACTCTCTGGACTCTAGTTCATCCTGGGGTGAACAAAGGAGGCTTAGGTGGCTGTAAATTCTGGTATTTGAATTAATATTTATCACTGACTTGAATGCAATGTCTTCCATGGGCCTCAGAATGTACTCATTACGATCATTCGTCTTTGCACCTCGAAACATGAAACAATACTGAAGTTCCACAGTCAAAACAGGTAGGTCATTGGTGCCCATTAAGAAACTTTTTTTTTTAAATTCTTGAGAAAATGGAACAGTGACCTCATCATGGCTTCCCCATTCATTCTGATGGCAATGATGACCGGAAAGGCCAATCAAAACATCATCTTAAGCATCTTTTTAAAACATGAAAGACTTTTAAGGATTTCGGAGGACATGCAAGCCATCAAGGATTCCCTGAGGTTATTGGCTAGAAATAGAAATGAAAACTGAGCCCCTCATTGAGTGCCAGGAACAGATACAGCTAATAATTCTTGCAATTCTTCCACCTGTTGAAGAAAGCATGTTCTAGGTCCCATCCTGTTGTCTCGTTGTACGTGGGCTGTGAACAGACTTGATTATTTCATTGCACAATTAGAAAATCTTCTCCTAGTGCGTGGTAAGAGTGGAAATTATATGTTTATTCATGTCAGTGCCTTTCTATTTCCTTGAAGATGCTTCAGGCTAGTTCAACAGATGAAAAGTCTACCATGGGGCCAGGTTGGGCAAGGCTTTCAAACAAGACCTTGTACGTGGTGCCTCTCAGCTCTGAGAGGCCCATGCCGAAGATTTAGAGCTGATTTGCAATCAGTGGTATTCTTTCCCAGTAGAGTTCTTTTATATTTTGCTTTATATATATGAAAGCGATCTACAGAAAAAACAGCAAGGTACTTCAGTTTTCTGTGGGCATACCCCAGCTCATGGACTTTTGAGCAAGGACGCTCTTTCCATGCAGATGAAGAATATAAGAGGGCACATAGGATGCCCAGTGGATATGCCCTCTGTACTATATAGTTCAGTAGAAATATATCCTTCTAATTACAAATTTTAAAATTTTGACATTTAAGAACACTCCAAGTAACCATTCATGGCCAAGATGGAATTATGTTCATCTCCATCATGTAGGCACAGAGATGTGGCACGGACATATTTGAGGAGCTATAACCAACATGAAACTTACATTAGTTAAAAGAGTGAATAATCACTGTAATGAAATTTATAAGAAAATGTGCTGTACCATAATGATGAGACAAGGATTTTAGAGGAGGTGTCACTCTAAGTTTATGTTTAACCAGAATTAACTCAGAATCCGGATGTCTGTTTACATTCCAGTAGACTCAGTCTTCCATGGGAGTTTTATAAGTTTTAGTCTGACAAGAATAAGCATGGATTCTTCCCACTTCCTTGTAATAATTTGTAAAATTTTCTCCACGTGTATTATTCTATGCATTTCCTCTACATTTTTAGTCACTGTTAAACATTGGAAAATGTTGCTTTTATTGGTATTATAAATAGCAAATGGCATCAAGTGTTAAATATTTGGGAACAGTCACAAAGATTTCAGTTGGAGAGGGTGAAGGGCAGCTCCACCACTTGTTATCTTTGATGAGAAGGCTGTGCGTTGTGGCAGGGAAGACGGAGGAGCCCCTCTGTAATCCTCGAGGCATCCTCATGGGGGCGTGGCTAGCGTTCTTCACATTCTGATTTCTGTGTAAGTGATTTGGAAGCCACAATTTCCATAGCTCCTTTGTCTTCTGGAGGGTGCAGATACCATGCACAGTGGGTGCCAGGCTGAGAAGCAGACACGGACTAGGGGCACCCTTCACATTCGTTCACTTCTGAACCTTGTTCAGATAGTATCGAGCTGAATAGTCTGGGAGACTACCACCATCATCATCTTTATCACTATCACCATTACCATTGTCACCATCACCACCACCATTATCATCATGACCATCATGACCAGTATTATCACCACTATCACCATCACCACCACCACCACCATCATCATCTTTATCACTATCACCACCACCATCATCTTTATCACTATCACCACCACCACCACCATCATCATCTTTATCACTATCACCATCACCACCACCATCAACATCTTTATCACTATCACCACCATCATCATCTTTATCACTATCACCATCACCACCACCATC
Organism: Helogale parvula; assembly: GCA_004023845.1. NCBI lineage: Eukaryota > Metazoa > Chordata > Mammalia > Carnivora > Herpestidae > Helogale > Helogale parvula. The sequence goes on along the minus strand of PJEM01000688.1, from coordinate 182,660 downwards.
ATCATCTTTATCACTATCACCATCACCACCACCATCATCATCTTTATCACTATCACCACCATCATCATCTTTATCACTTACAGCATCACCACCACCACAGTCATCACCACTATCACCATCACCACCATCATCATCTTTATCACCATCACCATCACCATCACCACCACCACCACCATCATTTTTATCACTTACAGCATCACCACCACCACAATCATCACCACTATCACCATCACCACCACCATCATCACCACTATAGGCTCATTCTATGATAGGCTCCCATGATCCCCAAGCCTGGTATTCACATCTTTGCATAATTCTGTTTTATTGAGTGTCACCCATCCCTTGACTTCTTTCTATCCAAAGGAACAAGAAGTGATAGTATGTCACTTCCATGATTGGTTTATAAATGATGATGAATTCTGTCTTACTAACCCTCTTTTTTAACACTTTCTCGACTTATCAGCATTGGTAAAATAAGTAGTCATGCTTGAGAGCTTCACATGGCTAGGATATTAGTGTGGTTTCTGACCACCTGTTATGAACTGAATGTTTGTGTCCCTCACAAATTCATGTATTGTAGCTCAAAGTCCTGATGCAATGGCATGTGAGGTGGGGGCTTTGGGAAACAATTAGGTTTACATGAGATTGGGGGCCACCATGATGGGCTAGTGTCCTTATAAGAAGAAGACAGCAAGATCTCTTTCTCTTTTTGTCTCTGCAGGCACATTTAGAAGAGGTCAGGTGAATACACAGGGAGGGGAGGAGAAAACTGAGGATAAAACCCTACCTTTGGACACCTTGATCTTGGACTTCCTGATCTCTAGAACTGTGAGAAACAAATGGCTCTTCTTTGAGCCTCTTTTTTATGGTATTTCGCTATGACAGCCTGAGTAGATGACATACCAATGAAGACCCTTTACCTAAAAAGCCTGGGAGGATGGATGACTAGTGTAAAATATTATAGACAAAGACAGTCTAGCAGATAATTACCCAGGGCAGAAAATCAGTTGTAGGGAATGGATCACAAGGATGGAAAACATGTCCCATGATTTGCTCAAACATTTGAGTCTCTTCCGTTTTCGACTTCATGTCTGTCTCATTTGGCTCATTATCTCCTGTATTGGGAGAAGCCAACTCTTGAGTTGAAGGCATCCTGTCTGCCCTGTGGAATTCTGGTATTCTCATAGGATTTTCATAGGATTTTTTTTCATTCCCTTGAATCAGTTCCAATGCTCAGGCCAAAAATAGGATTTTTTTTTTGTCATTCCCTTGAATCTTTAGCTCCAATGTTCATGCCAAAAGTTGGGGAATGGATGGGGATAGTTTTGATGCTGGAACAAAGTAAAGGGTCCCTACCACTGGGTGTGGAAGATGGGTTGCATGTTGGGAGCTGGAAGGCATAACTGTTACTAGCGCTAAGAAAGACCTGCTGGAGAGTGCAAATCAATAATTCACGATCTTCAGCTGATAAAATTACTGCTAATTAAGTCTTCCCAATCAACAAGAGGAGTCGTTCATTCACGAGGCTATGAATAAATCCTGGATCAAACTTATGCAAATAGTGATTTGCTCCTTTAATCAAACTTACTCTGGTAGGTGATAGCACTAAATAAAACATTAGATATCTTCCTTCCTTTGATGTTTTAAAGTCTCTTGTTCATTATGGCTAAAACAAGCTTAAAGCAATGAATTACACAAGAATCATACAGAACTGAATTATGATGAGTAGGCTTAACGCGGGTTAGCCCATTAAATAGCAAAGGGGACTGTGTTGTCATTTATATTTCAGTGGGATCTATCCATGGAGGCACAAATGTCATCACTAGCGTTTAGCAGGAGGGTGAGAGGACATGCTAAAGAGGTGGAAGTCAGCAGTGTTCTTCAATTTCTATTGTAAAAGTCAGAACGAGGAGAGCTGGTCTCAAATTTCAGCAGAAATGAGGTTAGCTAGATTTCATTAAAAATTTTGAGATGCAAAGGGAGAGAAAGCTGTGGGTATCTTCATAAGGCAGAAATAATAACCCTTCTGGGGCTCTTGGGTGGCTCAGTCAGCTAAGTATCTGACTCGATTTTGGCTTAGGTCATGATCTCATGATTGTGAGTTCGAGCTCCACGTTGGGATCTGCACTGAGTGTGGATTCTCTTTGGGATTCTGTCTCTCCCTACCCCATCTCTCGAAATAAACAAACATTTAAAAACCAAAAAGCAATAACCCTTTTATCTCCAAGTCTACATCAATAAAGACAGAATTTTTCTAACACACAGTTTGGGATTTCGGAATGTGCACCTAGTGAAGCTGAGAGAAGACTTGGTTCGCCGACAAAGAATTAGTCCAAGAGACATTGTAAATGTGGTAAAGTCTGATCTGACCACTCTCCCCTATTTCATTTCAATACATGGAATCGAAAGATGATACAAAGTTGGAAAATAATTGGGGAAATTAATCCATATTTTTCCTAGTATTTTCTCAACTTCAAAGAGCATATGTCTTCAAAGAGTTTCTCAGGAAACAGTGACATATTAAGAATGTAATGTCGGGCATCTATGTCTGAGTGGGAGGTTGGGACATTGCTTCCTTCCATGTTATGTCGTGGTAGCAAACAGTGTGATCAGAACTACTGTTCTAGGGGTGCACGGTGGCTCAGTTGGTTGAGGGTCTGACTCTCTGCTCAGGTCATGATCTCACAGTTTGTGAATTTAAGCCCTGTGTCAGGCTCCATGCTGACAGTGCAGGGCCTGCCTCAGATTCTCTCTCTCCCTCTCTCTCTCTTCTCCTCCACCCCCAAAATAAAGAAATAAACTTTAACAAAAAGTTTAAAAAATACTGTTCTAAAAGAGTTACTAAATAGAAAGAGTCTACTTATGACTGTTGTTATCAAAGTATGTTATATTATTTTGTTACAAGCATGCCTTCCTCTATGGTGAAATGTTACAGTATTGGCATCTCTCTAAAGTAAAGATGCATCAAAATGTGTCATATATTAATAGCTCTGTTTTCCCAGTACATCCATGATCAGAAAGTCATGGCAGTATACATCTTTGGAAAAAAAAAACACCTTTGATTTAAGAATGAATATAGTTCTTCGGATTGGTGTGTGGAGGGGAGAGAGGGTATGTAGCTGTGTTTTTTAGCTGTTTGTGCTTAATCACCATACTCACTGAGTTATCTTTCTTCCATTCACTCAACTCAGTTAGTTTGACCACAAAATATTTTAAATGTAGCAATAAAAAGACAAATAGTCCAATTTTTGAAAAAACGAACAAAAGATTTGAATAGACTTTTCACCAAGGAAGCAGTATAAATGGCGACCAAGCACATAAAAAGATGCTCAACTTCATTAGTCATTAGAGAAGTGCCTATAAAACTCTCAGTGAGTTACCATATCATACTCAGAGTGGCTAAAATTGAAAAAAAGTTGTTAAGTACTCATGAGGATATAGAGGTTGGAGCTCCCATACTCTCCCGGTAGAAGTGTGAAACGAGCTGCTTCAGGAAACAATTCGACAGTCCCCCAAAATATCAAACATGGGGTTGCCCATGACCCAAGATTCCTTCTCCAGGATATGTATGTAGGAGAAATGAAAACATACGTCCACACAAAAACTGGCCCATACATGTTCATAATAATTACAAAGAGAAAAATAAAAAAAAACTCAACGCCTATCAACTGCTGCATGCACACACCGAATGTGGACTAGCTATAAAATGGAATATTATTCAGTAACGAAAAGGAATTCAGCACTGATACATGTGGAAATACGGATGGACCTCGATCGCGTTATGCTAAGTGAAAGAAATCAGACACAAAAGGCCACGTCCTGGAGGATCCCGTTCATAAGACATGTCTAAAATAAGCGAATCTATGAGACAGGAAGGAGATTAGTGATTTCCAGGGGGCTGAGGACGGGGTGACTGCCAATGGTATGGAGTTTTCTCTGGGGTGACAAGAGCATTATGGAATTAAATGTAATGATGGTTGCATCACACTGCAAACACACGAACATGTGAAACGGATCCATTGAAAAGTGTGAATTTTCATGGTTTGGGGATTATACTTCAATAGAGTTTTTATTTTTAAAAATTCTAGGTAGCTTTTCACCAATAGGTAGGAATTAACACAGCTTTTTCAAAAAGACTTTATTTATTTTTGAGAGAGGGGCAGATGCAGGAGGGGCAGAGGGAGAGGGAGAGAATCCCACACAGGCTGTGCACTGTCAGCTTGGAGCCCAAGGTGGGGCTTGATCTCATGAATGGTGAGGTCATGACCTGAGCTGAGATCAAGAATCAGATGCCTAACCAACGGAGCCACCAGGCATCCCTAAACAAGACTACTTTTAAGCAACCAATGGGCAAAAGAAATTAGGAAGGGAATTAGAAACCACCTTGATACGTCTGAAAATGAAGATACCACACACCACTTATGAGATGCAGCAAAAGCAGTAATTAGAGGGTCATTAATAGCATGAAGTGGCTGCATTAAAATAAGAGGAAAGGTGTCCCATCAACAAATGAACTTCACACTGTAAGGAACAAGAAAAAGAAGAACCGACAGAGGCCAAAGTTTACCCAAGGAAGAAATAATAAAGAATCCAGCAGAAATAAGTGAAATAGACAATAGAAAAAAAGAATCAATGCGACTGATTTGTCTTAAAGAAATAAAAAATAAAAAGGAGATATTAAAAAGGTGCCACAGACATCGACAGGATCATAACGTACAACTATGAATAATTGCTACAGGGTCGGATCACCTACAAGAAATAAATAAGTTCCTAGAAGCACGCAATCTCCCAAGCCTGCCTCCTGAAGAAGGAGAAAGTGGGAACAGACCAAAGATGGGAAAAGAGACAGAATCAGAAATAACAACCTCCAGATAAAGAAAACCTCGAGAGCACGTGACTTCGTGAAAGGCGTAATGAATTAATACCAATGTGCCATGTTCTTCTAAACAGGTGAGGAGGAGGGAAGACGAAGACGCCCAGACCCATATTGGAGGAGCCCTTATGGCTGTTCCCACCCAGGAGTTCGCCTTGCCTGCACCTGAGCACATGCCCCCCACCCCTCAGTCAGCTCCCCACTTGTGCAGAGCTTTGCTGAGCTGTGTAGACGCGAGGCCCCTGTCGCTACTCTGCGTAGACCAGCAGCTTCTCCGCCAGTTTACAAGAATCTATCTCTCTCTCCACAGGACTACACGATCACAGATTGGGCTTCTGTGCACAGTTATGAGGTCACCTTTTTTCCCACGCTCTCTCCCCATTCCCATGACTCAGGACTTGTGTCTGTTCTTACAAAGGTCCTCACCTCCTAATGAATCCCTTTCTGTCTAGATACCTTGATCCTCCCTGCCCCGAAAGATGGGCTTCCTTCCGTCCTTCAGGATTCACGAGACGGTCCTTATTACTGGACAGTTGCTTGTCCGAGCATGCACCCCACACACCTGCTGTGTTTTGTCCCCACATCTTGTACAATCCCAAACACCTTGGAGTAAAAGTGGGGTGCCTTCCCCTTGTTCCTACTGTTGCGTTTGTGAGCTAACGTATCAGTTCTTCTCTCTGAAACTGAGTGTGTCCCAGAAGCTAGCAGGATACCGGACACGTCAACACCGCTACATAAATATCTGTTGGATAGACCCATTTTAAGGAAGGCCTTTTGGTACAAACCATTTAACGCTTTGGGACGTTGGGTCTCCTGAGCTGTCAAATAAGAATGTCTCATAAAGAATCACCAATTTTGAATATATTCTAACACAGTACAGAATTCCTTTACTGGGGCCATGAAATAAATTTCATGGTAAAGGAGAATTTCCAAGTGAAATTTCCAGGGAAAAATGGTGCTACAAGTTTTATGGATCACGAGCTTAGTTAGGATGCAAACCCCATTTGTCCCAATTGAGGATCTTACGTCATATAATTCAGTTTGTGTTGAGAAAGTATATCTGTGTATATGTTGTTCTCCTCGTCATTCTGAAATAATTACACCTTCCCAGAACCAATTTTACAAGCACTGAGTACAATGAATCCCCCACTTTGACACAAAGAGGACAGTGCCACCTACTGGACCACTCCTGTGGCTCTTGCGCACGCACCGGGTCTGTGTTTTTCCTCTGGGAACACACTGTCCGTTATTATGGGGCATATACACGCAGTATGAAAGCAGGAACACTTAAGGACATTTGTCGTATGTGTATCGTACATATGACATTGGGTGCAGTAGGACCCTACAGCCAAAGGAGGAAGAGATGTAAGAAGTTTAAGTCATTTGCCACAGTTGTGGGCGGAGCAGTGGAAAGCAGTGTGGTATCAGCATACGCTGTCTCCCTGGTCACGAAATACTGTCTCTCGGGGTGAGAAGACGTGAATGGAGTTCCGAGTCACTGTCTGTCTTGTAAAGACACCTTTTCAAAGCGCTCTGACCCACTGCACAGCGACACTTGGTCAAATATGTCTTCGCACATTCACACCTGTATAGGTCTATGCACACATATGGTAAGCTTCACACATGTATGTTTATCAACGCATAATACGCACTTATTTATGTATGTTCATAAAGACAAATGCGTATTTGCATGTGTGTGTGTTTTGCAGACACTACACACACACACATGTTAACTAAACATAATAGTCTCTGTGTGTGTCTGTGTGCACCCATCTTTAGCTGGTAAAAATATTATCTAATATAGCCTTTGGTTGGCCTACAAAAGCTGAAAGACGTATACCCAACTGAAACGGGGGCAAACGGACCTCGGTCCCATAACCTTTTAAATTTGCAAGTAATGGCTTTTGAGTTTCTGGCATAACCAGGTGAAAACCGGAGACTCGCTACTGCGGAGGTCAACGCATATTCAACCCAGTGTTTGTTCTGTCTTCGATGGAGGCAGAACGCCACAGTTGTGCAACATGAAGCTCAGATTAATACACTAACCATGTGTCCCAAGAATTTTCTTCTTCTTTCCAAGTTTGCTTACTGATTTGGGGAGAGATAAAGTGTGAGCAGGGGAGGGGCAGAGAGAAGACCAAAGAGAATCCCAAGCAGGCTCCACACTGTCAGCACAGAGCCTGACACAGGGCTCGAGCTCATGAACTGGGAGATCATGACCTGAGCTGAAATCAAGACTGTTGCTTAACTGACTGAGCTACCCAGGCACTCCGAGAATCTTCCTCAATCGTATTAGGGTAGGTTTAAATTCCTTTCAAAAAAAAGGATAAAGACTGTATGGATCTAAAGATCATTCAAACACTTTAACAAAAGTAATGATTCATGTTCGAAAACCGTATGTAACGTTTATGCGAGTAAATCAGAAAAAAAAATACAATGGTTAATTTCAAAAGGAAAGTTTGTATGTCCTACAAGTCATTGTTTCTCCCAACAATTAGCTATGAGTGTGTATATATAGACTGAATATATGTGCGTTGTATGTAATGTATTCAGTATTATACACTATATATTGTGTCACTTTATGTATATAATATCGTATGTCTTACTGTATATTATAATATACATATGCTATATACTATATATGTATCATTATTTTTGTATGGTGTGTCTATATTATATATATGATAAAATTATATATATAATTATATATTTGCAATATGTGTAGCCTAATAAAATTATATACAGTTAACCCTTGGTTGGCACGCATAATTAATCTGGGAACATCCTTGTCATCCAAAGCGCTCATATATCAAAATGAATTTCAAAACCCAGGGGCTCAGTTGCAATCATGACATTGGGCGTCACGTCCTTCTAGTATCACAAGATATCAATTGTTTATCAAGTTAAAATTTATTAGGAATGTTTGTATCTCTGGCGGAACACTCAGAGAACACGTTACTTGCAATCCAAGGTTTTGCTGCATATGATTATATATAATAACATAAATAAATTTTTATATAATTATATATAATAGATATTTAATAGCCAGTATTATCGTACATACTAAGCATATATACATCCATATACACATGAATAAGCAAATAAGACTTGCTACAGATCCGGGCGCCTGAGTGTCTCAGTCAGTTAAGCCTCCGACTTCAGCTCAGGTCATGATCTCACGGTTCATGGGTTCGAGCCCGGCATCGGGCTCTGTGCTGACAGCTCAGAGCCTGGAGCCTGCTTCAGATTCTGTGTCTCCCTCTCTCTCTGACCCTCCCCTGCTCACACTGTCTCTCTTTCTTTCTCAAAAATAAACAAACAGTAACAAAAATCAAAATAAAAGACTTGCCACAGATTAAAAAGATGGAGAATTTCCAATAATTTTGTGTTCCACAGAAGCTTGAAAAATTGCTAAAATCCTACATTTTTCAATGTTATCCCTTTTTATGTTCTGAAGGAGATTATTAGGACTTAAATATCCCGATGTAGTGTGTGTGTGTGTGTGTGTGTGTGTGTGTGTGTGTGTGTGTGTGTGTGTGTGCTCATCATGGGTATACAGGATTACCTATTTCTTTTCATCACTGACGCCTCCTGTTTCCTTCAACCTCAGAAGCATCACATCAGAGACACCCTCACCTGCTAAATTCAGCTTTCTCTTTCCTTTGGCTGCTCCCCTACATATGGTTCAGTATGGGGGCGCCTGGAGGGCTCAGTCAGTTAAGCGTCCAGCTTGGCTCAGGTCATGATCTCATGGCTCCTGAGTTCGAGCTCCGCGTCGGGCTCTGTGCTGACAGCTCAGAACCTGGAGGCTTGTTCAGACTCTGTGTCTCCCTCTCTCTCTGCCCCTTTCCTCCTGTGCTCTCTGTCTCTCTTAATGTTTAATGAACGTTAAAAAATGTATCGTTCGGTATGACTTTCTAAAGTTTATCATGTTGTTTCTGTGCTCAGACCTCCAAAGTTGAGTGTCCACTGTGTGTGAGATAAAGAACACAGTCTTCTATTTGTCATGCCTCCCCTCCCCCTCCCTAGCGCCCAGGACCTGGCTGTGGGCCAGCCCTAAAGATGCCAAATGAATACAGAACAATAAAAAAAAAAGTGAGGCCACGGTGATGAGCAGAATTCCTAGAAGCCACCACGATAGAGTGACCACTTTCTTCAAATAATGTTTAGGAACAAACCTGAGAAAGGATCACATGACCCAGGATCCTTTGAGATTTATAAGTTTATAAAAAATTCTCAAATGTGCCATTTTGTTGTATCCTTCACTGGCCGAGGGGAAGCCAGCGGGTCTAACGAACATGGTCTGTCGTTAGCAGGTAAAAATGCCCAGAAATCAAGTGGCTTGTCTGAGGTCGCTTGACCTTGACTTGGCCGGTGCAGGAGAAAACGCCAGGTCACCTGATTCTGACCCATAGGTCCTGGGCTGTTGGCTCTTATTTAAACACTTGTTTTGCAGGTTAACAGGCTTCCTTAGCACAAAGACAGAAGTCTTTCCCTTTCCCTACAGGCTCAGTGTAGATTGGGATAAAAAGGAAGAGGTGTTTTATTTCACTTACTGATGCAGCTCTAGTGACCAAACATTGATTAAAAAAGCTGTGCTCCATGGCTGCCTCTTTTTTACAGTTCTGTAAGAAAGGGCAGGATTTTAACACTCTCATCATTTTTCTGGACACACATCTTTAAAAAGACCAGGGGACCACTGTTATTACCATCATCCATTGCAACCAAGAAATGTACCAAATATGGTCGTTTTCTCTGCATTCTGCACCTGTAGGTCAATCCTAAATAAGAGGTCAATGAGAGGCTGCAGTGAGGTGAAGTTTTTTTCTTTTCTCCCCCTCCTGGCACATTAAAGATTGTGCTGTCTCTATGTTCCATTTCAAGGGGACAGGATCGCATCTGGCTTTAGACTGAAAACATGCATAATAAAAAGACATTCTGCATAACCATATTTTATAGAGAAAGCATTAATTTCATATTATTTCAACCACTGAGCCTCAATACTAGATGTCCCTTGCAATAGACTAGCAACAAACACAGGGTTCTTTTCCCAGTCAAATCCAAGAGATGTTTGTTCCGACCACAAACTGCATCGCGCTTTCTCTCTGACACACTTGTTTACAGAGTGTGGTTGACTGGTGCCCGTTCCAATAAATTAAACAGCCCTCTCCAGTAGGCTTGGCGCAGCCAGAAGGTGCCTCGCCGGGCCACACTGGACTTGCTGTCGTCAAGAACAAGGCGTAAGAGCTACTTAGGTCCTTGTTATTTTGATGCCCCCCCCCCCCCCCCGGGCATTTTGGAGCAATCTTTAAAAATTTAAGATAAAACAGAATAGGGTTCATGACCAATTTACAAGGCGATTTAGGTACTGAGGTTCAAAAGACAGTAAACGAGAGGATGATGTTCCAAATGGGATTGTTTGGGGATGGAGGGAAAGGAGGTGAGAGAATCAAGACACAGGTGTGGGTTTTGCGGATGTAGAATCGTTAGCAAATTGGAAACAGGCTCCAGGCTCCGAGCTGTCAGCACAGAGCCCCACACGGGGCTTGAACTCACAAGCCTCACAAAACAGGAGGGGTCAAAATCAGTGCTTGGGCCATGACGAGTTTTCGTGTTTCTAACAATGTTTGTCTTTGCTTTTGGGAGTTAGTCTGAGAAAATCAGACCCATGAGAAAAAGTCTCCTGCACAGTGAATAGGAAATTTCAGTTAGGAACGTTCCCTTTCCAGAGCTTTCTCTCTCTCTCTCTCTCTCTCTGCTTCATCTCTCCTTCTCTATCCAGGGTTATTCGTTTTTTCCCTCCGAATCACTGTCATGGTGCAGCTGACTTCACGTAGCTCCAGCAATGACCCTGATCTTACACAACTGAATGTCTCTGACCTCACCTATAAATCAAACATGCCCCAGGTGTGTTCCCAGTCTTTTGTTTGTTTTGTTTTGCAACAGGCTCTCCTTGATCTAGAGCCTCCTATTATTATTACCTTTATTATGCTTTTCTAATGGAGTCATTGGCCTTTTGTTATTGAGCAACCCATAGGCTGTAGTGACGGGGAAACATGAGGGGAAATGAGTCAACACTTCAAAAGTTACTGAGCTAAAAAGTCAACACGGACACACATGCCTGGTTTACTTCTCTAGTAAGAAAGGAAGTAAGAGGAATAATAACGTAGGCACGAAATTGAACTTCTCTCCCCCAGTATGCTCAATTCACACAATGTCTGTAGCATTCAACTGTCCGGACACGCAGCACGGGCCCCCCATCTATAATGAATAAAAGTGGCATGCTCACACTGAACACGGTCTGTTAAAGGACTCACTGTGATATTTGCCGATGTTAATTGTATCGTGGGCTCATGTAATGGAAGGCAGATTTCTGATGCTGGCTCAGAGACATATTGCATTCTGTCTTTCCAACGTCTCTCAATGTTGGTGAGCAATAAAGCACATTATGGCAAACGAGAGAATTGAACGTGAGGCACTTTACCGCTTGTTGGTGGAAACACCATGAGGAGGATCCAGACATACTGGGAATCTTGGTTCCAAAATGCATAGTATTTCTACCGACTTTATTCCCCCCACAATTCCACTCTTCAAAGCTCCCGGAGGACAAAGGGAAAGGTAGGATTTAATTTTCCTGGCTTGCAACTGAAGGTCTTTCACTCTGATTTTGTGCACTCAGCACCAACAAGGAGAGCATCATTCTGAAGTTCCAGATCATTTCTTAGATAACTGCCACCTGCTAGGTTTTTGTTGATAAGCGGAATGATTGTTTCTACAGCACATATCACCCAACATTCAGATACTTCTTCATACAGGGGGTCAAGTATTATTTTTCCTGGTCACCCCTGATAATTAATTTAAAATACCAAACGTCAGGGACCCCTGGGTGGCTCGCTCAGTTCAGTGTCAGACTTTGGCTCAGCTCATGATCTCATGGGTTGTGGGTTCAAGCCCTGCGTGGGGCTCTTTGGTGACAGCTCAGAGCCTGGAGCCTGCTTCTGATTCTGTGTCTCCCCGTCTTTCTGCCACTCCCCTGCTCAAATTCTCTCTCTCAAAAATAAACAAACATTAAAAATATTAAATACAAAACGTCAGCTCTCCACATTATAGAATAAATTAACCAAGAGGCACGTCTTAAACTGTTAGTTTGTGCCTTATTTCTGTTAGTGGGTAGGATAGATTCATACGTGATTGAGGGGATTTGGAAGAACAGATGAAACCTTGTTCTGTGCTGTGCAGAGCCGCATTTAGGTCTATAATAAAAATGAGGCTAACAGGTGCCACGGGGCGCCAGGTGTCCTGTTAATTTCTTTCTTTTGTTTTTTATGGGGACGTTGCCTGCTCCTGGCACCTGGCGCCCGTGATGTGGGTGCTTCTTTCAGAGGTGCTGAGGGCAGAGAAGGGAGCTCCTGAGGCAGCCACTAGCCACTGCTGTCTCCGACCCTGCACACACCTGGGAGTGGGTTCCCCAGAACCCCCATGGGCCCCACTCAATGCCCTGGGGCTCATGACGTTGTGACCGTGATTCCTATTTGACAAAGCATGAGCTGAGGCCACACGGTTCAAGCGGCCACGACACCTTCCCATGAACCCACCTCTCTGTGCTTTCTCCTCATTCAAATCCGGCTTCCTTCAAGAGCTGCCTTTGTAACCACACGTACGGTCAACATTGACAGCGGGTCGCGTTTCCTTCTTAGGTTATCCATTACACACACTCTTTCCTGATGTAACTCTGTCTCCAGTATGTTCTCTTACCTTAACAGGCCAAGTGTCCTGCTCGAATCCGTCCATTCCAGTGAGACGCACGCATAGCAGGTGTTTAAAAATATTATTTCAGCAAAATGAGATCCCATGATTAACGATACAAAGGGAACCTAAAATTGTAAAACAATAGGCGATGCTGATAAGTTATTATTTTTTAAATAAAGCAATCCTCTACAAAATTATGTAGGCATCTGAATGTGTGTGGGGGTGTGTGTTTTATGGGGGTGTGTCTCTCTACGGAAAGAGTGCTAAAATTTAAAGCTATCAAGTTTTCTGAAGATGCAGAGACACAGCGGACTTTTTTTCCTTCTTTTCTACCTCCCAAAATTCCTACAGGAGACATAGATTTCCGAACCAACCAGCTACGTTACCGAACAGTTGAGAAGCACTAGAGAGCAAAACAGATCTTACCAATCAGTGCAAGGAGGCGTCCTCTGATTTCCCCGGTTTTCAAGGGGCATCTTCAGTGGTGTATGTTGGGGTAACAAATGTGTCTCCCCACTTCTTCCTACATCAACGGGAGCCCTCCATACCAAAGCCCTGAAATTCAGGACCTGAGACGTGGGACTTAGACGAATTTTCTTTGCAAAGCCTCCCCCCGCTGAAACCGCCGGCCATTTTTGTCAATACCCAGAAGCCTCACGTCATTTGTATTAGGAGCGTCGGCGCTCAGACACGAGCGTGAAGACTGTAACGCATGGCACCTGTTGAGCCTGGCCAGCTGTGTCTCCGCTTCGGCCAAACGTGGAACAGGAGGCACCTGCGCATTTTCCCTGGAGGACAACACAGTTATTTGTAGCTTTTCTAAGTACGTGGATAGTTACTTTATGGAAAGGTAGAGTCCTACAAGACCTCTCCATATATGGGTCCATTTATTAAAATAGAATCCTGAGAATCTGCAGAGAAGGTACTGCTTTCTCTTCCTTAGCAGAGACTCGGTTTACGATTTTTTTTTCCCAATCAGATGGCCCAAACGAGGTGAGATGAAGAGGACGTTTTCTGAGAAGGAAGAAAAGAGCCCTGCCCTTTGCTCCGTGAAGGTTTGCTGAGTGAATACATGACTGAGTCAACCAGTTCATGAATGAATGTGTACATTCTTACCATTTCTCCAGTTGGAATGGTCAAGAATATAGACATGGTGGTAAAAAAATCGTGGTTCTCCCTCTACCTAAAATTTGCTAAAGATTTTATTTTTTTTCAATGTTGAATCCATGAAAAGTATATATATTACATATATATGCATGAGAATATCACATATGCACATATATACATGTAATATATACTTATATGCAATATATAAAATTTGTATATAAACACATAAAAATGCATTGAAGATTATATTATATATGGTATGTATTTTATGTATTTATATAAATATATGGCATATATTTATGTATTATATAAATGTTTCATATACTGTGAATATTAATAAAATTAATATATATTTTACTTTATATAAGTTAAAATTATAAATGCTATAATTATATTATAAATAAGTTACCGAATATAAATTCTGTATATACAATATGTATATAATATATAAATCATATATCCTATATTATATATTATGCATATATTATACATTAATTATATAATGTTATATCTTTTTATATTATACAATATGCATATATTATATATTATATAAACATATACATTGTTATAATAAAATCTAATATATTATATATTATAGAAACATACATTGTTACAATAAAATCTAATATATTTTATATTATATTACTATTTTTATAAATATTTAAATAGTATAACATATAAATATGAAATATATTATATTATATATTATATATAAATTATATTATATATTATAAATATTTATATTTATGTAAATATAAATTGTTACTGTATTTATAAATATGTATATATTTTATTAACTATTGCTATATTATAATTTAATGCTATTGAATTATTAACAGTATATAACCATTATACATATATTTATATCCTGTTTGCCTCATACTCAGCAAACCCAGATCAACATGTAGACATATTCGTTGCTCAAGTGCAGCAAACAGGCACAGGATTTGACAGTTGGCTACTTAGGACAATTGGCTGGTTCATGAGGACACGTTTGCACCTGCATTAGAACCTCCTGCTACCTTCGTCACTGGTGGGGTCTGGGCTCTGAAGCACACGACCTCCCTTTGAACCCAACCTGACCTGCCCAGGGCTAAAAGTTCCCGCTTCTCAACTTCCTCTGCTTTAAAGTAGGGGTGTTGCAGCTGCCTGCCCCTCGGGGCTCTCGTGAATGTTAATTGAAAGGATAAGAAACAGCCAGATGGCCCGGGAGGACTTGGCAAATCTGCTCTCTACCGGCATGGTGGGAATTTTCTGCGTCTTGAGTGTGACTCACAATTTCCTGCTGCCACTTGAAGATTTGCTCAAACAAGGCTGTTTGGAAGCGGTAGGGCATGATTGTGTCAAACTCAACGCCAAACCCAGCACCATAAGAATGGGCAGAGATAACAGTAATAAATCCAAGAGTTCCCATTCAGGAACCTTCCGGAAACATGGTTCCACCATCCGGGGCTTCCTTCTGCAACGTGAAGCAGAACTCCCCCCACGGGTCACACAAAATCGTGCACCAGGAGAAACCATGGGAAACCCATCCATTACCAGTTGGGTGTGTCCATGTAGGTCTGATGTATCGCTTAGCTTTTAAATGGAAAACCGTAGTCAAAGGTCAAGAAAAAATAAATAACATAGGCCACCTACAAAAAAAGAATGGACGCGTAATTATTTGCACAAAGCATTAGAAAATACTGTGATATTTTATTATTAAAAATGCTGCTGAAAAGTTTATACATATGTGTCCAGCCATATATATCTTCTATGATTACTTAAGGCAAAATCAAAAACAAAATTGCAAAATAATAACCCAAGAAACCATTAAACCCTGCGTGCCTGTGAAGGTCAAGAATAAAAGCCTAGGAAAGTTTTTTTTTTTTTTAACGTATTTTCTTTTTCTTGTTTTTTTTTTCTCATTTTTCTCTTTTTTATAGATAGCAAGTATATTTTATTCTCATAGAACTCTATGAAGATTCTATAACTTCTTTCCATGTAGAAATAAGATATCATTTAAGGTGTATTAAATTTCTCTTGATCATATCCTCTGTAAAAGCTAAAGTTATTCACTTAACAAGAACTTTTTTTTCCTTATCCAAATGTCACAAGCCTGATACATTACTGTGCATATTGCTAGCAGAAGACGATTGGAAATACTAAACAAATATTGGAATTCACGTTACAAAGATACCAGACCCACACTGATGGCAAACATCACCTGCCGGCTAGCTGTATGGAAAACCAGCCGATTTGCCGTAGCCCAGCTGGGGGGGATAACAGAGCTTGCATAAATGACCTGACAATAGCTTTGGAGCAGGATGAACTCGGGACAAAACTTGTCCCCGTGACACGTCTAGCTGCAGGAAAGGAGTGTCATTTGGTCATGTGCAAAGTAGGGACTGTAATATTTCACATACGTATATACAGAGACCCACGCTCAAATTTTAACCTAGACGACAGAGTTGATCGTGTGACTTCTATGCGCTTGTGAGAACTGTCTTTTGCTAGAGGGCATTTTCAAAGACGTGGGGACCCATCGGTACTGTTTTAGTGTAGGGGTGCGGTATTCGGGCGTTAGGTCAAGGGGCAAGGATGCTGAACTAATTTTGTGGAGATCCCCAACTTAGCAATGGCTTGGAAGCCTGCGTTTCTAGCGTACCCACAGTCAAGCCCAGAGACAGTATTTTCAAACATCTTTGGCTCCTATTTCCTGATGTTTGCAGTAATTCTTGAAAGACAAACTCTAAAGTAACCATTGTCAACTTCCCTGACGCTGTAGGACACTCAAAATATTCCTTCCGATAAAATTACAAGGGCAATGGCGACATGAGGAGGCATGGAGGGCAAATCTCCAGTCCCCGGCATGCCGATCTGAAATGGGGTGAATAATTTCCATGTCTTGACAGCGAAGGAAGGCTACCCTAACCTCCCAGAAAACCACGCACGCTGCGTTGAATGTTCTGTCCTTTTCGGTGGGTTTGTTTTCTCCCCGTATGACTCATGGATCAGGGACTGATACACAAGTCTCACAGTTCTTGAGACAAGCAGATGTTTTACCCCATAAACGATATAAAGAATAAAAACAATCTTGCTTTCCGGATAAATAAGGGACTTACTGCTTAATGAAAAAAGGAAAGATGCACGCCCTCCTTCAATCTGATTAGCTAAGCTAAGCAGGTACTTGAGGACCCAAAGCCCTTTGTGCAGCTGCTGGCAAACACTGAGCCGTATTAACTCGGCAGGGAACGGCCCCATCCCCACCAAAGGCAAGCTTTCTTTCCTTTTTGGCAGGACCCCTGGGGGTGGGCACCAAGATCTCCCTAAACATATTCAAAGAACCACAACCACAGACCAAGACTTGTATTTTGTGTTTTCTCTTTCCTGCAGGGGCTCTGTGTGTGCGTGTTTCTAATTCAGCAAGCTTTACGTAGACTCCACGCTGGGGACGGGGCTGGGGCGGGGGGGGGGGGGGGGGGGGGGGGGGGGGGGGGGGGGGAGTCCATCTAGGGGGTGCAACTCCATGGAAGCTAGAACACGCATGAAAATAAAAGTTGGCTAACACAACGGTCGGTCTCCTAACGATGCTGTCGCATGCATCCCGAAAAGGGGGGGAAAGAGCCCCACCACACAGACGGTCTGGGTCCGTGGTGTGACACCACAGCCTCCTACAAATGAAATGCGTTAGAAAACCCCATGTCTTTGCTTACCACAAGGAATTAAGAACGTCCCCCTGTGTCCTGGAGGAAACACAGGTGAATGACTAATGTATATATATATATATTTATATACATACAGACCACAATGGAAAACACAATCTTGCTAAAAGGTCTTTCGAACTGAAAACACCAATAAAAGCTTTTTTTGTTGGTTGTTTTTTTTTTTCTTTCTCTGTGTGCATTTTTGTTGAAACTCACAGCTATATACACTTTTCATTTTTTTTTTACAAAGTTTCTTAAATATAGTTCAGGCTGGCAAAACATCTCTTTGCACAGAACTATACGTGTTTTACTGCATAGTCAGGTCTTGCATTAATACAATTCTACGTTTCCTTCGGTCTGTCTGGATTACAGCTCCATGCGCTGGGTAAAAGCCCACAGACTCTTCTTTCCTTTAAGCCGAGCCATCCGTCATATGGCACATAAAGAACTTTTTTTTTCATTTGTTAATTTAAAAAAATTTTTAAGTGTCCCTGGCTGAGTTCCCAAAGTGTCAGGTTCTATTGTTAACACGAAAAGCATCCAAGTCCTGGAGACGGTGATGTCCTAGCCACGCTAAGCGTTCTCTGGAGAGGTGGAGATGTTAAAGCAGTATTGTAACAGCAATGTCTACTTTTTCACATTTCATAGGGTCAGAAGGAGATCTCGTCATACTGGGAAATGCCAATGGGATGTGTCCACAGGGACATGATGGCGGCCCTGTTGTTTGCTCTTGTCCTACATCAGTGGGATGGCCCACACCGCTTGTGGGCACACGTCGCTTCTCTCTCTCCCTCTCTCCAGCGGGGAGGAGCAGATGGAGCAGATGGAGTGCAAAGCTATACTCTAGTGGTCGAGTGTCCGTGGGGGAGATTGGTACTGTTTTGTCCTCCGCTGAAGGTGTTGAATGTGTGCAAAGGCTGCATGCCCGTCAGTGTGTTTGGGATCATGGTGATGGTGTTTGGTGTCATGAGTGGGATGTCATCGGGAGACCTACGCAGCGTCAGGGTGTAGTCCGGAGGACAGGTGAGCCTCAGCGTGTCGTGCGCCTGCAGCGACTCACACTCGTGATCATGCTCCAGCTGCTTCATCTGCAGCGACATGATCTCTTCGTTCTGGATGTGAGCGATGTCATTGGTGGTGTTCCTCTGGGGGCTGGGGCGCCTGTGTGTCTCATGGCGTCTCTTGTCCTTCTTGTAGTACAGAGCCGCGAACGCCAAAATGTTGAGGAAGAGCAGGGAGGCCCCCACGGCGATGGTGACGCTCAGCTCGGTGGAATAATCCCGTTTGGTTTCGATGAGGACGGTTGTGTCCTCGGGCCCTGTCTTATGAGGGTCCTTGGAGTGTTTGGGGTTGTTGGCGGGAGTGATGGCTGGGCGTTTGGTCGTGGGCCAGATCTTGGCGGGAGACCGCCGGGTTCCATACGGGAAGGAGGTCATGTCGGGAGGCGGGACCTTCGTGGTGGTTGACACGTACTGGAATATCTCATTCAGATTGTGCAGGTGGGGGACCAGTTCCAGCCAGAAAGCCACTTTGGTGGCTCGGTAGTGATCCCTCACTCTGGGCTTCAGGCCAATATGCAGATAGAGCTGGTCTTTGGGGTTATACTTGGACCAGGCCACTTCCTCAAAGCGATTGGGTTTCGTGTGAATGAACTTGGTGTCCTGTGGAACAGGTTGGTTTGGATCACTGGGGACAGAAGGAAGAGAAAAGAGAAAAAAAAAAGTTCACAGCCTTCAACAGGTGACAAGTAAATATCGCCATCAAATACAAGAGGGAATTATGACCAGGTAATTGAGGTCACCAAGACCTCTTGATGAGCACCAAGTATCCGAACACCAACAGACACACTGGCTGAATCCAACCATGGCTACCATTTTGTCTTTTCCTTAACGTCGCCTCTTCCTTTTATTTATTTTTAATTTTTTTAATGTCTTTATTTTATTTTGAGAGACAGAGACAGAGAGTGAGTGAGGGAGGGGCAGAGAGAAAGGGAGACACAGAATCTGAAGCAGGCTCCAGGCTCTGAGCTGCCAGCACAGAACCCAACGTGGGGCTCGAACTCACAAACCATGAGATCGTAACCTGAGCCAAAGTCAGACACCCAACCGACTGAGCCACCCAGGCGCCCCTAGGCTGAGCAGGGGAGGAAAGGAAGGGGAAGGGTGGTTTACAAAGGATATGAAGCAGGCTCCAGGCTCTGAGCTGTCAGCACAGAGCCCGATGCGGGGCTCGAACCCATGGACTGTGAGATCATGACCTGAGCCGAAGTCGGACACTTAACCAACTGAGCCACCCAGGCACCCCACTTCCTTTTATTTTAAAAATAGTTCCTGGTGGCAGAGTTCTGGCATTTTCATAATGTTTGTACTATTTTTTCAATGCATTAAATGATCTCCAATAATAAAAAAGTAAGAAAAAAATGGGTGTAGGAAATTCTTCACTATTTCAAGCTTAGCTACTCTTGAGCCATAAATCTCCACCAAGGTGTGTTGTCCACATAAGGACATTTGGCCATGTCTGGGGACATATTTGGTTGTCTTGTGTGGAGTGTACTGGCATGAATGGCTAGAAGTCTGAAGCAATGTTCAACATTCTCCGATCCACAAGAGAGGCCGCCCAGAGACGGAAGTCTCTCGCCACAAACGTCAATTGTATAGAGGTTGAGAAATCCAAACTTAGAGGCTATTGTTCAAAAAGTAGGCATTTTCTTTTTTGCTCACGAGTGACTTCTGAGGTGGACAAATACGTAAGAAAGTTTTAAGAATGAAGATGTACGTTAAAAATCAAATAAAAACAGGCCTTCTCATTGCAACATGTGAAGACACGGTGAAATGAATGCACCATGAGTTTGCTGTCTTTCTGAAACAGGACTAGTTGGATACGTGAAAACCTTCTGTAGACTGAGCCACAGAACTATCAAATAACATCCCATTAACTCTAAGAACAGGGATAAGATCAGGCTTTTAGATATGGTGAAGTTAACATGTTAAGGAGAAGTAAAACACGGTGTAAGAAACGGAGGGTTTTTGTAGATGTTAAGTGTGTCGGGCCAAGTCTGAACCCAAGAACTGTCTTATTATTTACACAAGTGGGCACAGGCAGAAACAGAATCATCAAAATTAAAGGGAAATCCAGAAAACATGGTACTTCAAACATCTCTGCCACCAACTCTTTTGCTATAACAAACAATCTCCCCAAAATATCATATCCTCATTTCTTTCATCTATTTTATGGTTGGCAAAATGAAGTATAAAACATATTTCATCTTGATGTGTATGTGTTTTGAAACTTTTGAGGTTGTGCGCAGTAAGTTGTCACCTAGGAGATAGCAGTGAACAGTCAGACATCACGTACAAGCCAGAGGAAGCTGGGACGCACACGCAGAGATCTCCGACCTGGGTGTTCTCACTTCTACTTTCCACGGGACAACTCTGGCAGCATTTACAAAGCCGCCTCCAGCCGCTGCCTATCCGCTCACATGCCGGAAGACTGAGGGGCCTGAAGGTGCTACCTGAAAGTCTCAAGTCCACACACGTGACACGCCTTGTGCAGGAAGCACACAATACCCTGGGGAACAGGTGCAGCCTTTGCTAAAGGAAGGATTTTGCCCTCAGTCTGAGGCTGTCAACATCATCCCCATGCACTGAGCTCTGAAGCTCTCTCGCGTGATAGATGCAAAATCTTGCGCAAATTCTGAAGCCTCATCATCATGTACAGAATCATCATCAACTACTCACTCTATAGAATAGAATCCTCATTGATATTGGGATTGGATATAATTGATGGAGGGTAGTCACCACAAAGTGTGGGACAAGCAGTGAGCGCCAGACAAATATTATTCCCTTCTGCCAGTATATAAAGTAGAATACCTAAAAACTGCTTAGGGAGAGAGGGCTGTAAACTGATACACTCTAATCCCCACAGCACGCACAGTGCACTAAATCCTGTATATAGTATATGCCATATACAAGCATACTGTTTACCACGGTAGATATGGTAGAATATATCTGTATATTGTATCTATTGTAAACCATAGCAGATACAGTGTATCGCATACTGTCTATAGTATACACTGTATCAAAGTATACTGTTTACCACTGTCTATATGGTGCGCTATATTCTGTATATACGATACATCACAGCAACGTATGTTACATATCACATACCACAGTATATTATATACTTACATATGATATACTGCAGAATACTCACTATACTGTAAACTTCATCTAGTATATATTGTATACAGTATATCCAATATATACTAGATGTCTTATATAATACATGCTTCACAAAACAATACTGTAGAGCATATACTCTGTGAAAGTAGACTGTTTATCCTAGTCTACACTGCATAATCTATACTCTATGTATGCATATCTATATACATGGTAGATATAATGATATGCATGGTATACAGGAAAAATAAATTTTATAACTTAACTGAAAACACACAGTGGAATGCTTTTATTTTACTCATGGGACCAAGAAAATAAAACATAAAATGACAGGTCCTAAGGCATGAGTTTTCTTTTTTATCTGTGCATTTATAAACGTTAATATATTTAAAAAAGTAAACTCTTCATCTCTGATTTTTAAAATTCTTACATGTTTCAGTAAATGTTGGATTCCATACACCACCTCATATTTTATTTGAGTCTTCTGAAATAAAGTTTTGAAAAAACTCCTATTTAATTGGAATGTGCCATGGAAACTTTTGTCACCGATTTTTATTGTTCTAAAAGCAAGGAAAGGTAGTGAGGATTCCTACTATTTTTCCATTGATCTGATTTCACGGAATTGGTCCTATTAGCTGTGTGGGCCTTTTATGAAGCACAGAGCATCTAGGAAAAAGAGTATTCTGTTCATGTTGGATAGTGGACTCCTTTTGATGAAATTCGGTGTGCATTTGAAAGGTAAAGAAACACATTTATTTTGTTCCCAAAGAATAGAGCAGAGGATTTTGAAAATCCAGATAAGTAAGGTTTAGCCCTGATACAATCTCTCTATTAAAGTTCTTGGAGATTCACGGTCAGAAGCCTTAAACCAAGATAAACTCACAGAGCTTATGAAAGCTCATCATTTTCCCTTGTCAAACACTCCAAAGACAGCAAGACCTGTAAGTGGCATATCAGCATCTTGCTTTTTAGACTTGACTTCCGCATACGGCATATTTTAATTTCCATGAGTAAAATTAAAGATCGTGATGATTCAGGATAGAAAGAAAGGGACGTATCTTCTCTCCCTAGCAAAACCCTCAATGCTATCTGCGTCTGTATTTCCCAGCACCTGAAACACACATTTTCACCTGCCAGAATTTATTGGAGACATCATTTTGGCAGAGGGTAGTCAACTGCATTTCTGAGCTCTTGTGATCTATTTTATTTGCTCGAGATAGGTAACATGATTTCTTTAGAAATATCAATAAACTCTCGGATAGGCTCATTTTGATGGCATAGGATTATCCTTACACAAAACATAATGTAGGACCTGGCTATTTGTTACCAGACGGCTAAGAAGACTACCATAGGCACCAAGAAGATGTGTTCAATGTCATATCTGCACCCATACAACGGGTCAAGATGTTCATTCTTTCTGCTCAAAATGCCTTTTGGCCAATGCAGACAATGCATCGTCTGGTTCCTTAAAGTGCTGACTATTGTTGCACTGGGTTCAAAAGAGAACAACTTTTCCTTGGTGTTCTCTTTATCGGCACTTCCTTCCACAAAAGAGCTCACACTGGTTGGTGTTTGATCCACAAGCACCTGAATTCTATGGACCAGTCTGGCTCGCATTCCCAAAGAGATTTTCTATGACACACATTGTATTCTTTCTAATCCTTTCTACACCTTGGAATTCGTTTTAATTTTTCCTTGACATTACTTCTCATTTATCAAAGCTTTCCACATCAGCTTTATTTTTACACCAGTACTTATTGTTTGGATCTATGTTGCTCTGTTCCAGCACTGTTTTGGTTGATTTTTTTTTTTAACTTTTATTTTGGAGAGAAAGAGACAGAGCAGGAGCAGGGGTGGGCCAGAGGGAGAGGGAGACACAGAATCCGAAGCAGGCTTTAGGCTCTGAGCTGTTAGCACAGAGCCTGACGCGGGCTTGAACCTACGAACCATGGGATCATGACCTGAGCCGAAGTCGGATGCTTAACCGACGGAGCCACCCTCGTGCCTCTTGGCTGAGTCTTCTAAGCTGAATCATGGACCCTTCCTTCCTTCCCTCCCTCCCCACCTTCCCCCTCCGTGCCTTCTGTATGCATGGCATGTATTTACATTTAAAGGTAGACATAAGGTCACACCTGTGAGCTTTAGAAAAGCAACCTTTTCATATAGTTTGCCTTGCCTAACGTGTGAGCATTAAGGGACAGGAATGTGCTGTCTGTAAGGGACACAAGAGGAGAAACTCCACCCAATGATGATGGGAAAGCAGGTCCTGATGCGATATAGCCATCTCCTTTGTGAAGTGCTCTGATGGATGGATGGGGAGACATTCTTATAACCCAGCACCTGTCTCTCTAGTGCTGACAGGGAGCAGTTGATGGTCCGTGTGTCATGACCTGAGTGTGTGTTACTGTTCGTTACGGGTGCCATTTTGGCTCATCTTCCTTGGGACCACTGAACCAGTCCCCTCTGGGGACAAGGAAATGTCCATCTGCACAGAGCCTACAGCATCGCTACCTTAGTTAAATAAATAACTAGCAACTGCCTCTTATGAGAAATACTGAAATGACTAGCCTGCCCATCTGCTCCATCCTCTGTTCCGTGGTTAAACTGGCCACCATGGAGACGTGATCCCTTATTTACTGACCCTGGAAGACTGCACTCTGCGTTTCACATGAGAGGAAGTTCTGAGTGACTTCCTTTGAGGATGCTTTGAGTCATTTCAATGACCTTTCCAAACGAATGAGGAAAGCTCACTGCATTAATATCCCTAAGTATTATTTCAGCTGGGGGCCCACAGGCACAGGGGGAGGAAAACCAGCTCCTGTTTGGGTCCAGTCCAGGTTCTTCAGACTGACACCCACCGCTCTCCCTGGTCTCTGCCCTGTTTGCGCAGGGAGAGCTGGACTCTCTCTGAAGTGCTAGGCTCCACTTAAATGAAAGCTGATCCCCTCCAACTGATGTCCCCTCCTCCTTTTCCCTCCTGTTTCGGTGGCTTTGGCACCTTCAAAAACACATACCACGAATGGCCACATGAATGCCTTTGACCCATGATTAAGCCCACTTTACACTTCTGTCACTACATTCTCCCACGGTAGGGTGTAAACCACAGGCACCAGGCACAGGGACTTAGGAACCAGAGCCAAGGCACGGAAAGAAGCCCTCAAGAGCACCATGTTGTGGTGTTTTTCATCCTGGCTCAGCCTTTCATGGGACTAGGTGAAAATATTCATTTCATGCAAGGAGTGTTTTTTCCAACATGCAGCACCGCTTAATTTCCTTTATCATTTTTCTTTCTTTTTGCAACGCCAAGAGAGCACCGGCCTCAGAGCTCTAGCCAAGGCAAGATGAGCTGACGAGACTTTAATGGCTTTGCTTGGATTTCACCATTTTTTTTTAATGGTTCGGTTACACTGGTGATGAATGATCATCGTGTAAGAAAATCACATAAAGTTCATTTCCATAACACGCAAGGGAATAAAGTATGTGGTTTTAACACAGGTGAGTAAGGACGGTGTGTTGAGATATGAGTTAAAGAGTGTTACCTTTGGAGGACAATGGAGGGACTGTGAACGGCCATCATTTGGGAAGTGGCCAGGTGAGTCTTTGTGCTTTAGGAGCATGACACTTTGCTAGGAAAGGCATTGCATACATGAGTTCAATGACACCACACTAGGCATCATCCTGCCTTGAAAAGGGGCAATGAGTTGAACTGTCCCCCCCTGAGATTAATAACATAAGGCAAAGTGCTAAGCCCCAGGGCCTCAGAATGTGACCATATTTGGAACTAGGGTCGTTGCAGATGGAATGAATCAAGATAAGATGGGGCAGGTTGGAGTTCTAAGCCAATAGGACGGAGGTCCTTGGAAGAAGATGGCCATCTGAAGACAGACTCATAGGGAGGCCACCACGCAATGCAGACGCAGATGGGCAGTCACGAGGCTGGAAAGAGGCAATGCCGACGCAGGAGCCGGGAAGGAGCACAAACTCTCTGCTACTGATTGTGGAGGGAGCTCGGCCCTGGCAATGCCTGCAGTCGGATATCTAGCATCCAGAACAGGGCGACAATAAATGTCTGTCGGTTTAAGCCACACGGTTTGTGGTACGTGGTTATAGCACCTAGGAATGTTATGATAATATAATAAACATGGGTGACATAAAAATAGTCCTTGACTAGGGGGGTGCCCGGGTGGCTCAGTCTGTTGAGGGTCCACCCTTGACTCAGGTCATGATCTCACGGTTCATGAGTTGGAGCCCTGCATCAGGCTCTGTGCTGATGGCTCAGAGCCTGCAGCCTACTTTGGATTCTGTGTCTTCCTCTCTCTCCCTTCCTCCCCTACTTGTGCTCTGTCTCTCTCTCTCTCAAAAGTAAACAAAAACATTAAGACACTTTTTTAATGTTAGAGAGCCTTCTGGCACCTGGGTGACTCTTAATTTTGGCTCAGGTCATGAACTCATGGTTCGTGGGATCGAGCTCTGCATTGGGCTCTGCGCTGATAGTGTGGAGCCTGCTTGGGATTCTCTCTCTCCTTCTTTAGCTACCCCACCTCCCCTCACAAGTACGGTCTCTCTCGAAATGTGTGGCCTGTGTGTTCTGTACTACATTTCGCTATGGTCCTTTCCTTTGAGGCATGTATATACACACATATATGAAATACATAGTTATTTAATACATACATAAATGATATATAAATGAATAAATATTTGCAAACACATGTATCTACGGGAAACAAATCTCATAACTGTTAGAGAAATGCATACACACATGTGTGTTAATATTTAGTATATAACACACACGCATCGTATTTCTTAGATACATTATGAGACTTAATTTGTCCTCGTGGCTAGGCAATAAACACAACTTGCCACGTGGCACATGTGTTTTGATAACCCTACTATTTACCAAAGGAGACAAGGGTCTATTTAGATTTGAAATTCTGGGCTCGGTGTCCAAAGGAATTGCTGATTACACCTGAACCCTGAAGTGGCAGGTAGTACACAGACTTTTCAGTTTGCAACGAGCATTCTAGTAAAGATCCGGTGGACAGAAAACAAATGAAGGAGGAGGAGAAAGCGAGGGCCCCGCTGCTACTGTGAGTGTGTGCATCCGTGACGGATGCACTTGGATGGGGGAACCAGGAAATCGAGGAGAGGAGCAAGGAAAAGCTGCCATGGGGAGGCACGTACCCGGTTTTGGCGAAATTGGTCCAGTAGGTCATGACCACGGCGCTGAGCATGACATCATTCTTGGAGAAGTTACAGCTGAAGAGCTCCGTCGGGCCAATCATGGGGATCCCGAAGACGTAGGGGACTTCGTCGCCGTGGGCTGAGTCTGCCCAGCTGGGCTTCATCTCACTCTGGCAGTGGTGGTAGAAGGCGTAGAAGTACGTCGGGGAGCCGTACTGAGCGTGCAGGTCCGCCGTGGCCACCGCGGGGGCCACCCACTGGTGATCCGTGAAGAGAGCCACCAGCGTCTTGCGCCGCGTCTCGGGGTTTTCCTTGTCTGCCCAGTCCGTGTACATGAACTTGATGGTTTCCCGCAACGTGTCTTTCCCCTCCGGGTAGCCATACAGGTTGTCCACAAAGTTGGACACGGAGAAGTCAAAGTCATTGGGCGTCACTCCGTCTTCGTTGTCCACAATGCCGTCCACGAACTTCAAGCCCTCGCCCTGGTTGACGCCAAGCATGATGTCGTAGTTGAGGAACTCCCCCTGCTCCATCAGGATCTGGGGGTCGTCTGGGATGACGTCCCCATCGATGACGGGGCCGAAGGAAATGTGGTACGTGGCCGGGGTGATGGTCTGCTGAATGAGTTCCTTGTAGTTCTTATTCCGAAGGCATTCCACCATGTCCGTGGTGTCCAGCATGTTGCAGCCCACTTTATCTGCCAATATCCGTGTGTACTTGGCAGGCTGGTAGTTTACTGCCCAGCTGGACAGGGCCGTCCCGCTCTGGATGATGGCCTTCTGGAACAGACCTGCAGGTGCAAAGTTGTACACATGCAAATGAAAACCCGAAAGACAGAAAAGCAGCTTTTACTTAGCGAAGAAGGCTCTGATTGTCTCTCGGGCATGTGAATTTCTGGATACAGCGGCATTCAGCTCTTTCAGGATTTCTTACTCATTTCCATCTCCTTCTCGCCCCCACCCCCCTCCCGCTGGACCTTTGTGGTATGGGATGCTCTTACACCCACATGCACACACAAACAGGGTTTAAAAAAAGGAAACTACATTTGCAATTTAGCTCCAGTGGTTAAAAAAAAAAACATGCAATCTGTTTATCACTCCACAATTTAGGGTAGTGCTGTCACTGGCATCCCAGATGCTGTTATAAATAAACCCTCCCAGAGTAATCCCCTACCGCCATTCCTTAAAAATACGCTTTCAGCCAAGAAGACGTCAAAGACCATTTTGCTTCACTGGCGAATCCAGGTACCACTCCATGATGCAGATTAAAAAAAACAACACATCGACTAAAATCAATTTCAGGGTATAAATTCAGAGATGTATTTGTATTTCCGCCCTCGATATATTGGATATATTGAGGGGCACCTGGGTGGCTCAGTCAGTTAAGCATCTGACGTCGGCTCGCGTCATGACCTCACGGTTCATGGGTCTGAGCCCCACGTTGGGCTCTGTGCTGACAGCTCGGAGCCTGGAGCCTGCTTCCGATTCTGTGTCTCTCTCTCACCCTCCCCTGTTCACACTGTCCCTCTTTCTCTAAAAAATAAATAAAACATTAAAAAATATAGGGCGTATTGAGCTTTCACAAGTAACATATTAATTAAGCTAGCTAACCCTCAAGGTATCCTCACCCGATTGCTCAACTAAAAGGTACTTTTCAAAAAAAATCATTGATCTCAAAATTGCATCAATTCAAAGCCCAGACTTTTCTCTAATGTCTTCTGCCACATGTTCAAAATGTCTGTTTGGTGATAAATGAAAAAAAAAATTGGGCAATTTGGTGAGTAAAATTCTGTGTAGCTTACAATTTTCTATTGGATAAGTCTAGTGCATGAATGTTGGGAAGTTAAATTTTTTTTGAAACCCTGTATTTTTTGGTACAGGACAAGAGATGATGGGGTATAAAATGATAGCATTCTATTTCTTATCTCTTCCTGCCATCTTCTTGAATTCCAGCACGATGGGGCTCTGATGTCTCCGGGGACACCGGCAGAACAATTCAGCCGGCAGCCCAGAAGTTCATGCCTGTAGAGCTTTGAGGTCACACAACCAATCAAGTGAGGAAAACATGATTGCAATCAGGAAGATGTGATTCTAAAGACTGGAGGATTGCCCAAAGATGACACACAAGAGAAGATGTTAAATTGATCTGGTTTTGCTCAATGCATCGTCAAAGTCCTTTGGGGGCCATTCTCCCAGAGTTTATAATGCTCTGGGAGATGGACACACTGACTTATGGGTTTGGCTTTGCATTGAAGCCTCTTAAACAAATGATGTCCGTATGTGATCTACTGATGACTTTCATGAGTTAAAATAATCAGGATTAGAAAAATTTTGCTAGATTTTTTTAATCCTGTGACAACTATAGGCCATGACGAATGTGGCGATGCATTTTGTGTGTGTGTGTGTGTGTGTGTGTGTGTGTGTGTGTGTGTGTGTTACAGCATATACTCTTTGATAACACTTGAAAAATTGGATAAAGAAAAATACTACCCATAGTTCATCCTATAAAATTCAAGTTCGGTTAGCATTTTACTGTCATTCCTACTTGGCTATCTAACTCCTCCTCACGTGGTTTTTTACAACCGTGTCCAATATATGCACACCTTTCGCATTGTGTTTCCCAGACTACTGTATGGTTTTGGCGCAGTTCTTAAATGTTCTTAATTTTTGTTCCTTTGAGTAAATGCACATGTTCCTTATACCTTTCTTGTCTTGTTTAATCTTGGAGCGTCTCATTCGA
The DNA here is from genome assembly GCA_004023845.1 of Helogale parvula. Lineage (NCBI taxonomy): Eukaryota > Metazoa > Chordata > Mammalia > Carnivora > Herpestidae > Helogale > Helogale parvula. Next base: position 153,147 of record PJEM01000688.1, on the reverse strand, counting down.
TTCTTGGCTATGATACCGTGGCAACCATCTTCAAGAAAACGTCATTTTCCATGCATCCGTTGACCGTTTAGACTACATCGTGACATGTATAATATTACGGCCAACTATCTAGGTATTTTCGTAGCGCTCATTGCATTGCTGGGTTGTTTTGAAAAGCTGTTTTGTAAAGACACAACCCGTGTGTAGCATTCCCATGGGTCTTGATCATTTCCAATCTGCTGATTTAAGTAATTAATGCTCTTCCTCCAATTAGCTTTGGTTTACTGTGTTTGATCACTAAGGACGCTGATCCTGACTACTTGCTAACTTGAGAATTGGGATCATATCGGGTGAGAAGTGGGAAAGTCTACATATTGTGTGGAACGTTATACGAATTGATATTACCAAAGACCCCTCCAATTACCTCTGTTTCATTTTTGCAAAAATGAAGGGTTAGTATAAACATGAGCCCCTAATGTGACCTCTCCTGAGACATTATGGAATAATCTATAACCTTGTCACCTTTGATTGGACTGACGGTTGCTTACGGCTCCTGGACGGAGCATGCTAAGAACAAGTACATCTTGAATCTCCTTACTAAGCTGCAAATCTATTTTCACATCGGTGCCTGTGACGAGTTAAAATTTGTACTCAAGCTGAACACGTCTATTTCCTAAGGCTTGCTGAATACCTTCAGAGGGAGTCTGAAGTTCAACAATGGAAGCTGAAAGTGGAGAAGCAGTTGGTAAGTAAAATACCAAACAGGAGAGGCAATCAGGGGTTTCCTGGTAGTTGTTCTGCGCGCAGATTCTCATGAATCTCATCAGGAAAGTCTATTCTGCATACAAGATCAAGAGTACCCTCCCTCTTCCGCACATTTTAATAGCTAAAGAAGAAAGATGCGATAAATCAGGATCTAGGAAGATGTGTTTCTTCCCTGGCCCCATCACTTGCTGTGTGACCTTAGGCAGGTTATGCAACCTCTCTGAGCTCACATTTTTTGATACATGAGGGGTTAGGAGTAGATGAGCTTCAAGGTCTCTCCACGTTTCTGATTCTATTTTATATGCAACTTTTTATTTATTAGTATTTAAAATTTTTGATCTTTTCATTCCTTTTGCAAGAGTCTTTAAAGAAAAACTAATAATGCCTTTAAGGTTTCAAGTGCTTTTGATGAAAAAGATTCAAATAAAAATGGTGCAATCCTTCAACCAGCCAGTGATGCAGCAGGAAATATAACCTGACCTTGAAAATTTAGATCATCACTGAGAATATTTATTTGCATTTTCCTGGGTTGTTTGTTTATTGTTTTTGCTTTAATGTTTATTTTTTTTGGAGGGGGAGAGAGACAGAGTGCAAACAGGGGAGGGGCAGAGAGAGACAGAGTCTGAAGCACACTCCAGGCTCTGAGCTGTCAGCACAAAGCCTGATGTGGGGCTCGAACTCATGGACCATGAGATCATGACCTGAGCCAAAGTCGGATGCTAACCAGACTGAGCCACCCAGGTACCCTGGTTCTGTTTTCGTTTTTGAGGGAGGAGCCCGGAAGTTATTATGAATGCATCTAATTCCACTTGACTTCTCTCTTAAACCTCTCCTGCTTTCACATTGCTTGGACTTTGTGCCACCAATGGACACAAGGGAGCCACCCAGAGTTAGCACAGGTCATATGGCCACAAGCTGCACTGCCTACATAATGTAGAAATCTGCATCCATGTTCCAGATGACTGTTTCTCTTCCGTATTACCTTTCCACATTGAAATGAGAAGGCTGTAACATTTAAAGGTGATCAAATAAAGTCAGGAAGGCAGAGGCAAAGTCTTGGTCTTTCTACAAGTCATTACCTTCCAACTGTAACCAGCACTAAACTAATGTCATTTGAATGGTTAAAACGGAAAGAAAGCTGAGCTAGAAGAAACAGCGTGACGGGCTCCTGCGTGGTCTCGTAGGTTAAGCATCCAACTCTTGGTTTTGCCTCAGGTCATGATCTCATGGTTCTCGGGTTCAAGTCCCACACTGGGCTCTGCGCCGACAGCGGGAGCCTCCTTGGCTCCTTCTCTTTTTCTCTCTGCCCCTCCACCACTCACACGTTTGCCTGCTCTCTCTCTCTGTCTCTTTCAAAATAAATTTTAAAAGTTTTTTTTTTAAAGAAAACAATGTGAGCTCATGTCATTTGGGGGATTCTCCAGGGAGATTTCGAGACAGACTTGTAACACCACCAGCAGGCACCTCGGACGTGAACTCCACGTGTGTTCACCTCTCAGCCCAACAGGGACACGCCCTTGTTACCTTCCGAATAGTGTGACAAGGTCAACAGACTGACACATGACGCGCCCGCGCCGGAGCCGAAGATGGTCACGCGCTTGGGGTCCCCGCCGAAGGCCCCGACGTTTTCCTCAATCCACCGAAGCGCCTGGATCTGATCCAGGAGCCCGTAGTTGCCTTTGGCGGCCTGGTCACCCGTACTTAGAAACCCTACAAGAGAACACAGGGTATTTTGGGTTGTCAGCGATACAAAGCACAGAAACATCGCCGGTATTTAAAAATATATCTCCTGGGGGTGCCTGGGTAGCTCAGTCGGTTAAGCATTCGACTCTCAGTTTTGGTTCAGGACGTGATGTCATGGTTTGTGGGTTCAAACCCCACGTCGGGCTCCATGGGCAGATGCGTGGAGCCTGCTTGGGATTCTCTCTCTGTCTCTCTCTCTCTCTCTCTCTCTGTGCCCTTGTCCCTCGTGGCTCCTGCACATTTCATCTTTCAAAATAAGTAAGTAAACACTTAAACAAATGAAGAAAATATATCTCATGGTTTACCCTGTTCATTCTTTGCTTGTCCTCCTATAAATAACAAGCACCACTAGAAACTACTTTTCATGGCAGGAAGGATTATACTGTGTAAATAACTGTGATGATGGTTGTTGCTTCTGTTTCTATGGGTTCTGTTCCTGATGATAAAATGCCTCATCTGTGTCGGTACAGGGCTAACATACCAGGCAAAATCAATCTCAAATAGTTATAACATGTGGTAATACCAGAGACCATAAATTGTACCAGATTCAAGTCCTCATTCCTGTGCACAGGATGGTTGCAAAATGAGAAAGTCTCCCTGGAAATATTTTTCAGGCAACAGCCGAAGAGAAGTTTTTCAGGGAAAAATCAGCATGTGTGTTGGGCTGGGTACGTATGTGTGTGGACGACTGTGTTTCAGGGTGCGTGTGCGTGTGTAGAGAAGCAATACAAGTGGATGGACCTCGAGGGTGTCAGGCTTAGTGAAATAAGCCAGGCAGAGAAGGACAGAAACCATATGTTTGCACTCATAGGTCTAACAGGAGAAACCTGGCAGGGGGCCACGGGGAGAGGAAGGGGGAAAGAGAGTTGGGGAGAGAGAGGGACGCAAAACTTGAGAGACTATTGAGTGCTGAAAATGAACTGAGGGTTGAAGGGGGAGGGGGAGAGAGGAAGGGGTGATGGTCATGGGGGGTGGGGGGCACTTATGGGGAAGAGCACTGGGTGTTATATGGAAACCAACTTGACAATAAACTATTATTAAAAACAAAAAAAGAAAAGCCATCAGCTTCTTCCCATTGAATTCCTTATTGATATTTTAATTCCTTTTAATGCTGAAGAGTCAAGGTAAACAGCAGACATCCCGAGACCCCACCCTCACTTAGCACACACCTCTATCCTTCCCTGTGTGTTAGTCACACACAGAAATGTAAAACCCTATAATCAAAACCGAATGATGGCACTTATTCAAATCACCCCAAGTGCCCCTGAAATTGCAGGAGCTGGTATGGTTTATTTTGAAAAGAAGGAAGATTCTATAAATTGAGGAACTAATTTCACTGAAGGCATCCCATCCCTGATTCCCGGTTATGAGACTGAAGAGAAGGCAATCCAGGCTTTTCCTGTAGCCACGTGGTCGGATGGATACTGGACCCCTTGCCTGTCTCTCTGACGTGGCAGAAAAGATCCTGACCACAAAAAAAGGCTTCCCTCTGATGTTTGAAGTCTTTCTGTGGACAGACAGGGCCTCTCTTTCTCACATTTGAAACTACGACTGTTTCTTCAAGCGTCCGCCAAGGGGGATGTACTGCCTTCATCTTAATCCACCTTTCTATCCACCTCTGTCTTGCATAAGCCTTAGGACAAAATAACAGCAAGTCTTAAAAAGATGTTTTGTTTTTTTCTTTACCATTTTACTTTCTTATTTGCGGTTGACCCAAACACCCAATGGTTGTATTTCCCGCTTCCGTCCCACCTCGTGTTTTGCAAGGTGCCTGCCATTCAGTCATTTCCGCGAGAGCTTGTTAAGCGCCTCCGGGCGTGCGCTGCAGTGTCTCAGAGAAGACAGACGGATGGATGGGCTGAAATCCCAGGAATCAAAACCGATTCCGTCAAACCCCTCTCTTACCAAAGCTGAGAGCAATGTAACCTGAAACAATGGAAGTAAAGGATGAACCCTTCTAGCAACTGAGGGAGTGAGCCTTCACTCCCTGGGCACCGGAGAAAATGCACAGGGTGAGCTCGGGGGGGATCGGAAACGGCCTTGTTTAATTATTTTTTTTAACATTGATTCAGTTTTGAGAGATAGAGCACGAGCAGGGGAGGGTCAGAGAGAGAGAGAGGGAGACACAGAATGTGAAGCAGCTCCAGGCTCTGAGCTGTCAGCACAGAGCCCGACGCAGGGCTCAAACCCACGAACCGTGAGATCGTGACCTGAGCCTAAGCCTGATGCTTAACCGACTGAGCCACCCAGGTGTCCCATGAATGGCCTGGTTTAAAGAAAGCCATGAAAGGAGCCTGGGTGGCTGAGTCGGTTAAGCATCTGACTTCAGCTCAGCTCACAATCTCACGGTTCATGGGTTCAAGCCCCCTGTCGGGCTCTGTGCTGACAGCTAGCTCAGAGCCTGGAGCCTGCTTCGGATTCTGTGTCTCCTTCTGTCTCTGACCCTCCCTTGCTCGTGCTCTCTCCGTCACTCAAAAATAAAATAAAAAACAAAAAGAATTAAATAAAAAAAAAGAGAGCAACGAGAAGGTTATTTATTTGTTTGTTTGTTTGTTTATTTGTGTGGGTTCTGAAATTGCAGTCGTGGGACTCATGCCCTCCTGCCTCTGCAAACAGACGCATTTGCGGCACTTCCGGAAGATTCAGGCCTGTCCAGCATTCACGGGGAGGGAGCCAAGAGGAGCTGTGATTAGTGGGAACGTTCTGACGGGACCAGCCCCTCCCTTATTTAATTAGCAATTACTAATTAGTGTTTCATGCCAGCAAATGTTCCCGGGCTCTGGCATTCATCATGCAACCTTTTGCACAGTTTCTCATAAAATGCGTTGCGCTCTGCCTGGGAGCAAAGGCCCTTTCATGCAGCTTTATGGCCGAAACGGGCTCATAATGGCACTTTGCGTGCCATTTAATAACCAGAAGACAAGCCTGTTTCCCCATTAAGGGAAGAGGTGATTCATTCCTAAAGGCTCTGGTAACTTCCTGGAAGAACCGCTCTGTCTTTAACACATCCTTCCTCCACTCCCTCTCCCCGTCTGTGAGCTCTCCCAAAATGACCTGTTTGCTTATTTTGTTTCCAGGGGGAACCATGGGGATGTGGCACTTAGGGTGCATCCTGAGCCTTTATGAAAGGGGAGTCTCCTCCTTAGCAAAACATGACTGTTGTAACCTGTCCAGTGGCGGCCTCATTAATATTCTATACCCTGGCGAATCTTAGGTCTTCTAACAGCCTCCTATTGAAAGGTTTGATCTCTGCGATTCTGAATGCCTTCCAAAAGTCCGGAGGGAAATCGCTCTCCGTGCATGTGTGAAGTTTAGCAAATGAACGTGCGTTTTTTATTTTGAAGTTGGCGTTTCCATAGTTCCTCCCACGGAATCTTCATTCACTGCATCACCCAGGGATTTTTCTCCCCTCTCGTTAATTTAAACAATCAACAAGGCAGAGATTTTATTGCAGGTACAGAATGAAGGCCAGCAATTCGATTTTACGCTGCAAGAATATATTTCTCTCCTATTCTGACTGTGCAAATATAGTGCTTGATAGAATGCAGAGACAAGATGTGTATCGGTTTACGATCACGCAATTCTAGGAACGTGAGAGTCGATAATCCGTTTGGAGACAGCGACGTGCATCACCAAAGCTGAGTGCTGGGGGAAGCATCCTTAAAAGTCTGTCCCCTGGAGCTTTCAATATACGCTTTAGATGAATTAATAGAAGTGGCCCCTTGGCTGGCTGAAACCAGAGATTTTAAACAAATGCCTTCTTTCACCGATAAGCACTCTTGGCTCCAAATCCGTTAAGCATTTCAGTTGATGAAACATTTGGCTTTTGAGATTTACTGTCTCTGAAATGAAGGTTGTAAATCAGTCAGCCCCCATGCACTCCCCCCAACAAAGGGACAATGAGGGAGAAAGAGAAAGCAGACACTTGAAATCAGACATATTGTGACTAGATCGGTACCAAGTTCCATTCAAAGCACTGGAAGGAACAAAACAATATACATATACACAAGAGACGAACTCAGGTGTCCAGTTCTCCATGACACGGACGCCTGGGTGGTTCCGTCAGTTAAGCGTCCGACTCTGTTTCAAGTCAAGATCTCATGGTTTGTGGGTTCAAGCCCTGCATCGAGCTCTGTGCTGACAGCTCAGAGCCCAGAGCCTGCTTTGGATTCTGTGTCTCCCTCTCTCTCTGCCCAAACTCCCGCATGCTCTGTCTCTCAAAAATTATTAAACATTAATTTAAAAAAATACCACCCATGAAGAATGCCTACAAACTGGAAATCACATTTCTCCCTTTCAAGTTGAGTGAAAAGGACATTGTGTAAAAATGAGCACTGTAGTTGACCTCAATACTGTGGCTAGAATACAGAGCTTCAGGCTTCCGAGATAGGTCTTCACAATCTCAAGTTTCCTGCTCTTCCGAATTGCACTACAGGGGTTAGGAGAATGTTTCCAGGTCACACGGCTTTCCACACTTGCGCGTCAGGGATGAGAAGCTCAAAGGTGTCAGATGTGGTAGCCCTTTGGTTCTTTTGCAACAGAACTTTAAAGCTACTGTTCATTTTCTTTTAGGACATAATTCATGATGGAAGGACAGCAGACCTTTTCTTGGGGGAACCATGAACTAAAAGATAATTCCTAAGAGACTGAGAATAATTTATTTTGTAACTTTAGTGTGTGTATTTGTGTGGAGAACTGGGGTCTGCACGGTACTTCAAAATTAATCTCTGAAATACAGTTGAGACTCTAAATTATTATTAATAGTACATATACACTTATGTATATGCAAGTCTACATATTTTTGTAATGTATATGGAATGTATATATATAAATAGGTCATTCTGTGGGAACATACACATATATAAATACATGATAGATAGATAGAAAGAAAGACAGATACAGAGTAGCATCGGAATTGGCAAATCATTACCCATTACTATTAAATCATAATATCTGCCTCCTATAAATGTCATGGAGTAAAAGCAAAATGGAATGCTTACAGGAAATGAGAATAGATAGACTTTACTTTAGGTCACATAAATGAGCCTGGAAAGAAATCTGTGATAAGAACCAGAGCAGAGGTATAAAAATGGAAATCAGCCACATAAATGCAAATGTATATTCTCTGATGTTTATGGGAAATCACTGAGTGGTGCACTTATTACAATGTGAAACTTAAGTTTTCCTACTGGGATCATTTATGACAACAAAAGAGTATATACTTATCTCGGATGGATGGAGGGGAAGAAAAGATATATATTCCAATTCTGTGAGCCTGATGGGGAAAGCTAATTCAAATTTAATGTCTCTATTTATAGTTTTTAGTTTACTTAAAAATGAGATGAGTCATAACCTTCTACTGTATTTAATTATCATACCAAAGTCATTCACAGTCAAAATTCATCTATAAATATATTTATAAATAGAGCAAAATTTATATATCTATTTATACGCCTAAGACAATTAGACATAGGATTTCTGGAGCACAGTTTTCCAAACCTAGGGCCCATTAACTTGTTAACAGGAATCTGTGCATTATTTCTAGAAAATGTATTATATTTCCACACAGAAATTTACACTGAGGCTGCACAGAGTTTTTATACTAAAAAACCTACAGTAATTCTAATACTTTTATACTAAAAAATTATACTAATTCACAAACTAAAACTGATTATATTCTGGAAACAAAGCACCAAAGAAGAAACACTGTTTTATGTAGTATACAATACAGATCAACATATGAAAGTTAATACATTTCACAGTGATGACATTTTGGCAATCGCCAGGCTGGAACCAGAACTTGTTCAGCCAACTTTATATGCGTTTCCATTCATAACCTGATACTGGAACATTCCCTCTAGATTTATGGGACTTGCACTCAACCGGCCATCAAATCTTTTTGCTTTCATTTCTGAAACGGTTCATGTATCTCGTCCCTCTCCTGGGTCCACACGCCAGTGCCCAAGATAAGACCTTCCTGCATTCTGGCTGTTCCCAACCTATTTCACTACCAGCAGCCTAAAATGCCACGCCCCAATGTATAAAAATTGACAAAGCCCATGAAGATGAAAACCTGAAACCCTCTGACCCTGAAGTTCTATTTCTATGCTATATATGCAGTCTTTATTTGAATGTATAAAAGTAGCCAGCCCCCCCGGATCAATTCTTTCTGATTGTAACTTTCAGAATAAGGGATGCCAGCCACGCCAGTGTTCCTGCATAAGAGATTTGTTGTGTGAGTCCTGTTGGCTGAGCCATAGAAGGGGAGGTTCTTCGTTTGTGTGGACACAGAAATGCATCTAAGGTCTCTCAAGAGAAAAGGATGAATTTCTGAATACTGTGTCATGTGATCTCCTTTTTATGAACACAAGAAATGTAAACTCTGGAAGGGAGCGCAACAAGTAATAGTGGTTATGTCTAGGAATGTGGATGGTTCACACTTAATCCTACATGTGGGTTTGCATTTTTCCAATTTGTAGTTTTCTTCAGTGTGTGCGCACACACACACACACGCACATCAGACAGCAAGTGTGTTTTATAGTCAAATTCCTTAGTGGGACTTACAGAGCCCTTCCGTGAGGTGCCACGTCCCTACGGCTGACCACGTCCTACGTATGGTCTTTAGCACAAAAACAGACCATGTGAGTTGTTGACTCCCTGCAGGATATGCCTCGCATTTCTGTATCTCTTTGCCTTTCTGTATGCAGCCTGCTACCTCTAGAACTTACCAATCTCTATGAAGGATGTGTGCTTGTAGGTCAAGGTCAGTAGCGGGCTGGAGTCCACGGTTATGCCTTGGGAATGTAACTTTAAGCCCCATGTTCCTCCAAGGTAGAATCAAGGAGACAGGAGTCCCGGACCATTGCTTCGGGAAACAACTGGACAAGACCAATAATATAAAAAACACTGTGCCTGGTGTCCAGTGTATCTTTAAAAATGGTCACTGGGGTGCCTTGGTGACTCAGTCGGTTGAGCGTCCAGCTTCAGCTCAGGTCATGAACTCACGGTTCGTGGGTTCAAGTCCCGCGTCAGGCTCTGTGCTGACAGCTAGCTCAGAGCCTGGAGCCTGCTTTGGATTCTGTGTCTCCCTCTTTCTGACCCTCTCCTGCTCATGCTGTCTCTGTCTCTCAAAAATAAAATTAACAAACATTAAAAAAATTTAAAAATGGTCACGGACTACTACGACTCCCTTGATATCAGAAACACGGCTATTTATTTCTGTTTCACGTACCCATAGCAAGTATGCATGAAGAGATGCCCTCTGAGTACGGAAATGGGTCCAGAGGAGAAACTGATCGCTGGTCCAACTGAACTCTGACTTTAAGACCATGCGGCGGATAGGTAAAGAAAACTTACATGCTGCCTGAATGCAGAAGTTGCTTATGTATGATTTTGCATGAAAGTGGTGCATATTTATTGATTCTGTTTATTAAATGTTCATTATGTGCTTAAAGTCTAAGGAGAAAAGCAAGGAAAAACAAAACAAAACACCCCACTGCATAATACACCTTTTATCCATGATGTGCCTTAGGGAGATGGCATTTTACCAACATTAGATGCACCCATGATAACTCAAGGAACATGCTAAAAGCTGGGGGGAAATATGGTATTTGAGTACATTTTCATAGATATCTTGAAAATTTACACAATTTGTTTTTTTACATTTGCAAGATTCTATTTGTTTTTTCTTTATTTTTTTTTAAAAGTTAATTTATTTTTGAGAGACAGAGTGTGAGCATGGGAGGGGTGGAGAGAGAGGGAGATGCAGAATCTGAAGCAGGCTTCCGGGTCTGAGCTATCACACAGAGCCCAATGTGGGGCTCGAACTCATGACCTGGGATGAAGCTGGATGTTTAACCAACTGAGCCACCAGGCGCCCTTTTCCTTCTTGTTTAAAAAATGTATTTATTTACGTTCAAGTCAGTTAATATAGCGTGCAGTGTTGTTTTCTGGAGTAGAATTCAGTGACTCATCTCTGACATGGACCGCAGAGTGCTCATCCCAACAAGTGCCTTCCTTAGTACCCACCCTGCATTTAAAACGGATTAGCATCGAAAGTTCTATTTTTGCCCTCAAAGTATGTTTATAAAGCACACATTGGACACACATTTTTGTATGTGGTCATCAGCGCCCTTTGAAGGGCATAGACAAGAAAAGCCAATTTACACCACAGTATTTACAAATAGGAAACATAATGGCCATAATTCCGTTTAAAGCATAGCAATTCAAAATGCGCTGCTGTGTTCAGACCCGCTTTTCTATCCTCCACCGCACGTAAGCATGCAGGTGGGGGTGCTCGTGGCGTTTCCTAGGACTGACTGTTAGATACCATCCGGGGGCACACCGGAACGAATCTGGTCTGTTCTTATTTTTCCATAAGATCATCACAAGAACTAAATGTAGTAAGGACAATGCCTTCTCTCCAAACTCTATCAAACCCGACATGATCTCGTAGCTCATATCATCTGGTTTGTGCCAAGAAACATCCCTAAGTTTTCTCTGGCAAACCCAGAACACAGATACGGAAATTGTTTTACATTTTTTTAACGTTTATTTATTTTTGGGACAGAGAGACAGAGTACGAGCAAGGGAGAGGGTCAGAGAGAGAGGGAGACAGAGTCTGAAGCAGGCTCCAGGCTCCGAGCCGTCAGCACAGAGCCTGATGAGGGGCTCAAACCCAAGGACAGAGATATGACCTGAGGCAAAGTTGGATGCTTCACCCACTGAGCCACCCAGCTGCCCCTGGAAGTTGTTTGAATTAAGAAAAAAACGACATCTTAGATGAAACAGCACACACTTGAGTAACAAGAATGATGACATATGAAAGAGCTAAACTCCTGATGCAAAGTTTAGTTTTAGAAACACAAGACATTTTAAAGATGATATTTTCCAGGGGCCTCTGGGTGGCTCACTTGGTTACGCGTCTGACTTCAGCTCAGGTCATGATCTCACAGTTCGAGGGTTTGAGCCCCGCGTCAGGCTCTGTGCTGACAGCTCGGAGCCTGGAGCCAACTTTGCATTCTGTGTCTCCCTCTCTCTCTGCCCTCCCCTCTTGCTCTCTGTCTCTCTCTCAAAAAAATAAACATTAAAACAATTTTTTTATAAAGGTGATATTTTCCAGAACTGAGTGAAGGCAGGTGTGCATATATTGTCCGTGTATCACAGGCTACAGTTGTCCCTTAGGTTGGATGCTTTTAAGTGCTTGCTGCTTCGTTATGCCCATGACGCTTCTACCCCCCGTGTTATTGGTGTCTTTGCTATCTGTCTTCCCAGACACTGCTGGCCCAAATTCAGGACACTCAAGCTCCAGCCCCCCACCCCCACCCCAACCGCAATCCAGACGGGGAGGCCCTTCTTAAGGCTTATCACAGTCCCTTCGCTCACAAGACCTGCAGTCATGATGGACTGTGAGATGCCGAGATGTAATCGACTCTAACAATGAAAGTGGAGAGGCCGGGGGCGCCTGGGTGGCTCAGTCGGTTCAGTGTCTGACTCTTGGTTTCAGCTCAGGTCATGATCTCATGGTTCGTGAGCTCCAGCCTGGCATCAGGCTCTGTGCTGATAGTATGGAGTCTGCCTGTGATATTCTCTCCCTCTCCCTCTCCCTCTCCCTCTCCCTCTCTCTCTCTCTCTCTCTCTCTCTCTGCCCCTCCTTTGCGCTCTGTCTCTCGAAATAAATAAACTTGAAAAACTTAAAAAAAAAAAAAGAAAGAAAGTGAAGAGGCTTTCACCAAGGTCTGGACATACAAGATCTTGGCAATTCTGTGCTCCCTGAATAGGAGAGACTCCTCACTTGTGAGCGGCTACCACACCCCATTCTATCATTTACTGTACTATCATTTATTATTATCATTGTCATGGTCATTTTGGGGAACTCTGGTGGCACAAGAAGATGGCAGGAGTGCTTTCCTGAGGGTTTAAAAGGCAGGAATTAAGATTTTTCATTGAAAAAATAACGTAAAAAACATTAAAAAGGTTATATACCAAAACAGGTGTGGATAAATTCATCTCAAGAAGAGGAAAACTCTATTTTTTTTAGATTTATTTTTAGGGAGCCTGGGTGGTTCAGTTGGTTAAGTGTCCAACTTCAGCTCAAATCATGATCTCAGTTTGTGAGTTTGAGCCCCGTGTTGGGCTGTTGTGCTGACAGCTCAGAACCTGGAGCCTGGTTCAGATTCTGTGTCTTCCTCTCTCTCTGCCCCTCCCCCACTTGTACTCTGTCTCTCTCTAAAAAATAAACATTAAAAAGAAGTTAAAAAAAGATTTTTAAAAGTAATCTGTGACATCCAATATGGGGCTCGAACTCATAATCCCAAGATCAAGAGTTGCATGCTCTACCAACTGAGCCAGCCAGGCTCCCCTATATCTCTCTGTTCTTAAAGATCAGACCACAAAAAACTCTAATTGTGCTGATTCTCCACTTAAGAAATTTAATCTCACCAACTTTTGTCTAAAGAAAGCAATTTTCCAGAGTCAAGAACATCTGAGGTCTTCCCTGCACAGACTGCATATAGAGACCACATTGGCGCCACTGAATTTTGGCTGGTACCCTTGGGTTCAACCAAATACTATTAACGTTACAATAGCCAGAAAGCAAAAGCACCATCAGAGCCAGAATCAACCGTGGAAATAGCACAGATCTTAAAATAATGAAGATGTAGTAGAGATAAAATATTTAACAGGTGTAGGGGGTTAGTATACTTATGAGTCAGTTCACCAGATCTCCACGGGGGCCTACAATACTCCAGGCACTGACTGTCCTTGTGGTGAGATGTTGCAAGGAACCAGGACAGCCTGAAACTCCTATTCTGGCAAAGGTAGACCATAAGCAAACAAATAAAAATGAAACGATGTGGTATATTAGCTTCCTATGATGGCTGTAGCACACTGCCACAAACCTGGCACCTTGGTACCACACATATTTCTCACCGTACAGTTTTTGAGGTTGGTATCTAAAGGGCAGGAGGGCCGGTTCCTCTGGAGCCTCTCACACAGAGCCTCTTTCCTTTCCCTGTCCAGCACTAGAGGCTGTACACAGACTTTTCTTCATGGTTCCGTCTTCCATCTTCCAAGCCGGCCGCAGAGCATCTTCTCTCTGAATGCTTCTTCCAAGTTGAGATGTTCTCTGTTTCCTATCCTCCAGCCTCCCTTCCTTGAGGAGCGTTTTGATCAGATTGCACCTTCCCAGATATTTGAGGACAGTCTCCCCATCTCAAGGTCCTTAATATATCTGCAATATCCCTCCTGCCACACAGTCTATGTTCTCCGCATTAGGATGCACACACATGAACAGAGGGGGCTGTTCTGTCCACCAGGAGTGGCCGGCCTCACCCTGGCTGAGCTGGGTACATCCTCAACAGTCCTGTGACTCCGACAAGCTGAATCAAACCGAGGTTTCTCTAAACTCTGAATGGTGTTCTGTCCCCACCCTGCCACCACCACAACACATGGATCAGAGGAGGAATGTGACGTTATATAGCTCCATTGAAATGTCATCTACTATTATCATCTTGTGCATGAAACATTCTCATTGAAAGCTTGGTGGTAATGATGGTCATGAAACAAAGGCCAATAGCATATTTTGTACAATTTGCCTTTAGCAAGGCAATGACACAATTACTATTTTTTAAAACAGTGACAATTTACCCAAGTGTTTTTGTATACCAAAGGCATTTCAAACAAGACCATGCATAGTGATGGATGGGTGGGTGGGTGGATGGATGGAAGGAAGAGTAGATGGAGGGATAGAAGAATGGATAAATGGGTGGATAAATGGATAGATGGATGGGTGGATGGATAGATGGATGGAAGGATGGAGAATAGATGGATGGATGGATTGGTGAATAAGTAGATAGATGGATGAGTGGGGGGATGGATGGATGAACAGACAGATGGGTAGTTGGCTGGCTGGCTGGCTGGAGGGATTGATGAATGGGAGGATGGATGGATAGATGGATGGATGGATGAACAGATGGGTGGCTGGCAGGCTGGATGGATGGAAGGATGAATGGATGGAGGGATGGAGGGATGGATAGATGGATGGAGACAAAAACAGAATAGTTTCAAAGGCTGACACGTAGCATAGACTCATTTCATTACTAACAGAATAGTTTCAAGGTTGCCAAACCTGACAGACAAGGGCAGAAAGTGCTAAAAATAGGGACTCAGAGGGAACTGTACTCAGATCCTCTCCCAGATGCTGCTGCCACATGACTATAAGTTGCCTTTCAGAATGTGACTCAGATGCACTGAAAATGAACCCGAGAGAGAGATGCCACCGAGTACCTCCAGGTGCAGGTGCCCCTTTGTCTCCTGAACACACCGTGATGGGCACCTCTGCATCCTGCACCGTGTCCCCTGGGCCATCCTCTCCAGCCTTCGTGGTGCTTTGAGCCAGGAGGGCTGGGCTGCCTCAGAACTGGGGTGAGGGATTCATCTGGCCCAACCTGAGGTCCCAGGAAAAACGGACACAGGTAGGCTCCATCCCAGGCAAGGGAAGTAGAAGCTTTGGCGGTACATCCCAGGGCTGGGCACTAAAAACCAAAAGCGAGTCCCAGCTGGAGGAGCATGGCTGTCCACAGTCGCACTTGGTCATTATAGCTATCCGGGGTTGGTTTTTTAAGAATAAAGAGACCATAACCAAGGTAGTACTCTTCCAGGTTCAAGGCTGTAGGCAGTCATTACACATAATGGGCAGATTCTCCGCTGAGCGAGGTCATCTCAGACTTTGGTATGTTTTTCTTACTGTCATTGGTGAAGGTGCCAACCACTGAAGAGAAAAGAGAACTTGCCACCTTGAGGTTCCGCCTTCTCTATTGTCACCAGCCCCAGAACTCCTCTTTAGAAAGAAACAGAAGGAAAAGGGGAAAGCTTTCTCCTGCCAGAAATAAAAATTCCAGAATCAAATCTCTTTCTCTCTCTCTTTCTTTTTGCTTCATCTGCCAGAAACTGCGACCAAGCTCATGCTTACCTTGGGTACCGGAAACTCTCTTTGAGTGAATCTGGTTTATCTTTGAGAAAAATTATATGGGATATTATATTTTCATGCTACCTCATGCTGTCCTTAAGTTGAGGAAAACTAAAACTAAAAATCACATAAAAATGTGTGTATATATTTTTTTGTTTTCATCATTTCTTTTTTTTAACTTATTTGAGAGACAGAGAGTGAGCGCAAGAGGGAGAGAGAGAGAGAATCCCAAGCAGGATGTGGGGGCTTAATCCCAGAAACCAATGAGATCATGACTTGAGACAAAATCAAACGTCAGACTCTCAACCAACAGAGCCCCCCAGGCACCCCTTTTCATCATTTCTAAGCACAGAATTCCATGGGATTAATGATATTCATAGTGATGTGCAACTATCACCACTACCTCTTTGCAAAGATTTTGATCACCCCAAACAGAAACTATATGAAGCTGTAAGTTTGCATGTGGGAAGCACTTTGAATTGTAGTGTCCATAAGATGGGTTACCTACATCCTGGGCTAAATCTACCTAATAAGGCATGACACCTGGATTGAATGCCCAAGGCCACTCCCCTTCCATTCCTACGTACAATGGACTGAATGCTTTTATTGTCCCCCAAACTCCTATGTTGAAATCCTAATCCCCAAGGTTTATTACTGGGAGGCGGGACTTCTGGTAGGTGATTAGGTCATGAGGGTAGAGCCCATCCACGAACAGGACTGTTGTCCTTATAAGAAGAGCGTATAGAGCGAGCAGGCAAGAAGGCAACAAGAATTCGACCCTTTGCAACCTGCAAGAGGGTCCTCCCTGGGACCTGACCAGCTAGAACCCTCCCATCCAGCCCCCATAAGTGTGCAAAATAAATGTCTGTTGTTTCTAAGTCACCCAGTCTATGGGATTCTGGTTACCACAGCCCTAGCACACAAAGCCACCAGTACTGTCCACGGTGTCTATGAGATGGGGACACCCACGTCTCCAACGAAGGGTAAAGGTCCTTGCAAAAGTCCACAAGAGTACTTGGTAGGACATTATTTTCACATTGTTGTCTGTAGTGTATATCTACATAAGTAGAGCACACACAGAATGTGTTTACCTTGACTGGTGTTAAAAGCAAATGGTGGAAAACGGAATACGTTTTCTCTAATTATCCAAAGTTGATTTAAAAGGCAACTAATACACCTCATCCCAGGGAGAACTTGGGTCAGCCAAGATGTCTCTCTGGTACAATTTTCTCCATGTGGAGTCGTGGCTAATTGCTAACGGGATGACTCCAAAACATGGCATTATGTTCAATTTGTAGGAAAGATCCCACTATGTTGAACACATTTTTTTTTCATAGTAAAATTCTTTTAAGTGCTTTAAGGACAAAAAAAATCAAATAGAAAATAAACATTATTTAATTGACCATGGCATTTATACAGGACCTTCAAGTAAGAGCTAACCTCCTTATGCAAAATACCTTACGATAATTACAAAGTGCTTTTTATACTTTATGTTATTTATGCCACTGAAACTGGGGCTCCTTTCATTGACCAGTATGTCTGGGTCCTTGTGTGATGTCTGTGGTTAAATACACATTATTTTCAAAGAGTTGGGGACCACCAAACAGTTGATTACTCCCTGTCCACACTAAACTTCTGGACGTCTTTTAAGAAATACTCATGGCCCAAGCCCTAGTGGTAACGATTCTTAATTAGTTGGTTTGGGGTAGGGTAAAAGATTGTACAAGCAATTTTAGCGAACAAGACATAACGCAATCTGCTGATCCTGAGAGAAATCGAATAAAAATAATGACAATCTTTTCTGTAATAAAATTCGTTTCATTTTCTGATATCATCGATATCTTTAAAACATCAGGCAAATATTCCTGCGAAGCAAGGCTCTTCCATGTTACTATGCACGGACATCACCAGGAGAGGCTGTGAAAACACATGACCCAGGCGGCCCCTACCCCAAATTTCAGATTCAGGAAGCCTGGTTTGGAAGCACGAAATTTGCATTTCTAACAAGCTGATGTCACACTGGTCTGTTTTTTTTGTTATGTTTTTTATTTATTTTTGAAAGACAGAGAGCATGAGCAAGGGAGGGTCAGAAAAAGAGGGAGACACAGAATCCGAAGCAGGCTCCAGGCTCTGAGCTAGGTGTCAGCACAGAGCCCATCACGGGGCTCGAACCCGTGAACTGTGAGATCACGACCTGAGCCGCAGCCGGACGCTTGACCAACGGAGCCACCCAGGCGCCCCCACACTGGTCTGTGAGCTACAGTTTGAACACCACTGTGGAAAAAATATCCTAGGTTCTAGAATAAACTGAATGCTTCCTAACCCGTCTTGTATTTTATCCTGCTGTATTTCGTAAAAACAAAAACAAACACAAACAAACAAAAACTAGTATGGTTTGATTAGGTTCAAGTTGCCTAAAGGAGGCAAAAATGCTCTGTGCTTCATTTGATGTCCCATCAAACTTAGATGGTGCCCCACTCTTTTTCTTGACTATCTCAACAGGATTGATCATTGGATTCAGGGGAAAACTAATGCCACCATTTATTAAAAAAAAAACACCTACCAAGTTTCTCAACTGAGATGTTTTACACACCACTGGTGACAGTCTACATCTGTGAGTTCACTGGGGTTTCTACAGAATGCCGATTGCTATTGTGATTAGTTCTGCATTCCCTATGTGGAATTACACAAAAATTCACGTTTTGCAGTTACTCTGAACTTCAGATGGGAAGGGGGAGAAAAGCCTGGTTCTTTTATTTGTTGGTATCTGTGGGTTATGACAGACATACAATGACACGGATCTACCATCATGGGATGACACAGAATAGTTTCACTGCCCTAAAAACCATGTGCGCTCTACCTGCCTGTCCCTCCCTCCTCCCCACGCCCTGGCAACCACTGATCTTTGTACTGTCTTCAGAGTTTTGCGTTTTCCAGAATATCATCGAGTTGGAAGACTTTTCGGGTCATCTTCTTCCACTTAGTAACACGCACTTAAGGTCCCTCCATGTCTTTTCAAGGCTTGACAGCTCATTTCTTTTTAGTGCTGAGTAATTTCCCCTGTCTGGAAGGACCATGGTGTGTTTATCCACTCACCTACCAAAGATATTGATTACTTCCGAGTGTTGGCAATTAGGAAAACATCTCCTATAAACATGCATGTGGAGGTTTTTGTATGGATGTGTGTTCAGCCTCTCAGAGTCAATACCCAAGACCAGGATGGCTGGACCTGCTGGGAAGAGCATCTTACGTCTTGTCAGGAACTGCACAGCGGTCTTCCAAGATGGCTGCACCATTTTGCATGCCCACCAGCAGTGAACGAGAGGTCGTCTTGCTCTACATGCTCCACACCGTCTCCGGCATTTGGTGCTATCAGAGCTCTGGATGTGGGCATTCTAAGAAGTGTATAGTAGTATCTCATTGATGTTTTGCTTGCATTCTCTCTGTCACCATATGACGATGAACACCTTTTTTTTTTTTTTTTAATGTTTTACCCATTTTGGACAGAGGGAGAGAGACAGCGTGAGCAGGGGAGGGTCAGAGGGAGAGGGAGATACAGAATTTGAAGACAGTCTTCAGACTCTCAGCTGTCAGCACAGAGCTCGACGCAGGGCTCAAACCCACGAACTGTGAGATCATGACCTGAGCCAAAGTCGGGTGCTTATCCCACTGAGCCACCCAGGCACCCCTGATGACGAACACCTTTTCATATCAGTATTTACCATCTGTTTATCTTCTTTGGCGAGGTGTGTCTTAAGGTCTTTGTCCCATTAATTGTTTTCTCACTATTGAGTTTTAAGATGCTTTGTAGTAAACAATGAAGTTATATGTATAGGTTACTATAAATCTGTCAGGTTTTAATTCAGTACATCTGTTATTAAGGATGCTGAAATTGTCCCGTTGTGGCCAGGGAGGGTCCTTCCAGTTGGCTTTTGGACTCTTTGTGTTTCTATTGTTTTTATATATAATATATGTATATTATATATAATACATATATGTATAAATGCACACATGTATAATATATACATATACATACATAAATAATACACACACACACACACACACACAGTTGACGCTTGACCAATCCAAGGGTCAGGGGTGCTGACCCTCTCTCCCATGCAGTTGAGAATCCAAGTATAACTTTTGACTTCCCAGAAAGTTAACTGCTACAGCCTAGTGTTGGGTGGAAGCCTTACCAATTACATAAATACTTCCTTAACACATAGCTTGTATGTTCTGTGCAGTATATAATGTATACTTACAATAGAGCAAGCTAGGGTAAAGAAAATGACATTAAGAAAAATCACAAGGAAGAGAAAATACATTTCTGGTGCTGTTCAGAATTTGCTGGAGAAATATCCACACGCAGGTGCAGTTCAAACGTGCGGTGTTCAAATCCATGTTCTGTATCCATATACACATGAACTCACACACACACACACACATTTTTCTTCTTTATGCCCTTTGACACCCAAATTTATAGCATTGGGCGTGTGTTATCTCAGCAATGAGACAAAAAACAAAAATATTATACGTAAAGAAGGGTATCATCTGAAATGGAAGTCCGACAGACGCTCCACACTCAGGGTGTTTTATGGTTTTATAATAGTTTCAAGAAGCAGCAAATTGGCTCTAAAACGATTGTCGCTGAGTTCCCGCAGCCAACTTTTGATCGACTGTACTTTCTATAGCAAATCTGGGAATTCCTGAAAGCAAATTGGATGCGGAGATATAGTGTGTGTCAACAAACTTGAAGGAAAAATCATTAAATATTAAGTTTGGAAGTCAGCCTGAAACAAATATTTCTGCTTTATCTGTTTTTCTAAGAGACGGATAGCATCGGTGAATCCGTATTATTCTTGCCCAGCTCTTCACAAAAGTACCAAGGGGAGCATAAAACCAGGTAAGAGAGAATCACCATTAATTCCTGCCACACGAAAGCGGATCCTTCAATAAGGAAGTGCTCCCAACATGCATCTAGGAGCCCGCGTTGGCCCTGGGGCATCAAGGACCTGATGAGAACTGCAGCCTGTGAAATTAGGGAACCACAAGGCGCCTCAGCTTTACAAGTTCCCCAAGCATCATGGAGTTGTTTACTCAGTTCTGCTCCTTGCCTGCCACGCTCAGTGTGGCCAGTATGGAGACTGACATCTTGCCTTCCTTCAGCCCTGTCCTCCCTCTGGCTCCCGGTGCCTGTACCCTGAGCATGTCTCCAGCTACTGACGCTGACACATCTGAAATGGCGTTTTTGGCATCACTCCTCTTTTAGAAACCCCAGCATTTGGTTAACATTCACGCTGGGCTGATGCTACTCTTCTGTATTGCATCCCGTCCTACGCACAGTCGCTATCCCCCCCAACTCCAGAGGGAAGACCCGTAACCATGGCAAAGAGACAGCTTCCCAGTTACTCCCCCTGCCCTGATTCTAAACTTTCCTGGATGCCCACACTTTGTTGACTGTCCTCTTGCTAAATCTTGCTTAAAACTTGTATTCTTCAGAATCCTGTAGGAGTTGTGTGATACAAACATGATTATGTTTTAGTCTTATCTTCCAAAGTCGTGCACACGATATCGTTTTTTCATCTAATACTTATAACTTGCCTGTTTCAGTATAGTCGGGTTAGTCCTGTAAACGGTATGTTCTCAACCTCCTATTGTGTCCGTTAGATGGATGTTGAACGAATAAGTAAATGTTCTCTTAGGTGACAGATGGTCCCATCTCCTTCCAAAAAATACTTTTCCAGTATCAGGGTGATTTGAGAGGGGAAGGGCGCCAGGAGACAGATGTCGTTACATTTATAAAGGTGTACAAATATTTCAGATTGCATGCTTGCCGGATTCATGTGTTTGTCCACACGCAGTGAATGGTAGACCTTTTGAAAAGTTATTCATCGACTGTGCAATTGTGTATTTAACAAGAATGTGTGCATGCCTCCTATGGCAGTGACTTCCGGTTGAAAACGCGGTCCTGAGCTTTGCCAACGCCCACAAGCACCTTGCCTTCCATCAGCAATGATGCGACACGGCCAGAGCACGCTAACTTGAAGTGTGAATCCCCTTTCAAAAATGTCACCTAAGCCTGTCATGTAGCCGACTCCTTTTTATCTGAGTTGAGCTCCTAATTTATCTGGTGAATGAAAAAGTCAGTGCTTTTTAATTGTCCAGCCCTGTTTTAGAGATTAAACCTTGTCTGTTTTGAAAGAAAACAGATATCGGATTTGTTAATAAAGTACTGTATGTTAACTTTTGTTTCATATATATCCTTTTATATATTAGAATATTTAATAATATGTACATAGGCTATACAAATATTCTATAAGATTTAATTGTTGCGAATGTGTATAATTAGGGAATTAAAAAAACTCATTGAGTAGGCTTCTCTCTGTGGGGATAGTCTAGAACAAATTCATTTTAGTCTCATATACAGATAGAGATTTCAGGAAGAGAGTGGTTGGGCACTGGCCAGCAATAACAAATATACATGATAATACACATAGTTTTTATGACATCCAGAGGGCTATACACAGCATTGCTCAGATTGTGTCCATGGACCCCCAACCACCACACCATGTGGAAACCAGTTAGCTGTATGCATCTTCTGGTCCCTTCCCATCCACTGGAATTCCTGAGTCCAAATTTGGGAGAATGGGCTCTAGAATCTGCATTTCAGCAAGCCCTTCACAGGATTCTGATAAATGGTACAGCATGGCAGGTGACTGGGTGGCTCAATCAGTTAAGAATCTGACTCCTGATTTTGGTTCAGGTCATGACCTCAGGGTTGTGACAGAGACCCCTGTAATGGGCTTTGCACGGAGTGTAGAAGCCTGCTTGGGATTCTCTCTCTGTCTTCCTCTAGTGCTCACACTCTCTCATAAATAGAAGATGGATAGATGCATAGATAGATACATGGACACAGGGCGGGGGGGGGAGGGAGACAGAATGGATGGAGAGACAGATCGATCGATCAGTTGATAAGGCCGAGCGCTCTGGAAGAGTGTTTGGACATAGAAGTAACCAGCACCCAAAGTGATCAGTTTGCATAAACATATTGAGAAGACACTGGACAGGTCACCTAATGAACTATATAGTCCCATGAACTTGATAAAGTGTTTACGCAAGGAGTCTTCAGGCTTGTGACTCAATATGACTCCTTACATTTGGATTGTTGGGGGAAGCCAGATGGCCCCTCTTCTACAGAGCTTCTGAATCAGATATCATGAGATTAGCGAGAGTAGGTGGTGAGACAGCTACTTGTCAGTAAACATTTCTTAATCTGAAAAAGGCCATTTACCAATATCCTACCCCACATCTTACAGAAATGGCAGAAAATAGAAGACTTTCTTCTTAAGACAAGATGCCAAGATACAGTCTCATTTGCATCCAACGCTGTGTTCAGATTCCCTAGCAGCTGTCTAAGAAACACTTAAACGCTGACAACCACAGAAAGTCGGACAAAAAAATGAGGATTGGAAATAGTCGCTATTGAACTGGTGAATCCGATTCTCTATGACCTCTGCAACCCAACAGGACATAAATATTATACACACTAACGGCAACATTTAAGAAGGTCTCCAGAATAGGAGTATACAAACGCCGATATTATTTTGATGAATCAGCAAGAATTTATGGAAGAATTTACGGGAAAATTTTCAAAAGAGGTCATTTACCAGTGCATGGGAATGTAGGAGAAACTAAATTATGGTCTGGATGGAGAAAACAGAAAACTTGTCAAAAATATTGTGCCCCAAATGTCAAACTCATGGAATTGTACATGTAAGATATGGGTATTTGGTATGTAAATTCCATCTTTAGAAATAAAGGTTTACAGGAGCATCTGGGAGCTCAGTCAGTTGAGCGTCCGACTTCAGCTCAGGTCGTGATCTCACGGTGCGTGAGTTCGAGCCCCGCATCGGGCTCTGTGCTGTCAGCGCAGAGACTGTTTTGGATGCTCTGTCTCTCCCTCTCTCTGCCCATCACCTGCTCGTGATCTCTCTTCCTCAAAAAGAAATAAACTATTAATCAAATCAAATAAAATACATGTTTACAGTCACCAGATTAAAAAACAAACATAAAAGGTAGACAATACCTCGTCCAGGGAAGACAGGAGCAATGGAAGGTCATACACTCTTTTTGGCAGGATAAAAGCCCAATTATTTCAAAAGTTTCTGTCTTTTGCAAGTATATGTAAATACGCACATAAAACGTGGCACAGCGGATGGCTTTCCGGCAATGACAAAAAGTTAAATACATTGTGGCCGAGTCACACAATGTTCTCCGTATCAGTGAGTATAAATGAACCATAGCTTCAAACGTCACCTTGGCTGAATACCAAATAAATCGTATTCAGTGAAATATCAGGTGCAGACTATATAATCATCCCACGTATAAAAGGTAAAAAAGAGACCATAGCTAATATGCTTACTAGGGTCATGCTAATAGTGACAATTTTGAAGAAATAAAATGTCCTATTTCCTAAAAGAAATTCTATTTCTTCAAAGAAGAAAGAAATTATAAGATTCAGCAAGGTTTGCTGCAGGAGGGTAAAAAGGATCCAGAAATCTTCCTTGTGTTCTACTTTCATGTTGGATGGTGTACAGAAAGATGTTTAATTCTGCCTGTCTATGTAGGAAGCGTTCCCTAACAGTAAAGGAGGGGAAAAAAAAAAAGATTAAAATGGTCTTAAAAAGCTAAAACCGTAAATGTATGGAACAGCTAGAGATATAAAAGAGGTAAATCCCTTTTGTACTTTGGATCAAATCCACCAGTTCAACAACCAGTAATAACCACCAGCCTTGAACTGTCTAATCCAAAGAAACCGATGGGTTTATGTTTATGGCACAGTTCCGGGTCAACATGACTGTCACTGTTTCTCTAAAATGAAGAACATGATATGTGTCCTACCTGTTCGAATCCTTCCATGCCTTGTGCCAAATGCTAGTTCTCAGTAGCTAGAACAACAAAAAAGAATCTGAAAAATTCATTCTCAGGCAGCACATAGAATAAATTGTGTTTAAACTTACGTTCAACCGTTCTCCGTTGCCAGGTCTGCAGAATTTATTACTTATTATCAGTTTTTACCAGTGTTTCCAGACACAGCCGAACCTCTGGGCTGTGTTTTGCAAAAGTCCCCGGCAATACCTCCGGGGGATTCTGACCTATCGACCGGCTACTGGCATTAGGAGAAGATAATTATTCAAATTGCAAGCGTAGGTAGGAGAAATGATGTAGCTCCCAAGGGGACGCCCCTGTGTATGCACAACTATCTTAACAGAAGCACACGGTGACTATTATTTTACCCCAAAGAAGCAAAACTCATCTTAGGAAGAAATCCAACGGTCACAGCATTCTTTCTTAAATCGTGAGTGACAGAGTATAAAACTCCAGCAAAAGAACAAACTGTAAATCCGCTCTGGCAGATCAGTGGCTTTGCTGAGTTAGGGTTCAGACATCTAGGAGAAAACCCCCAGTTTTAGGATCCCTGAGAGGTATCTATCCCAAGGCCAGGGATATGTTCTGTTTGAAAGGTTTATCTTTCCATTATTTTGATAAAATGCTCCGTTTCTCCTCAAATCGTAAGTTCGATTTAATGAACACCACAGTACACCGTACACACACACACCAGCACACGCAGCCTCACACACAGAGTTAAGTGGATTTCTACGTATCCTGAAGAGTAGCTAAGTTTCTTAGGTTGGTGCCCAAGGTGGAGACTGCACAATGCATAATGCAGCAGGGAAAACTGTCTCCAGAAATAGCTGTGTCAACCAGACTCCATCCATGCCCTAGGGATACTTTGCAGAAAGATGTGGGGAGGGGTTAGGAATTCCATACCATACAGGGTGAATCTTGGAACTGAGTCAGAGCTCTCTCCAGCCACTAGAGGCATGTCCACTCCAAGGGGCCAGGCATCTGAGTCTCTATTGCCTACCTGGTTGTGGGCACACCACTGGTGCTACATAAATATTTGAGTAAATGGATTTTCAGGGACACAGAATCTCACCGTTGTCTCAACCTCAGTTATGTGATTGGGAAAGTCACAGGTCAAGTGACGTGGATGTCCGTCACCATGTGCTCTGTACAGAGGTCAACAAGAACCTCCCACACCTGTTTCTCCAGTAGATAAACCTTTTTCCAAAGCTTGTCCACAGCTGTGTGGGCTGCAAATCCCACATCCACCTTGCAGGACCGAGATGCTCACTTGCCCCTTTTGGGGTCAGCAACAAGTGTGGGTTTCAGATTTGTAGCTGGGCTGGGCTGGGTCAGAGTTTGAGTTCAAGTGTGAGTTTGGGTTATGATTCAGGTGAGACAAAAGGCTTTGAGTTCAGATTCAGATTCCTGTCTAGGCTGAGGATTCATGACCAAGAGTTAAGGGGTGAAAAGTTCTGAGGATGGATTCAGGTTCAGGGTAGTGCAAGGTTAGATTTCTGATTGGATGTTGAGTTAGGGTCAAAGGTCCATGTTAAGATGAAGGGATGGTTCCCATGTTCTGAAGACAGAGGTCAAAGGTCAGGACTAGGATCAAATGCCATGGGTTAGAGATTCTCTCTGGGGGTTTCTTTTAGAGTTTGAGTGAGGGGTTAGCAGTCAGGGGTTATGGTCAATGGTCAAGGCTCTGTTGAAAGATTTATTTTTCAGTTAATTATTTATTTTGAGAAAGAGAGAGGGATCGGGGCGGGGCGTAGAGAGAGAGTGCAAGACAGAATCCCAAGCCAGTTTCCCTCTGTCACTGCAGAGCCCGACATGGGGCTCAGCCTCACAAACAGTGAGATCACGACCTAAGCCAAAGTCAAGAGTCAGAGTCTTAACTGACTGACCCACCCAGGTGTCTCTGAAGAGAAAATTTGCAAATGCATTTTGACTGTCCTGGTATTAATGGCAAGAGTCAAAGAGCTCTGGGATTTGCAGGATTGGACAGAAATTTGGAAAGCACTGCACACAGAGAAAAGCAGAGTGCAGAAATAGTTTACACAAGTGTGGCAATATTTAAATTGGTGTGTGCCAAAATACCGAGACTAGGTATATTAGTATATTATGGGGAAAAAATCTGATCACTCAGAAGGGGTGAACACACAGACACACACTTGTAGCTCCCAATGCACTGGTCTGCGATCAGGACCAATTTGCTGGGTGAGCTACCACGAGGTCAAGACATTCATATTCCATCAAGCAAGTTGGCTAAATTACTGTATTTACACAACAGCCATTCCCTGATATCTTTTGTGCTCTGAAACAGAAAAATAATTTAGTCTTTTAATAACCTTTCCCCTACCACGCCTAATTATGGTATGGCTGATCTCTTTCCATATCTCTGCCTCATAAAATGATGCACGGGCTATAAAGCTCTCCCCTTTCCATGCATTTTTCTAATTATGATCTTCAATCACAGGATGCAAGAGGTAAGGCTCCCCTGTGGAGTTCTCAGCTCTCAGTTATGTTCTGAAATTAAAATCACACGAGGAAAAAAAAAAAGGTCAGAAAGAAACACCTAAACTAATTTGGTTGACTTAGCAACCCTAACTCTGCCGGACAGAAATGATCCAGAAGCGTCCCTATTTTTTAAGCACCTGGAGATTCTTTCTGCTTAGATATTAATTCTGTACCTTTGTTCCTGGCAACCGTTTCCTGCCCAGGTAAGATTGTACTGAAATACTCATGGAAGCCTCAACTCCCTGGGCAATGAGCTTACACAGGCAGAAAAATCCAAACTGTCATGTCATTGCCTTTCCTAGTTCAGCTCAGACAACTGCCAGCCTGTGGAGACTGCGCTATCGCAATATGAGGTGTGTGGGGCTCCGCCGTTACTCATGCATTTCTTCTTTTAAGAGCTGTGTTTCATTTAGGGAAAAAACTCTCCTATTTCTAATACGCATTTATAAAAATAAAGCCATGTGTTTCAGGGCGTCAGTCAGCACCTACAACTTTATTTTAAATGTATTCTACTCTCTTATACCCGCAGAGGATTTAAAAGTTACTATCATATCTTATAACCCCATTTTTATTAAGTTGTCTAATTTCATCTAATTCTTTTATTCATTTTTATTAAAATTTTTTTTAACATTTATTGATTTTTCAGAGACACAGAGAGACAGATAATGAGCGGGGAAGGGGCAGAGAGAGAGGAAAACACAGAATCTGAGGCAGCCTCGGGGCTCTGAGCTGTCAGCACAGAACCCGACATGGGGCTCGAACTCATGACCGGAGATCATGACCTGAGCTGAAGTCAGATGCTTCACCAACTGAGCCACCCAGACGCCCCGAATTTCATCTAATTATTAATTGAACCACAATTGATAGAGGATGGTTGAAGGCTAAACAGATGAGTCAAACTCTTCCTTAGAGTTTATCTTCAAAGTACTTTCTTAGAAGAAGCTCATTTTATCACCTTGAGTGAAATCGTTTAATAAATGGGGGAAATAGTAGAATCATATCCTTGTGAGGATTAGGTGCTAAAATGATTCCCATTAGTGTTCCATATATTAAGAGGAACATAACACAGTGACACTGCTTGGTCCTTTTTTCTAAAGAAATACTTTCTCAGCTGAGCAAAATGGGATCTACAATCAGAAATTGCTTTAAAATACCTTTTTTCCACTTCTCGGTCATAACCTACCATGGCCCCAGAGAAGCTGTTAAAACATAAGAAACTAGAGCAGTAAATTAGCAAGGCAGGCCACTGCTCGCAGACGTGGCCTGGAATGGCACAAGGCAATGGAAATCTGAGTAAGAAAGAAAGCTAAAACGTTGGCCTGGATGTGAGATGTGAGGCTGACATTTTAAAATTATTATGAGGAAGAGTAGTTTAAAGGCAGACTGTTTTGCAGACAAAGGAGTACTTCCTAAGAAATGGCCAATTAACGTGCTAGAAAGGGCCAAACAAGACCCCAAGTCAGTAGATGAACACCAGGAAAAACAAACATCGGAAAGTGCGTGTAGGTCAAGTTGAGTCGTACAAATTAACAGTCCTTACGGAGCCCGCTGGGGCGGCAAAACTACTTTGAATAAAATAGGGAAGGAGATGTATAGAAGATGCCGGGGTCACCGATTCTGAATTTCAGCCAGGAAACAGTACAAGAAATAGGCACAGTTTAGCTATCTGGAAGGGAGCGTTAGACAGAAGTCATTGTCACTTTCTTCCTAGAACGTAAGACTTCCAAAGCACAGGATAATCTTCCGAGCAAGGTCTATCCCCTGTTCTCTGACGTGATGTAATCTGATTAAAAACACAAGGGCTGCCAAATGGCTTCCTTATGGAAATGTATCCACCTTTGGATTCACTCCTAGAAACTGATGAAGGTGAAAAAAATTAACATGTGGTGATCCAAGGGAAGAGAGAAAACAAGACGAGAATTCTAGGAGGTTCAGGTACTAAGTCCCTTTTAAGGTGACATAAAAATCACACCCTAAGTACAAATCCTAGAATAACAACCACCATATTGGTAGAGTTCGTCAATTTTGGGATGTGGAATTTTGAGAAAAAGGATAAACTAAGTACAGAACAAACTTAAGGAGTAGAAGGGATGTTGGCATTTGAGTCCATTAAATAAAGTACAGGGGTACCTGGGGGGCTTAGTTGATTAAGCGTCTGGCTTCAGCTCAGGTCATGATCTCACGGTTTGTGTGTATGAGCCCTGCATCAGGATCTGTGCTGACAGCTCAGAGCCTGAAGCTGCTTCGGATTCTGTGTCTCCCTCTCTCTCTACACATCCCCCACTTGTGCTCTGCCTCTCTCTGTCTCTCAAAAATAAATAAATTAAAAAAAAAAAAAAACCAACAAAGTACACACAATGGGGACAGTGGGCAGCCACCTCAGAGATGGGCAGCAGACCAGACGGTCCCTGATGGGAAGCAGTGTCAGATGAGGAGTATTACTTAGAACAAGAAGATGTGGTATATATACACAATGGAGTACTACATGGCAATGAGAAAGAATGAAATATGGCCATTTGTAGGAAAGTGGATGGACCACGAAGGTGTCATGCTGAGCGAAATAAGTCAGGCAGAGAAGGACAGATACCATATGTTTGCACTCATAGGTCTAACAGGAGAAACCTAATGGAGGACCAGGGGGAGGGGAAGGGGGGAAGAGAGTTGGGGGGAGAGAGGGACGCAAAACTTGAGAGACTATTGAATATGAAAATGAACTGAGGGTTGAAAGGGAAGGGGGAGGGGGGAAAAGAGGTGGTGGTGATGGAGGAGGGCACTTGTGGGGAAGAGCACTGGGTGTTGTATGGAAACCAATTTGACAATAAACTATTAAAAAAAATAAAAAATAAAAAAAATGGCCAAAAAAAAAAGAATGGGGCAGGGTAAGCAACCTTTGGCATATCTTTCCCAGTTGGGTTTTCCCTCAATGCGGGGAGCCTAGTGGTTGAGTAGAGCCTAGCCTAGTCTGGAGGGTGCTCAAAGCCAGATGTCAAAGATAGTTCAGCCAACCTCAACAGTCATTTATATAGGGGAATGTCATAAGCAGAATTCTAAAGATATCCGCCCCAGATTCTTCTCCCCCTGATTATTCAGTCCAATGTAAATCTGGGTATTCTTGGGGAGGGACTTGGCAAATGCAATGAAAGGTACTAGCCAGTAGACCTGAAAGTGAGCAGATTATCCTGGAACATCCAAGAGGGTCCAATGGTATCACGTGTCCCTTAAAAGCAAAATATGGAGACAGGACAATCAGGGAGATGCCACGGAAGATGGAAAGGGAGAAATGACGAAGAAGGGAAGTCAGAGTGATTCAAGGCATTTGAAGGCACCATGGTGGGTTAGAAGACAGAGGAAGGGGACAGGAGATAAGAAATGCTAAAGTCCTCAGGAAGCAAAGAATGACCCACAGTCAAAAGCCACCAAGGAAAGAGGAACCCTAAATACATGGTACTGAATTCAGGGAACAAACAAAATGTTCCTGGACGTGGGCTCATCCCTAGTGTCTCCAGGAAGGAACACAGTGGGTCCTATACATTGATTTCAGCTGTGAAAGGATTAACTAGAGAAGCCGCCCTAGAAATGTAGATTTCTGGTCTACCAGAAGTGAGACCTACTACATTTGTGTTGTTTTAAGCCACTGAGGGTGGGGTTATTTGATACACTAGCCACAGGAAATAAATGCAGAGCCGTGCAGGCTGGGCTAAAACCCCATGGACACGCCTGAAGGTGCCGAGTTTGGGATTTGGAGAAACAATTACTGAAAATGCTCACAGAGATATTTCCATGTAGTCCGAGAGTCTCAGGACCCACTGGGAGGTGAACGTTCATGTTAAGTTAAGGAGATAATTTAAACATACAGAGTGACTGTTTCTTGTTAAGCCATGTACTTTCCCACTTGAATGAATCTGAAAAACACGCATCTCGGCAGTTTGCCATAATCGCTTAAGAACAGAACTGTCTCATTACTGTGCGCATGACTGGGGATCCCCAAACAGTATCTACTGGGACTGATGAAGGAAGATTTGAGAGGAAAAGGCAACTGTGGGCACCGTGTCTGACCATAAAGGTTATAAAGGGTTCATTCCAGATCTTTCTCTACCAGAGGAAGGACTTTAATGAAGAAATGAAGACGCCATCTATTTGGGCACCCCGCCCCCCCATCTCCAACGCCAATCCCCAATCTTGAATGAACAAGGGTAACTCAGATGAAATTTCAGTTCTGTTACAGTGCAAAGAGCTGCTGCTGTCAGTCCAACCCAGAGGCGAAGGCTGCCCAAGTTAGGACAGAACTCCCCAAGAGCGGTGTCCGGAGACCATGGAGACAAGTCTATGATACAAGTCTACAGTGCCATGGAGCAGGCACGCTGCTCTCTGGGCCCACGTTGCAGTGGTCTTCTCCTGGTTGCTCTCATCCCTGCCTCTCTCCAGAACCACTGAGCAGGACCCCAAAGCCGTCCTGATTAATCACTTTACTTCAAGACACCACTGGGGAGAGATGAATCCACACCAGTTAGGAAGACACCTACACCTGTGGCTTGCTCCAACCTTGAAAACACTTCTGGAAAGAAGGAACTGGCCAAAGCAGAAATACTATTAAAGTTCTGTGTGGTGGTCTTTTTAGTAGAATAATAGCAAATAGCATGGAAAGAACAGTCAATATGGAGCTAGAGGACAGATTCCAGACCTCGGGGTTTGTTCCTTTTGGCTTAGAAATCCAGGCGGGTTATGAAAACCCTTCTTTCATCGCATAAAACACAGCTGTAATAAGGATACCTGCATCACAAAATTGTGGAGGACAAAAATGAGGCAGGAGAAAGGCTTTGGAAAGAGTAATTCTTAAAAGGAAACATTATTAAAAGGTAACACTATAATCATAAAGAACAACAAGAGCATATTAGAAGGGCTATTGGGCATTGTTGCACCTGTCCAATATGGAAGAGTCGTAATAAGTGAGGATAAACGCCAAACGCCAAGGAGAGGGAGAAAGGGGAGCTTGTAAAGATGCAGTGATGCGGGGAGAACACGGGTGTAGCAGTCAACACTTTCAGAAAGACTAGAGGCGAGATTGATGGGGTAGGTCAGCAAGCAGCGTTATAAGAAACCACTCCGAGGAAGCACCAAGAGCAAACTCACCGGGAATGACACTTAACCAGATGTACAGCGTGATTTAAGCTCCCAGAATAAAATAAAATGGCATATGCTTCGGAAAAGAAAAGTGACATATGATTCATTTTGTGAAAGTTTCCAGCAGAAGAAAGTAGGCTGCCTGGCGTGCCTTGCTGGTCAGCCTGGAGTCGTCAAATCTGGAAGGGAGTTTTTGCAAAGATGAGAGGTATGTGACATGAAGGTGCAAGGTAAACTCACAAAATGTACCATTTCGGGGGCATGGCACTTGCTGTGTTGGGTTAGGAAATGTGTCCTCAGGGAATTCAGGATGCGCCATGTTTTCCTTAACACGGACCATTCTGGGAAGTATCTTAGCAGACACTTGTCTCTCTGCTTCAGAATTTGCGTAAAGCACACAGGCAAAATGGCACTCATGAATTCCATATGACCAAGGCTTGATTTCCTCCCGTGATATTTTTTTTTAATAAAATCAAGCATAAATTATGCCAGGGACCCTCAACCTTGTCCTTGGAAATGGATGAAGTCTTTGTCGATGGGGGCCGTCCTGGGCATTACAGGATGTTTAGCACCATCCCTGACCTCTAGGCTTTACATGTCTCTAAATGTTCTTCCTCACCAGCTGGGGCAACCAAAGCTGTCCAGATACTGAAAAAGTTCCCCAGTTGGGAACCACTGACTTGACAATCCGACATCTAGTCATCTATTTTACGTCTTCTAACTGACTTTTCAAAAATGTACTTAGTCATTATTGCATGTGTTGAATATATTAGACAGCTCATATATTTTTATAGTCTTTGTACATGTCCTCAAGAGAAAAAATAATAGAGGACAACACTACCTGGAGAATCAAATTAGTAAGCAGTCTTTCCACGGTTTATAAAGAACTCAGGCAGGAATCATAGCAAAGCAGAAACAAATTTGGGGAGAGAGAGAGAAACTGATTCATAAGCACAAGTAATAAAATGATGTTTCTGAACTTTAAGAGAGTGACTCTAAGATCAAACTTTATAAATATGCATATAAATATCATAGATGAAGATGTATCGTTTAGGATTAGGCAAGGAATCAGGGAGATTTGCAGAGTGCTGCAGGTCTGAGGCACAAAATGCAATCAAAATCGGGGAAAGTTTGCAAAAAGGAAATTTGAAATTCAGTAGAGAAGTAAAAATAACTTCAAGTGATTTTAGACCCTGTATATGGCTTGATATTGGGGGAAGAGGATGTGAGTTCCATGCAGGGCAAGAACATATATTAAGTGGATATAAATTTGATGGAAGAGTCATTTTTTTGGAAGCTGATGGCAGTGTGTATCTCTCCATATATATACACACATATGTATTATCTATGTATCATACACAAACATACCTGTGTGTATGTTTCAGACTGTCAAAGAGAAAATACTACACCTTCAAAAGAAGAAATAACCCTTTTCTGCAAGAAGCAATAACTGTGCTTTCTTTAGGTATCTCTTATCCTCACAATGCAAATGTTTGTAGAATATCTTGAACCTGAGGGTGGAAATATGTGTCCCTAAGTAGAAAATGAAATAAATATCCAACTTAAATACTTGTTAGGCAGATAGAAGCTGAAAGGAATTTGAAGCATATTTTCTGACTTTACACAAACATTCAAGAATAGGTAGGAATGAACTGAACAAAAGAATAAGTAGACAGTCACATAGGAATAGAAATGAAGGAAAACTCACTGAACTCTCACTCTCAGATGGAAGATAACTACAAGCCGCCTGTTCCATACATTGTTATTTTCTGAGGGAATATGTTTCAGAAAATTCATAATGTAAAAATAGATCTTTATGTGACTCAAACAATGGGAAAGTCATGGATTCAATGACAAAATAAAAACGGTGCTCACAACTGACATTTAAACATAACAAAAAGAAATGAAA
Source organism: Helogale parvula (assembly GCA_004023845.1). Classification (NCBI taxonomy): domain Eukaryota; kingdom Metazoa; phylum Chordata; class Mammalia; order Carnivora; family Herpestidae; genus Helogale; species Helogale parvula. Next base: position 119,236 of record PJEM01000688.1, on the reverse strand, counting down.
AGGAAGATATTATTATAATTACATCCTTGACCTTTTGCTATGCAATGAAAATTATACTATACTAAGATTATAAATAACATACACCTCTGAAAATCATGTTTAACTATTATATTCCTTAGGAATTACTTATGACAAATGTGTTCATCACTATGCCAGCTATTTTAAAAGACAAATACAAGTTTATGTGAAAATGTACAATGCCTGAAGCTATTTTTGCCCTCTAAGAGTCAGAATAGGGGCGCCTGGGTGGCTCACTTGGTTAAACATCCGACTTCGGCTCAGGTCATGATGTCATGGTTCGTGGGTTCGAGCTCCGTGTCGGGCTCTGTGCTGACAGCTCTTAGCCTGGAGCCTGCTTCAGATTCTGTGTCTCCCTCCCTCTCTGCTCCTCCCCACCTCAAGCTCTGTCTCTTTGTCTCAACAATAAATAAACATTTAAAAAAAGAGTCTTAATAAGGTTTTTGTTAGGAGAAAAGTGCCTGCTTAGCCCATGCCATATAACAAACCAGCCCAAAATGTGAGGCTTGCAACAGTTTATGACGGTGTCTCATGGGTCTGTGGGTTGACGGAGTTCAGCCAGGAAGTTCTCCTTTGAGGGTTCCAGGACTCTATCCTGTTAGAAGCTGGGCACTGAATCATTTGAGGGTTTAATGGTGGGATGACTTGTGTCCTCACATGGCCAGCACTTAATGTTGACGGTCAATAGAGTGTGCGACCAAGGTTGTCGATGGGAGGGAGATACTTGGCCCAAAGCCCTGAGGCTTTGACATCTTGCAAGGTGGAGCCTGGGTTCCACATGGGACTGTCCCAAGTAGCCTAAGCAGAAACTATATGACTACTTCAGCTCTCTAACTGTCTGCACGTTACTTCCGGAACATCCTATTGGTGAAGAAAGTGGCAGCACAAGCTGCAAACCTTCTCCTTCTAAGTTGGGAAAACACATGAATATTTGTGTGGATTTCTGTCTGTTGTACCCAGGGCATAAAATCTATTTAATCATGTGTGATGATTCTAAAGAGAGGTAATAGGAGCCATAAGAACACTGCATTGAGAAGAATGCACCTCTTGACTCAGAAAGACAGAACGCTGTGATCAATTAGTGATATTTACCAAATGCAACAATAGCCTATCAGTTGAACACCTGACGTATATCAATGTCATCCCTTTAAACACAGCAAATTTGAAGCCAATCAATTTGGTGGGGCAGGAGTGGATGTCTAGAAGCCAAGAGATCATCACGGAGGTAGAAGCGAGAAGGTACGGGTGATAATGGTAAAGGTATTCAGACTCAGAGTGCCCAAGTGACTCAATCTATTGAGTGTCCAACTTTGGCTCGGGTCATGATTTTACGGGTCATGAGTTCAAGCCTGCATCAGGCTCACGGCTGTCAGTGTATAGCCTGCTTGGGATCTTCTGACGCCCTCTCTCTGTGCCCCTCACTCACTCATACTCTCTCCCTCTCAAAAAACAAATGAAAAAAACCATAAAGACAAAGAAGTGTTCAGACTCTTAAGACCAGGGTTTCCAAATCTGGTTGCTGTAAACACATGTGGCTCTGAGCCCTTGAAATGTGACCTGTACAAATTGAGGTGTGTTCTAAGTGTATCTGGACACCAAATATTTAGCAAAATATACACCAAATATCCTGTTAGTAGTTGGTATTACATGTTGAGTTAATAATACTTTGGAAATACGGGGATAATATAAATGTATTACTAAAATGATTCCTACTAGTTTATTTTTACTCTCTTTCATGTTGTTGCTAGAGAATTTAAAGCTACGCACATAGTTTGTATGAGACGTCAGGGGGCACTGGTACATGGGAGGAAACTGGAGGTTCTTAGATGTGTTGGTTTCCTATGGTTTGCAGCCATAAATAACCAAATTTAACAGCTTAATGGGTGTCATACAATGTTGTCTTGTTCCAGAAACCTTGATGCTAAGAGCTTTTCTTTATGAGGAGATAAATACACGTGGCAGCGAAGGTTCCAAAGTCACCTACAGAACACGTGGGGGAGAATTCAGGAGCCGAGGGAGTGGTCGACCAAGGTGCGCGGTGGGGGATGCAAACGTTCTGAACTTGTTTACGTTCTCCAATCACTGTGACCTTGAAACTTGTGTCCACACAGGAACTCTGGAAGAGACTGGGATGTGTTCCAATCTGCCTTCCGTCCAGCAAAATCCCCACACCGTTCTCAGGAGGAAGGGTGGACAAGGAAAGCTCCCCACCCAAGGTGACTACAAGACTCAGATTGGCCATGGCCTTTCATCCGCCCTCCTTTTGTGTTTCTGTGGCTTCAAATCAGAATCAACTCTGAGAATCATCATTGGCCTTTAATAATTCGTATTTGGCCACAGCCGGATGTTTCTTTCCTTCTGTAAAGTTTTTACTTAAATCTCAGTTAGTTAACACACAGTAGAATATTGATTTCGGATGTACGATACACTGATTCAGCACATGCATACGACGCCTGGTGCACATCACAAGTGCACTCTTTCATCCCCTTCACCGATTTCACCCGTCCCTTCCCCCCATATTTCTTTCTGGAGAGTGACATTTACAGTGATTCATAGTGTTTTCAACTAATTCTTCTGTTACCAAAGATGCCTACTCACTTCATATGATTATTACCTGCTCCAAACTGTCAGGCACTAGGAACGTCGTATTTATTTATGACTTGATTAAAGAACTTGTCACATGTTCGAGATGGCACCAGAATCTGATCACCTGCTTTTTCAGATTCTACTCCAGAATCCCAAAGAGTTAGTTGACCCATTTTTTTCTTGACATTTGAACAACTGGACAGCTGATCAGGTAGAGCAAGGAAATCAGAAACGTGAAGCAGGTGTTTCGTCCTCCCTGGTGGCCAGAAGGGCGCCGGAGGTAAAGTGTGTCCTTCCCTCCCCGGGCTTGGGTGCTAGAGCTGGAGGTGCAGGGCAGCACAGGCTACGGGGAGTGTGACGGAGCCTCCCTCCCTTCTCCGTTTTCCCGGCACAAGCCCAACCTCATTATTCCCCCCCAGCATTTTGAGATGTGGCTTTCTGAAACTCTCCAGGAGCAAGCCAGCTGATACCTGGGAGTGAACTCCTGGATGTGGCAGCTGAGGGCTCCCTGGTGAAATAGCAACACAGGTCTGATGGGCGTGGTAAGAAACGTACACGGATGTGAGCGGATTCCCGAGAGAACAGGAGGAGTGAGATTGAGACAGTCATTGCTGAGAACTTTCCACGGGGAAGGGACTGGCGTTACAGGAAAAGAAGCAGGGCCACAGGAGCAGTGAAAGGGAGGTTAAAGAGGGCACTGTGAAGGGGGTAAATAAGAGAACATTCGCAAAGGGTCAGGTGTGACCCGCAGACGTGAAGAAATGCAAGATGTAGGACTTGCCTCAGGAGAGTGGCCACGTGTTCTTGAGTAGGTGTGAGAAGGAAGGAGTTTTCTACACAAGATCATGTAGGGTTGAGTCTCTTTTCCGGTACGAATTGCCTATTTTTATGCGGGACTGTTGATAGATCTCTTTGTGAGTGTGTGTGTGTATGTGTGTATCACATACATGCCAGACAAATACTTACATTTTGGTCTAAGTTATTCCAATTTCTCTGAAAACAGCCTCGCAAGAGTGAGACCAAGAGGAATCAGTCACAACCCTGTTATATGTGTTCACCTGTATCGGTTAAATGGATTAAAACTGTCTATTTTAAGGAATTGGCTTGTGAGCCTGAGAAGGCTGGCAAGAGAGATATCCCTAGGACAGCCTGGCAAACTGGAAACCTAGGCAAATGATGAAGTTGTAGAGCTGACTCGGAGTTCCTTCTTCTTTTGGAAGATTGGATGGAGGTCACCCACATAGTGAGGGGAAATCTCAAGTTGACTTGGGGGTCCAGTGACTTTAGATATTAACCAAATCTACACAACTACACACAGCAATACATCCACTAGTGTTTGATTAAATACTTGGGTAAAAATCGACATGCCTATTTTTCTGCCAATAGGTTAACAGAGCAGTGGACATAACCTTGGCGTATTTGTGTAGATAACAGCAGGTCCTTCTGTATGTCAGTTACCAACTAGTTCAGGTCAGGGCTATTTTGAGAGATGTTTTGATCATATTTCACTCCCAGTATCTCTGAAAGCCAGGTTTTGGGGAGTTCCATCAAAAAGTCAAGTTGGATATGTCACGAGGATGAAAAGTACAGCAGAGGGAATATAGTTGATGACATCGTCATAATGTATAGTGACGTTGTCATAGTGTATGGTGACATCATCATAGTATATGGTGACATCATCATAATGTACGGAGACAGATGGTGGCTATATTTATCACCGTGAATACTGGGTAAGGTACAGAACTGCTGAATCACTACGTTGTATACCGAAAAGTACTATAACACTGAGGGTCAAGTGTAGTTCAATAAAATAAATAATTTAAAAATTAAAAAAAATAAAAGCAATTCACAAGGGTATCTGGCTTGCTGAGTCGATAAAGCATGCGACTCTTGATCTCAAAGTTATGCATTCAAGTCCCTTATTGGGTGTAAAGATGATTTTAAATGTATTTTTATATCTTTTTTTAAGAAGCAATCCACAAAAAAAAGTCGAGTCAAAGACATCATCGTGTTCATCTGAAAAGCTACTGCTAGAATTAAAAATTGAGAGCTTTCTATTTTAAGTGTACCCAATTCTGATGGATAGCGGCTGGAATATTGGTCTGCTGTCTTCCGAGTCTGGAAATGCCACGAGTGACTGTTGCCCTAGGAGCACACAGGGAGACGCTTGCCATGCTTCACTGTGTCTGCTCTCTTAGCAGCCAGGATAGGGAGCCTCCTAAGAAGGCCTAGGGCAAACTGTGGTACTGATGGCCTCGTCCTTCCTGCCATGGACTGTGAATTAAAATGGAAGAGAAGATACTATGTGCCAAGGGACGGGCCTGTGGACAGTCTCCAGGGGATAACGGGCAGAGGCGCTCACCCTAATAAAGCTGTGATTTATGCCCGCGTCGCAAAGCCCGGAGAGGAGGTGGACGCTGGCTGGTCGCCAGCGATTCCAGACGACATGGGCAGCTGTTGTGAAAACTCAGATTCTGAGCTCCAGTTCCCTTTCATCTGGGGAATTTAGGGAAAATATCCATCTGTCGGAGATGGCAAGGCATTTAGGAAATAGAAAGGCTTGGAGAATCACCACCCTGTGGCATTATATGATGATTCCCAGCGAAACGTACCCATACTATGCTACCCTACTGTGTTCTCTCTCTCTCTCAAAATACATCAGATGTTGTAAATATAGAACTATTCTGAAACAAAACTTGGAAACTTTAACTTCACAGCATCTAATGTAGACCCTGTTATTATCAGCAGATCCTGTTTTTATAATATTTTCCAAATATGAACCCTCATCACTGGCCAACAAGTAGGGAGTTTAGCTCAAAATAACCACATTGTGGTAAAACAATCCATTGCGCACCAGGAGAGAGTCCTTTACTCATCGGTAAGTGACGCAGAAACGGTTCCGTGACGTCAGACGCGGCTGACATGTCAGGTATGAGAAGAAATGGATTCGTCACCAATGAGAATTTCAAATCCCACTCTCATTCAAACCCCACTCTCTTACGGATGGATATTTAAAGCTTTAACACATCTAATCATAAAAATAAATATGTTCTTTAAGAAGCATTCAGTGAACCGGTAGTAAAGAATGTTAATTGCTATGCATACATGCCAAAAAAAAATTTAGGCTGAGTTTTCATAGGTCAGAGAATACAAGTATACCACTACCCAATCCGGTCAAATAAAAACCACTTCCCAGTGACTGGAAAAAAAGCGGGGGGCGGGGGGAGGTTCTTAAATCACAGTATAACATAACACAAAACAGGCAGGTGGCGATAGAAACATATTCAACCATATCGTTAACGATATTTTAAAACTATTGTTTCTGTCTGAAATGTGTGTTAGGACCTTGTCCTGCCGAAGGAAACCGTAGTAAGTGCTCATTCCCAGTAAGACCAGTCTTAAAAAGCTGAAGCAGCCCAGTATGTGTTAACTTAAAGAAACAAGAAGAGATACAGACTGGAAGACAGACAGAAAGGCTGTGGGAGTGCAGACCTACAGACAGCAGCGCTCCAGGAGACAAAAGCGATGCCATGTGTAGGGCATGTTGGTATGGAAAACCAACGCAGGCTGGTCTTGAATAGTCAAGGATGTGAGAAACTCAGAGTGCAACAGGAAATGAATAGATTGTAAGTGTGTACCTTCCAAACACTGTCCGCATGGATCCTTGGGGTTCGGGGGTAATGCATAGATGTGAATTATGTGTTGGGTAGAAAATGAAACGAACCACAAGAGTTATAAGTGGTGGTTCCCTAGGCCATGCCGCCAGGGAACTGCCAAGTTCATCGCCTCTCTTGACTCATTCTCCTCTGACCGTGATCCTGTTACTGCGATTCCTTGTGCATTAAGGCATGAGAAAAGTCAGTGTTGGTGTGTGCACAGGGACAGAGACAGAACCAGAGACAGAGAGAGAGAGAGACAGAGAAATAGACTCCCACAGAGAGACAAAGAAGAGAGAGAAGTCGATCATTTGTAGGGGAATTTTCAACACTATTTTACCACCCATCCACAAGCACCCCTCTTGAATCCTGTGTTGTTGTTTTCTTAAGAAACGTCAGGTGCTGTTAAAAATCCAGTGCACTCAGAGCTACCTACATCTTAATGTGTAAATAAATAATGTGTTAATCTCTACTTGATGGTTCCCCCATCTGGAAGGGGCCCTGCTTTTAGGATCCCTTTGACTGACCATCTTTAGTGTCATAACGCTGGGAAGACACCAGAGGGAAGAGGGGCCGTGAGATCCAGGATTTATGAGGTCTCTGAGACAAACACAGACTCTCACATTTAACATGTGCAACGTTAGGTGATTGCCTTTTGCATCGATATGATCAAAGCCCTGACAGCATATCGTTCTTCCCTCAGGAAGAAAACTTGTGATAGGAAATATGTATTCACTTTTGAACTTTATGTATTTTGAGAGAGAAACAGCATGATGGAGAAAGGGGAGAGAGACAAGGGGACAGAGAGTTCCAAGCAGGCTCCACACTGTCAGCATGGAGCCCAATGTACGGCTCCAACTCAAGAAACTGCAAGATCATGACCTGAGCCCAAACCAAGAGTTGGATGCTTAACTGAATGACCACCCAGGCATCCCTGAAATATGTATTTAAGCCTCCGTAATGACACCCCCTCTTGTGTTTCCCTCAAAGACACATGGGCACCCACTTGTCTGTGCTCTCTGTCTTCCAGAAGCCACTAACGCACTGACCACAGCAAGGTGCAGGTGAGGTAAAATCCCATGTCCTGCAAAGGTTACAGAATTTAAGTTGGAATCAATCCTTGAACTACTAACAGACGGCAACGTGCGTGACTCACACATTATGTCCCCAAACCAATTCCTGCCAACGACAGTGACCCAACAGCCCTTGGCCATACTTTATTTTCTGTGACTTTCCAGATAGTTTCATGTATAGCTTATCGTTTCTTAAATATGATATAAGCTTAACTGCAGAGTTACAACGTTTCCAAAACCATTGAAGACCAACGTTTTCCCTAGGACGGAGAGACATAACATGTTGATTCTTTCTAAAAAATATGTTTCAGTGAGTTCCTTTTAAATGGCATTTTTCCTGGTTTGTGATTACTACTGGGTAATGGGAACCATTTTTGGACATTTACCATAATAACATTTTTTGCCTTCTCCTCGACAAGGAAAAGTTTCTATCTAAACCAATTTTGCAGACTACATGTGATGGACATGTGGACCGCCATTAAGTGATATTTGCTGAGAAATCCCCTCACAATCGGAGTCTAGGACAGCGGGACACGGTGAGGGAAAGCCCTGAGCATGTCTACAAATAAAAAGAGCATCTGTGCATTGGACAGAGGTAATAATGATTCTTGGATCTCTCACAGAATTCTGGACAAAACTGAAGAGTATAATATTACATTTATCAGAGTCAGTTTAAATGGATATTATCTCCTCCCCCATCAGTGTCATTATCTGCCTGCCTGTCTATGCATCTGTCTACATGTCCATCTGTCCGTCCATCCATCCATCCATCCATCCATGGATTTTTCATCCCATCTGTCGTTAAATGGCGGCAGTGAGGATTGAGGAAGAAATAGAATAAGTGGGTCTACATAAAGATTAATGTTACATCCTCTGAACCTCCTGCCTAAGCTCCATTAAGTGAATAAAAGTGTATTTTTTCCTACATGAGGTCTAAGGAGCTATGCAAAGGCCAGGGACTCTGCAGATCACTTTAAATGCTTGACATCGTATTAGTATAAAGTTAAACACGGTTTTCCAAAGGAATTATGCCTCCTCAATTTGTAATGGAACATGAGTGTTTATACCATTTTGGCTCCCATTCAACACTGCCTAATTCCCTTCCTCTTCTTGCTTGGTCATGGTTTATTTAAGATTTGCCTACAGCAAATGCATGCAGCATTTCCCTATACAGAAAGGAGGTTGTGGAAAGCCAAATGATACAGTATGCTGCAATTTTATGTAACTTGGCTGAGTTTCATTAGGCTCAGCCCCCGGGACAGCCCTGGGTCACTCTGCTAAGTCACTGTCACGGAGTTTCCTGAACCAACTTGCTAATGCACAATTCTTAGGTTTTTTTGGGTAGGTAACAGTAAGACCCAGGGGCAGATGGTTAGCTATGCTCCCCCTAGGACTCCATTCCATCCGATACATCCTGAACCCAAATGCCACACATACAAGCATGTATTAGATTCCTATAACAGACATACAACGGTCCGGTCCTCTTTTCAAGAGACCCAACCTCTGTCTTGCATCCAGCAATGAGAAAGTGCTTTCCCTTCTCGATGGCTCTGCACAGGGCGACTGTGATAAGCCAGGACCGTGGGACCATGTCAGAGGCACAGACAATGAGCACGTGTGTACCTCGATCACAGAAATGTGAAGACCGCCTCTAAAATACTTCAGGCAGTCCACACATCTTCACTATCTTTAACGTCACCAAGAAAAGCCAACCTAACATTCCTTGTGACCTAACAAATAACTCATTTCGTGAGCAAAAGGCATTTCTGACCGTGTTAATTATAAGCAGCTCAGTGGACCATGATGTGGATGCCTAAGGGACTAGGTTGTCTGGTGTCAGGCTACCTGCCCAATCCTGGAGGAGGGGCATGTCATTGAAATAACAGTATTCTCTTTAAAATAACGAGCATGCACATGATACCATATTGTCTATGCTTTTTGTTACCTCGACTTCCCTTTTAGCTATATATCTGTATATATATATATACATGCCGTGTTCCACATCGGAGAATCTGCAGGGCATAAGGCCCAGGGTAGACAAAGAAAAGTTTCAGGTTCTCCTTTAAAAGCTAACTAGGATGTATGTGGGTAGCTGGGGCACAAGACCCACAAGGCATGTTTTCCTTAGTTTCTTGGAGGTTTGCTTGTTTGGTTGTGATTTACATTTCTACTCCAGGAGTCTTCCAACCCACATGAGAAAGATCCGTCTGCGTTTTCTCAACAAGAAAAAGAGCTACTTATACAGATGTGTGCTAACTGGCACCGTATGTCCAATTTATTCCAGCGACATTGTGTCATGGACACTGTGAATGGACTGAGTCCCAGTCAGCTTCCGATTACTTCTAGCCTTTTCACAAAAGTGCAAATGTAGAAATGGAGAGTTTTTATGGCAACATTGTCCATAAATGACCTCCAACAAGGGTTAAGGCAAAGTATTAAAAATAAGACAACAGGCCCCAAATGGTCATTTATGTGAAACTCTAGGTCCCTAGGACTTAGCTTAACTATGGCTTTGGCCATCCAAGGAACACGAGTAACTGTCAACAAGAATCACACAGTTAGCACCAGTTAGGGTAATTCGCCTGATGGACCCCTGCCGTCCACTGAAGGAAGATAACTTTCAAATAATCAACCAGGATTTTCGCTTAGTACAACTTCCTTCTGCCTATAAAAGTCTTGCATTTTCTACAGCTCCTAGGAGTTCCTTTCTGCCAGGATAAATACCTGATTTGAATTGATTTTTGCTCAAATAAACTCCTAAAAAATTTTAATAGGCGTGTTTATCTTTCAACGCAAGGAAGTAGTTAAATAAATTGTAGTGCATTCAGTTGAATGTTATACAATTGTTTGAAAATGAATTGTTTCTGTAAACTTCCATATTAAGATATAGATTTTAGTGAATACAGCCAGTCACAGGGTAGCAGGAATGACAGAATCCCAATTTCGTGCAAAGACACTAAAAATAAACATGTCTATAAATGCATAAATGTGTGTGGTGCAGTTGTACAATAGATGCGGATGATTCCAGAAAGAGCTGAACAAAATTATACAGAAAGTCTGATGGAGGGAACCACACTATCCATGTCACACATTTCTGTATGGTTCGAAGATGTTAAAAACAACAGATTTCCAGGGCTGAATGTATCTTAAAGAGATACTTCAAAAGAATGAATCCAACACCAGATTGGAAGTTAGGAAGGAATAAAGTATAAGAATGCCAAAGGATGCGTCTGTTTTGATAGAGAATGAGGGAGAATTTATCTTTCCTATGCGACTGTAGCTCATGTGTCACAGTAAGACCATAGACACCATGTTTGAGAGACCTAATTGACCATCTTTTCTATTAGCACATGAATCAGGAGCCTTCCAAAGACGTGATTCCTTAAGCTAAGATAATCATAAAATTGAGGGGAATTTAAGGTAAAATGGTATCTCAGAATGGAAGGTTTTAGAAAGCAAATGTACATTCACTTAAAAAAATGCAACAACCAGGCTGCTATCAGAGTCTGGCCATATGGTCCAACAATTACTTTATAATTAGTGTAAATATTCCACCAAGTTGGTGAATTTTATACTTTACTGTGGTGTTTCCCACAGCTTGCAATATCGCTCTAAGAATGTTTTCTCCTAAAGTGTTTCCAGTGTTCACACCAATAATAATTTTCAGATTTTAGGAGAGAACTTTTATTATATACACATATATAATAACAGTGTGGGACCTTCTTTATGAAAGTAAGTTAAATTTTGAATAGCGATTTTTGTGACCAGAGGTAGCTTTCAGAATCAAATAGATATTTTGGGAGAGTCATGATAAAAGCCTGAAAGGCTTTTGATGCTTTCCATAGAAACCTACAGGCACTCCGTTGAGACTCTTGGACTTTCAAAGCACTTCTTAGTTAAGTAAATTATAATAATTCCTTCAGGATTTCAACCATGTTTTCAGTAAGGTTACATATCCCTTCATACACATGCTAAATTCTTGAATTTGAAATTCGCAAGCATAGAAAATGTAGCACCGGCTGGATGGGTATCAAAAACTATATTTTAACACCATATCCCTTTAAGATCTAAAAATGAGAATGTTAACTTGTTTTATATTAGGTTCCATGACATTTTCTGGAATATTCAATTCCATAAAAGTCAGCACAGCCATTTACATAAGACACAGGAGTTTAAAAAGAAAAAGCTAATTCTGATTTACTAAAATGTCAATGTCAATTTGAAATCCTATTAAGGTTGGAAAAGAAGTTCTTTGCCATGGATACGGAAAAACATGAGTCATTTCAAACTTTAAACATGTTTTTTACATTTCTGTGAACCTCTGAGGTATCGTCAGGAGGATTTATCACCTGAAAGTCTTAAAATATAAGAAATATATTGCAGGCATATTTCGGATATACCGCAGGTTCTGTTCCAGAGCACGACAATAAAGGGAATACCACGATAAAGGAAATATTGCAAAAAGCAGTATGTTTACACTAAACTGTGGTCTATTAAGTGTGCAATAGCATTAGGTCTAAAACACAATGTCTACATCTCATCTAAAAATACTTCATTGCCAAAAAAAAAAATGCTAACCATCATCTGAGCTTGAGTCATAATCACCACAGACCACCATTGAACACATAAAAGAACGAGGAACAAGTGTGAGATTATGGTAATAGCCAAAATACGACAAAGAAACATGAAGTGAGCACACTGTTGAAAAAATGGAGCCAAGTCTTCCTTACGGCAGAGGTGCTACAAAATTCATTACAAACATGAATTTGTAGATTTGTAAAAAAAAAAAAGTCTCTACAGAGTGCCAAAGAAGAAAGTGCTATAGAGCAAGGAATGCCTGTGTGTTGGACACTCAAAAAGCAGTGTCAGAGGTGGCCTTCTATATCAACTGTAGATGCACGCATAGAGTGGGTCACCTCTCCAAGACGTGCAATAACCCAAAGAGAAATCTGAAGGGTTCACCATCACTTTACACCATGCCATGTCAACCCGTTTTGTCTTTTGTACACCAGGGTCTTCTGCCCTGTGCTCATAAAAATGTGCGTCAGAACTTCACTTTGTCTGGAGTTCTAGGGAGAAATGTTCCCAAAGAATAAGATGGAAGAAGAGAGTTCTTTTATATATTAGTCAATATGGTAATCCAAACTTCGGATAGTAAGTGTTTATAGATGTGTCCACAGAAACAGGAAGTGGAAAGTCTAATGGATTATAATAATGCCTAGGAATGGGGTATCAGGGCCCTTGCTGATCTGTCATTTGTCACAAGAGCCTCAGCCAAGAATGTAGAGGGGTAGTAGAAATATTATTCTCTCCCCCCCCACACTCATTTTAAGATGCAAAAGATTAATTTCTCAGATACTGGGTAACATCAACTCAGAGAAGACACTTCCTGAAAATCCAAAGCTATGCTTTTGCCAGTATCTTAGATGAGAATTAAATACAACCAGGGGCACCTGGGTGGCTCAACTGGCTAAGTGTCCGACTTCAGCTCCGGTCACGATCTCATGGTTTGTGAGTTCAAACCTTGGGTCAGGCTCTGAGCTGTCAGCACTGCTTCCGATTCTGTGTCTCCCTCTCTCTCTGTTCTTCCCCCACTTGTACTGTCTCTCTAAAATTGAATAAATGGGGGTGCCTGGGTGGCTCAGTCGGTTAACCGTCCAGCTTCAGCTCAGGTCATGATCTTGCAGTTCATGGGTTCAAGCCCCGCGTCAGGCTCTGTGCTGACACCCAGCTCAGAACCGGGAGCCTGTCTTCAGATTCTGTGTCTCCCTCTCTCTCTGACCCTCCCCTGCTCATGCTGTCTCTCTCTGTCTCTCAAAAATAAATAAAAAACATTTTAAAAAATCATGTGTGTTAAGTTTATCAAATTGTGGTTTTGCTCAGAGAAAGTGGCTAATATGCCACATCATGCCCGTATTTGCACATCAGAGCTAAATACAGAAAGTAGCCCTGGTAGAACCAAAAACATACTTTGAGGATATTTTAATAAACATGGAAGAGTTTGTGAATTTCAATAGCTTTCCTCTACCATGTCCTTAGCTCTCTAACAAATGTCTTAAAAACAAAAGTTAGGGGAGACCAGCAAAAGTAACTGTCGTTAACAAAGTGTGTGAGGGAATCCTGTGCACGGCAGCAGAGATGGGCAGCACACGCAACCCTGTGTCACTTGCTGGGCATGCAGAAATAAATAAAAGACAATTCCTTCCCTGGAGGAACCCTCAATTTCCAGGGCTGATAGCACACTTGGCTGATGGAACTTTCCAACATATATCATTAAAATACAATGCAAAGTTACTAAAATAACAGTCATTACACTGTATGCCTGGAATAGTACAATTTATTCTCGTCCTAGGTATTCTAAAAAGATTACAACTAAGATAAGAACTGGCTGCCCTCTAAAAAGAGACAGAAAGAAAAAGGAAGCTAGGTTGAATCGGCCAGTTAATGCCTCCAAATGCATTAAGTGGCCAGTGTTTTTAATTTTAGATACGGGTCTTTTCTACGAAAATGTAAGAGGACATGTAGATGTCTACTCACGCTTTGCAACTTCAAAAAGGAGAGAGAATTTTCTGCATAACAGTAACAACAGCGCAAACGTATTAATATATGAGTGTTTCCCCATCATCTATATGAAGTTATCTGATACACACAGGACAGCAAATACATCTAAATCAACCATGTGTAGCTGTTGCTACGTTGACCATGAGGTATGGGATACAGACGCCAAGCTGAAGGAAGACGTGTCCCATGATTAGTTGAAAGGCCACCTAAGCCTATACCATGTAGTTGTCATAGACCGAATGTGTGGGTCCCCCTACAATTCATATACCAAAATCTATTCCCCCAGTGGGGTGGCCTTAGGAAGTGGGGCCACTGGGAGGTAATCAGGCCATGAAGGTGGATCCCACACGAATGGTGTTAGTGCCCTTATGAAAGGACCCCAGAGAGCTCCGTTACCTGTTACACCGTGTGAGGACATGGCTACAAGACAGCCAGCTGTGCACCAAGAAGAGGGTCTCCCTGGACACTGAGTCTGCATGTGCCTTCATCCAGGACTTTCATCCTCCCGAACTGTGAGAAATTAGTGTCTGTGGTTCATATGCCCCTAGACCTCTGGTATTCTGTTCAAGCAGGCAGCAGAGACACCAACTGAACGGTTTACCAGTTGAGGAAAAGGACCGATTACCTGTCACATGCACACAGTGACTGCCCAGAGCAGGGCTCGGTGCACCTGATGATTAGCAGTCATGACCTGGTAAGCCAAGGCAAGCATCACACATCACACGACTCATATCTACATCCACCTTGCCTTATTTGGGGGTTACCCTCAAAGCACCATCTGAGAGGGGCCCTGGGGCGCAGGCGATTTGGATAGGGGAACAGTTAATAAATGGAGCTTGCATGAATGTGTATCTATTGACGGCAACTGGAATTCAGTTTTTCTGGGAAACCTCTGAGGAACTCTGTAGAATGCGCTTCAGAGCTGTCCCACTGTTCGACAGAAAAAAGGTTGAGTGAGCGGGGCATTTTTCCACCCACACTTTTGGTTGAGAGCCATTCTTGGCTTCTGCTGGTGTTATTCCCATTGCTCTTCTGGATTGTGCCTACATATGGCATGGTCCTCAGCAGCTTCAGAGTGAGCATCGCAAGGAGAGACCACCAGGGCACACATTTTGTTTTTAATTGGGATGATGGTGACAATGCATCACTTGGAACTGTCCCCTGGGAAGGTGCTGAAGTTGGGCCGTGAGGAGGTGAGGAGACCAACTCCGTGTTGGCTTCCGACAGCCCTTCTCTGACGGGGATACTTGTATTAGGGAAATGATAAAGTGCAAGCTAGGAGACTCTAAGTCATGGACCCACATTCAAACTTCCTGCAAGCAATCCTCATTTCCAAGTAAGTGTTCTATAGCTCATGTAGGCAATGACCCCCACGAGGCAAGTGTTTGTGTGATATCAAAGCATTCCAAGTAGGTCACTCAGTGTGGATGACAGGGAAATTCAGTGTGTGTTACCCAAACCACAGAGAACCCCCAAGAAGCAGCTCTTAGAACCTGTTTCCCTAGACCCAACTTTTAACATCTTTTTCAGTTAATAAAATTTAATGTCTCGTTGGCTGTGAGGAGCCCTGGAGCAAGCGTGTCACCGTATAAAGACAAACTAGCCACATGACAAGATCCCTGCCAACGTAACTGGCCATTGATCCACTTCTCAGAAATTGTAAAGGTACGGCTTTGAAATATTCTTAATTAAGGTTAAAAAAAAAAGGATCCAGCAACATTTGTTCATTGGAACTCTGAAATGGGTAAAATATGGTATATCCTTCACTTTTACTGCTGTTTTTAATATGCTGTCACAAAATAATACAGACAGTTGGGAAAGAAACAGACTTCAAGTGTGAATAAGATGCTGAATCATGCATAGCCTAAGTTAAACATTAATAAACACTTAGTAAATTAACCATTTTGATTTTCCACCCACAGCTTAACTTTTCAGGGCATCCTTTGCTGCTTCTTTACAAAGCTGATCTATTCCTGTGCTCCCTAGAACATGAAAATTCAGAGAGGAAGTACAATTTGTATAATAGTGTGTAGACATTATAGAGTATAAGCGGCAAAGCCAATGGGTATGCTGTACTCTGGAACACTAAAACGGAGTGACTCACCACATACCGCATAGGTCCATTATTAAAAATTAAATATACTTAAAACTAAGTAAATACAGACAAATGTCGACACGCGTCAGTGCCATATTTAAATACACGCTTCAATTACGCCTCTGTGTGACATGAGAGATAAAAGCATGGCAGCCATATATAAAATTTTAATTCTGAAATGACTCCTTCAAGAGAGTTTCAGTGGCTAAGGTAGAAGATGTTTCCTTTAGTGAAATGTCAAGGTTGGACCGAACTGCCAGAATGCAAGCTGGAGTCTTTTGAGAACCTGGCCACGGTCCAAGCTGGACAGTAGGGCAGATTAACATGGAGGGGAGAGGCAGCCTCAGAGAAGCCTTCACCAGAGTGGATGCCGTATCGGTAGGTCCATTTCCTAACGTTACTATTTCCATCAAACATACGATCCTTGCATATAGCTTCTCAAAGCACTCGAGAGAGCAGGTGGCAATACGGCTCCAAGTCAAACTGGGGACACGTTCCGTCTGCCTCGGAGATGAAGTGAGAAAGGAGTCCAGGTGACAGAATGAGGCCATTTTATTATCGGGGAAGAGATTTGACACCAGTGAGTAGGGCACCGTGAACACCATTAAGGTCCTACATTTCTTCCTCTCTAGTGCCTAGAATGAAATACTAATCTTTACAGCAAAATGTACTAGGACTTACTTAAAGTATTACAAAATATTTTTACATAGAATATTTTTTATACAAAACCATACTTACACAAAATATGACAAAATGGTGATGATCACAGATTTGTCTTTCACTCTTCCTTGTGGGATTCGCCTTCATAATCAGTCATATACACATGTTTCCATGCTTTCTAATAGATGCACCAGGTAGAGGTTGGATAAAAAAAAAGAAGTTTCTTTTCCCTCCGCATCCTGACCCGTCTGGTTTTCCTTACGCAAGCTTCTGGAGCAGCGTAAGAGAGCTCCCCTATGAAATCTCAAGACCAAAAGCTAAGGAAGGCAGAAGGAATTGAGGAAAATGCTGAGCCATTCCGCTCCCGTTCTCTTTGTGGGCATTCAGCCTCCTTGTCACTCAGTCCTGCTCAGGGGAGTTGAATCTGAGAAAGTGGTTCTAAGAAAGGTTTATTTTAAAATCTGTATCATCAGTGCAGCGCTTGGGCATATTGGAGAGAAGAAGGCACAGATTGGCTCCCTCTCTTGTGAGCCTCAAAATCATACACAAAGAAGGGTACTTGGGGCAGAGGCAAGAAAGATGATCGCCCAGAAGGCTTGGGAATGTTAGCGGTGTAGTATTCAGCCTTGTTTACTTGTTATCATTAGATACTAACTGAGGTGTGGTGTGCTTAGGACTCAACCTTGCTTCTACTGCAAAATACCCATGGACTCCGCCCCTCATCATCTACTGAACTCCTCAAAGTACTCGGGTTTACAGTCCTGAAATCTGATTTCCAATTTGCTTTGGGCATCAAGAAGGATTTCGTCCTATGCTTACCTCCAGATGGCAAAACATCATTTGTGGACACGCCTCCCCACTGGAGTGTGACCTGAGTCTATAGGAGGAGGAGAAGCCATTGGCCGAGCAGCTGACCAATCTACTTTTCTCAAGGAAGGGATCCATGATTCATGCTGAAAGGACCCTCGAAAACTCTCACCCCACTGTGTCTACTTTTTGAGACGTTTCATTCTTATCTCAAAGGGCTAGAAAACGGGCTTCATGGACACCGACCTACTTCCTCCATCAAAGTGGGAATAAAAGCGCTCCACAAAAGGGCGTTTCAAGCGCCTTCTTGTATTTCCAGTGTGTGCGCATGGCTAATTTATCTGGGTCTTGTTTGTACCAACTGGATCTGCTTATGTTCTCTTTGTAAAGATTGGATTCAGGAAACGCTATCTCCAAATAGGGCCCCTTGGCACATTGACAAAATATATATCTATACAGGCATGAATATGTATTTATTTATTCATTCCTTAAAAAATCCAATCGTTTAATGAAAGTAACTATAAAACACTTAAACTAGATGGAGATACATACCCTGTTTACAGATTGGAAAATTCAATATTAGAAAGATGGCAGTTCAGTCACTATTGATCTAAAAATGTAATCTGATGATCATTAGCATCTCAGTGGGCTAACTATCCTGAAGGTAAATTTAAAAGTAGAGATAGATAGATAGATAAGCAAATAACAACCCCTCCCCAAAATTTTTTAAATAAAAAAGTTACTGAGGTCTGTCTGCTCCCTCGAGTCTGTTTCCTTAAGAGGTTCCCTTAGTTATAAAACTTACATACAACTTTAATAAATGTCTAAGCTTTTCTTCTGTTCATGTGTCTTTTTTGCTTTAGGTTTCAGACCATCCAGAAGCCCCAAGAGAGTCAAGGAAAACTTTTTTCTCCCCCACAACTGTATTTGTGGATTTATATGGCTTAGCTAAAATTCTGACATATTTGAAAAAAGAAAAAGAATTCCTATGAATGAATTCATGCATCTGAGGTGCCAAGGTTAATATTGCCTGAGGAGTTTAGAAACCTGGGTCCCAAACAGCCAGTAAACAGCAGTGTGTGGTTTAAAAAAAGAACAAAAAAAGCATGAGGGGCACCTGGGTGGCTCAGTTGGTTAAGTGTCCAACTTTGGTTCAGGTCATGATCTCACGGTTTGTGGGTTCGAGCCCCGAATCGGGCTCTGTGCTGACAGCTTGGAGCCTGGTGCCTGCTTTGGATTCTGTGTCTCCCTCTCTCTCTCTCTCCCACTTCCTTACCCCCCCTTTCAAAAATAAATAAACATTAAAAAAGTAAAATAAAATAAAATAATTTTTTTAAGTGTGATTTTTATTGCTAAGTTGGTCTGGACCCTTTGTGACCCAACCGGTGAGATTTGGAAGGGTACTTTCAGGAGTCACAGGAACTATGTGTCATCACATAGCAGATTCATCAATGCAGAGACACGCAACTGGACCCTTTCCTCCTGAACCCCTAGAGCTACCCAAGCTTTTGTGAATTGGCCCCTTGAAATCTCTCCCTCAGCTCTTCCCATCACTCATTCCAGAACCAGCTTGGCCGTCGGGTCAGCTCAGTGCTAACACAGAGTGATTCTACATGAGCAGAATGACTGAGAAAAGTCTAAGTGTCTGTCTTGACGTCCTTAGCAGGTGCCCACATCTGAACTCTGGGAGAATTATGTGCTACCGGCCTTAACAGGAATGTCTTCGTCTGTCTAGAAAGCAAAGCAACTATCGTCCATAGCCTTTTGGAGGTCTTCTACCCAAGTGTCATTATATAGCATCTTCTACACTATTGATACCCATCTTATTTTGTCCCTCAAGCAATTCATAAAGTCCTGCCTCCTCTTTCAGATACTGTTCTTCTCTGAATGTAATAGGAAGATCCCCTCCACCCTGAGAAATGCATTCCTATCACGTGTAAATTTAAGTCACATGAGTGATATACTGGCCTCTAAGCGTGTGTGACTCTCTTATGTGGCCAGGACCCTCTGTTTTCAACGGAAACTTTTAAGCTTTAGAAGGGGTGAGGGGCATACCTTAACTGTTGAGCAATATAGTTGGCAATGATTCCAACAAGGATGATGTTGGGAAGGTTTGGATACTGAGAGCCTGGACTCAAAGAATCTCAGAATGGCCAAGAAACACAGAACCTGGTTCAGTTAAAATGTTCTTTGCACCATCTTGACTACTGCCGGTGTGGCTGATGCGTAGACCCCTTCCGTGATAGGGAATTAACCGTCTCCTAAAGAAGCCCATCCCGCAGCTAAGAAAGCCCACCCCACGGCTCAAGACCTCAAATGTAAAATAAGGATAGTTATTATAAATAGTTAACAAACATTGGAAATGATTTTCTATTATTAGGAATAGTGATGGGACACCCCACCGGCCAAGCAGAATCTTAGCTTAGCTCTCTCCAATAATGGGAAACTCATCGGTAATTCTGCCTCAATCATCTCGTTCCTAAAACCATTGTCGCCCAGTCACTTAGACGTGTCGTTCACCGGATCAGAGCATGTCAGCAGAGGAATGTCACCTCTTTCGGGTGAAGAATGCCATGGCTGAAGCATGGTAAATTCTTCTAGGTACCCTCCGTGGGACCAGCTTTGGACCAACTCTAAGTTAGACCTCACTTGTGCCTCAGTCCATGCTTTGAAAATGAGATGCTGAGGTTTTGGGGCAGGTATTTCTGGAGCCTGGGAAAATCATAACAAATCCTGCCCGGCAAGTCTTAATAAAAACCATGAAGTTGAATTTGCCATGATTTGCTATGATTTTCAACAACTCCTTTGCACACCAGCTACAAGAAACCTCCAGTCATGATGTGAATCATTGCCTCCTCTGTGACTTTAAAACCGTCCCTAATGGAAGAAGGAAGTCACCACAGATCCAAGGATAATGTGTCCTGATTTTTCACTTCTGAGAAATGCTTTCAGCAGGTAGATGCTAATTTAGCAAATAGGAAAGGAACAAAAGAGTGATGTCAAAGGTTGGGTCCCATCAGCCACACTTTCCTTGGTGACACATTCCTTTTTGCAAGGGATGACACATTTCTTTAATCAATTTCATCTCAACGGCCCATATTCTCATTTGGGCATGATTTGCACAATAAATGACATAACAGGGTTTGGGGAAATTATATTAGACAGAATTGGGCTTCAAAATCAGCCACCCTGCTGCGTTCCCACAGTAAGTTCTGTTCTGGGTCAGAGAAGTGAAAATATTAATTGAATCATCATGCGTGTCCTGGAAGCAAAGACCACCGTTGGTGGGTAGGACATGACTTCAAGAACTTGATATTTTTTCAAATTTTAATGTTTTCTTCTGTGCCAGACCCAAGAACATCCTTAAAGGCAATTAACTACTTTCTGCCTTGAGAGCAATTTGAAACATTTTTTAAATCATGGCAATCTAGACCACTGTGCTACCTCAATAAAATCTATCTAAGAAAGGATGGAAGGGTTTAATATACAGAAGGAATGTGAGAGGTAACACCCCCAAACACACATTGTGGAGTTTTAAAATTTTTTGTGTCTATTTACTTGATTTGCAACATGGTCTTCAGATGTAAAAGACACAGATGCAAAACACCAAACTAGGAATAAATAATATGAAATGTGTGATGATGACTTTTCAGTAACTATTTAACGAAGGAAAATAATCTTGAAGATATTGCCTCTCAGTGCCTTCCCAAATTCTGTTTTGTTTATTTACTCATGGAAACTAGTATTTTGAGACTAATTCCGTACCAGTATTTAGAGATTACTCACTAAAAGTTCAAAGAAACAAACACACCACAAATTTAAACACTAGCCCTTTACTAAACAAAGAAAAAGAAACTTGGCAGAGTATTAAAATTCGCGTAAAATTAACATTGCTGCTATAAAAGTTAGTCAGCGATGTCTACTGCCTCTTCTGGGAAAATACGAATACGTTTTTATTGTCAATTTAAAAGTCCATGCCTACGTGAATGAGGGATGTACCAAAGAGAAACGTAAGCACCTGAAAGGAATCCTTGGTTGGGGTGGAGGGGGAGGTGGTGAACTTTGATGGCTGGCTCTCCAGGGCAACTAGGAAATCACACTTCTCTGTGAGACACGTCTGTATTAGCGACCATCTCTGCACAAGGCGGCCATCTCAACAAGGGGTTTTAAACTGCTGCCACTATTCGAGTTAGTGTCCCACTGACCAGCACTTCCCTGACATCCCATGGAGGGAAGGGAAGCGAAAGAAAACGTGGGCAGAAGTGAAGGGACGGAAGAGCTGGCTTGGGAAGATGGCTCCCTGGACTATGAGCGAACCTCCCTAGAGTGCAGTTAAGCTGTAACTTGAAGAATGTAGGATGTCTGATGTTTGAGGTATTATTTCAATCCCTATGCAACTCGCAGCTGCAGGTGGGGGAGGATACAAGGAAAAAGAAGACCCTAGCAGTGAAGTCCAAAATTGGGTTATAGACTCAGTTTCTCCATCTGTACAATTGGAAGGCATCTCAAAGTAAGGTTGTAAGGATCATGTGCCATACTGTTAGTTGAAAATGCTTACAAAACTACGGAAGTAGACACCAATTTAAAGCTGTTTTGTCTGTAAGAGTAAATGTCATAAACCAAAGGGACATAAAATAATATTTACTCAGTTCTATGTAAAATAGGGACTTATAGAAAAATCAGCCATTGTAACAGCCAAGAGATCATTATATATTCAGTATATATGAAATCCTTGTTTTCAAATATATAAAAAGCTCTCACAAATCAATAAGAGAAAGTTCAAGTGCATTATGAAATATGAGCAAAGGATTTAAACAGTTAACAGAAATGGATACCTAAATGGATTTTAAACACAAGAATAGATTCCCTAGCTAACTCATATAGAAGAAGCAATCTAAAAATTATTATTGAGCTATTGGAAACATCAGAGTCAGCAAACTATGGTTCATAAGCCAAATCTGGCACACCACCTGACTTTGCAAATAAAGATTGGAACACAGCCATCACAGAGTTCACTTACGTTATCATCTATGGTGCTACCAAACTACAATGACAGACCAGAGCTGTTGGGACAGAAATGATATGGCCCACAGTCTGAAGTATTCACTATCTAGCCCTTTGCAAAAGTTTGCTGACCTGGTAGAGACAGAAATCACACATTTTATAATACTTTGTGTTGGCAAGATTGTCAATGTTATGGTTAGAAGCTGGATTGGCTAACTTTCTTAAACTCTATAAATATTCCAAATAAACTTAAAATAGATACGGGATCCAAAACCCACTCCCAGGGGCTGTTTTTACTGAACCATGGTTCATAGTAGCTGCTGTTTAGAATCAATAAGCTGGTCAAGAATTATGCTTTGTCCATATCCCCAACTCTCATGGGACATTTCTGAAAATGGGGTAGATCCTTTTGTGGCAAATTAGGCAAACTCAATTTTAGGTTATTGACTGGAAACAGCAAAACTGTAGGATAGTGCACTGCAGTAGCATTTAAATGCTGGTTAGATAGAAATATCTCTGAAAGTTTTCTGTAGACACAAGGTGTTTTCTGGGAGATACGAATAAAAGGTGTGTGGACGTGTGGGCAGATAATTCCCTATCTTTTGTTATAATGAAGTTTCAATCACAGAGACAATTAACTTTTCAGAAATAAGAATAAATACCTGGTCTGATTAAAGAGTGGTTCCAATATGGATATTTGAAGCACATTTGTGGCTGCAGCAAAAGAGACAGGCTTGAGAGACAGACAGCCCGTAAAAGAAAGACAAGTTCAACTTCAATCCAAAGTCATAAAATAAGTGAGGAGACATTATACTTGGAGAGAAAGTAAGAAAAGGAGAAAACAGAAACCATGAATTCAAAGAGAAAATAAACTCATGAGTTTTTCCTTCTCCAAATTATACTGACTGACATCATAACAAATTTAAAATTCTTCTACAGGATATTGTAGATCAAGAGTTAAATACTGAGAACAAACTGAGGGTTGATGGGGGAGGAGGAGAGGGGAAAACGGGTGACGGGCATGGAGGAGGGCACTGATTGGATGAGCACTAGGTGTTAGATGGAAACCAACTTGACAATAAACTATAAAAAAGGAGTATTACATGGCAATGAGAAAGAATGAAATCTGGCCATTTGTAGCAAAGTGGATGGACCTCGAGGGTGTCATGCTAAGCGAAATAAGTCAGGCGGAGAAGGACAGATACCATATGTTTGCACTCATAGGTCTAACAGGAAAACAGGAGAAACCTAATGGAGGACCACGGGGAGGGGAAGAGGGAAAGACAGTTGGGGAGAGAGAGAGACGCAAAACTTGAGAGACTACTGAGTGCTGAAAATGAACTGAGGGTTGAAGCGGAAGGGGGAGGGGAGAAAATAGGTGGTGGTGATGGAGGAGGGCACTTGTGGGGAAGAGCACTGGGTGTTGTATGGAAACCAATTTGACAATAAACTATTAAAAAAAGAAAAAAATTGGAAAAAACATAAATAATGATAGTATTGGATTAGAACCCAAAGAATAAAATAAACACCAATAACTTAAAAACAAAGTTAAAATGACTAAGCAGAGGGTGCGCCAATTCAAACTCACCAAAGCAGAAAAGACAACCAATGAATCTAAATCTCTTGAAATACTGCAAATAGTTGTACAAAATAAATTTACTGTAATTAAATAAAACACATAGACCTGATTATCATTCTACATGAGCGGCTTTGGGTAGAAATACCGTTACACTATTGTTTAGTAAGACTAAATATATAAATTGCTTGGCAAAAGATGAAGATTATTCTATGCTAAGAGTTATTTTCTATTGATTAGCATAACCTTCCTATTTAAAAAACTGTAATAATTAAGACTTGACCTCAACAGAAGCAGCAAGGACCTCCAGCTGCAGAGCTCCCTCTCTCTTTCCCCTCGCCTCTTTCTTCAGACACTCTCTACCGAACCGTAAAGCCACCTCAAACCACTCACTCTTCATGGAACCCAGAACCAACATGTCCCTTTAGAAAAGGTCTGTGGGCAAAAAGAAAAAAAAAGCATAGGCAACTGATAACTCCATTAAACACAAAGCTACATCTATGGATTGCCATGTAATTTAAAACCAAGAGCGTCATCTCCTAGGTAGCTTCCCAGATATTAATAATCCCAAAGTTTCCAACAAACACATAGTCTGCCTGTGTGATGCTACATTTTAAACTGCAGACACAGGAAAGTCCCCTTTGGGGAGGTAGATACAAACTGATCCTGTCTTGCCCAGGTTACCAAAGGCTGAGCCTTGGAGACCGGACCATCAAAACTGTGACAGCTGAAGGAGAGACCTTCCAGCAACATGAGTAAACACAAGAGAAATGTAAAGGTTAGAATTTCCATGCCTCTCATTCCATGAAAACTCTTCTGGTAACTAATGAGACTTCTTACAAATGTGCTTCTCTCCTGCTGTGAAATCACTTAACTCATTTTTCGAGAGAGGATAACATACACTGAAGATTCTTAACCTTTTGTGAATGTGTTTTTCTTGTATATTTTCTCAAAAAATAAAATAAGTAGGCCCCATTCATGGCTGTTTTTTTATAGCGTTTAAATCGGAAGTGTCCCTCCCACCTCCACGCCCTTTACTTTGGACAAAACAAATATCATTCTGTTTCTGAAAATCTGTGTATCAGTATGTGTAAGATACTTTATTCTAAGTCTCCATAGACTTTTGAGAAAGTTGAAAAACAACAGTAAAATCTGTCCAGCTCCCTGGTCCTCTGCTAAGATGGAAACAGGCCATATGGTAGTGTGTTCTGATTATGTGTTTTTCTTATGATGAAGATAGAACAATGAACAATTTCATAAAACTGCTGACATTTTCTACTTGCCCGTGGTATTCAAAGATTTAAAAAAATTTTTTTAATCCAATAAGGGGCGCCTGGGGGCTCAGTGGGTTAAACGTCTGATTTCAGCCAAGGTCATGATCACACCGTTCGTGAGTTCAAGCCCCGCACTGGGCTCTGTGCTGACAGCTCAGAGCCTAGAGCCTACTTCCGATTCTGTGTCTCCCTCTCTCTCTCTGACCCTCCTCCAATCATGCTCTGGCTTTGTCTCTCAAAAATAAATAAATGTTAAAAATATAAGAGATGTCCAATAGTATTTCCTCAATCTTTCTCGTGAATATAAAGAATATTAGTAAATACATTTTAAGACAGATCTACACTTTTTTGTTTTTCTCAATAACTGGTCTCACATAAGAAATCATTAAATTCACATTCACAGAACTGAACTAAAGAGAAAGGCCCAACATTTTACCATACATCCATTTCTGTTACAATAGCCAACAAAAGTACTGAAGTAAAATTACCTTTTATAAGCTAAGTGATTCTGAGATCTAATTTCTTTTCTGTTTAATTACACAGATCATAAAGAGGAGCGTGAACTGAAAATAAAATTGCTTCACTATTCATTAGTTTCTAGATATGCCAGACCTCATGGGGAGAGTGAGGGTCAGGAAGAAATACTAGTTAATTTTAAACCTTGTTGAAGCTGAAAAAGAAAGAAAGAAAGAAAGAAATAGTAGTAGAAACACAAATATATATCCATTGCATATTGGGTAGAATTTTTTTCCTCAGAAATGTAACTGATATTCCTAGATAAATAATTTAAAAATAAGCCAGGTGCTTTTGAATGGAAAATGATATTTCACAACAAAATAAAATTTTACACGGCAAAGGTAGCCAACAAGAAAGCAAAAGAGAATTTATTGAATAGGAAAAGATATTTCCAGACGATATATCTGGTAAGGGATTAACATCCAAAATAAGTACAGGACTTCTACAACTCAACACCACCACCACTAACAACAATCTGATTAAAACATGGGCAGAAGAAGGAGCACATGGGTAGCTCAGTCAGTTAAGTGGTTTGGCTCAGGTCATGATCTCACAGATCGTGGGTTTGAGTCCCGCATCGGGCTCTGTGCTGACAGCTCAGAGTCTGGAGCCTGCTTCATATTCTGTGTTACCCCACCTCTCTCTCTCTGTCCCTCCCCTGCTCCCATTCTGTCTCTCTCTGTCTAAAAAATAATTTTTAAAATGTTATATAAAAACTATAAAATTTATAAAATATAAAAAATATGGGCAGAACCGAAATTTTTCCAAAGAAGACATCCAGATGGCCAACAGACACGTGAAAAGAGATTCACCATCACTCATCATCAGGGAAATGCAAATCGAAACCACTACGAGATGTTAGCTCATGGCTAAAATAAAGAACATAAGAAACAACAAGAGTTGGCGAGCATGGGAAGAAAAAGGAACGTTTGTGCACTCTTGCTCGGTATGCAAACTGGTGAAGCCACACAGCATGACGGTCCCTCAGCAAATTGAACGCAGAAGTGTCATATGATACAATCATTCCCGTTTTGCGTATTTCCTTAGGGAAGAATGAAAACACCAGCTAAAAAGATACGTGCACGCCTATGTTTATTGCAACATTGTTTACAAGAGCTACAACAGGACACATGTCAAGTATCCATCCACAGATGAATGCATAAGGAAAAGGTGGTATATATACATAGTATCGAATATTACACAAGCAGGAAACGGGAGGGGAGGAGACCACGCCATTTGAATCGGCATGGATGGACTTAGACCGAATTACGCTAAGTGAAGTCAGTCAGACTGAGGACAAACACTATATGATTTCACTCATAAATGGAATCTGGAAAATGAATAAATAAGCAAGTAGCACCACTAGAACCATAAATACAGAAAACAAGAGGATGGTTGCCAGAGGGGAGGGGGTTGGCAGGTGAGCAAAACGGGGGAAGGGGAGAGGGAGACGCAGGCTTCCCGTTAAGGAATAAGTCCCAGGAATTACAGAAGGAGAATGCAGACTACAGCCAACGATTTTGTGGTCATGACATAAAGAGACAAATGGCAGCTACGCTGTGGTGAGCACAGAATCATGTTTGGTCCCTCATTACTGTTCAGGGCTAGTGAAGATGTTAAAAATACTGAATGATCACATGAGTATTCCCATAAACAGGAAGTATACACATATAATATAGATAAAACAGAACATCAACATATGAAAATAATATATATCAAATATAATACTAAATATATGTATATTATACAATATATATTTGATATATGTAAAATATATAACATATGTGTATAGTCTATATTTAATATATCATGTGATAGTATATATTTAATATATAATAAGTAAAATATATTTATTAAATAGAAATAATTGTTTAAATTATTTATTACATGATTTCTAAATACATAAGTATTTATTAAAATATATGTATATTTCCCCATTTGCTTACGACATATGTGTATAATGTATATGATGATGTATATTTAATATATATGTAAAATATATTTATTAAATAGAAATAATTGTTTAATTTATTATATTATTTATAAATAAATAATTATTTATTAAAAATATATATGTATTTCCCCAATTTGCTTATTAGGTCTTCATTAATATCCATCAGCGGTAAGTTTCAAAAAAAAAAAAGTTTTCAATGTTTAATTATTCTCGAGGGAGAGGCAGACAGAGTGTGAGTGCGGGAGGGGCAGAGAGAGAGGCAGACACAGAATCTGAGCTGTCAGCACAGAGTCTGATGCGGGGCCTGAACACACGAGCTGTGAGACCACGACCTGAGCCGAAGTCAGACGCTCAGCCGTCGGAGCCACCCAGGCGCCCCATCAGTGATAACTTCCAATGCAGAGACCCTGTGTGTATGTTCTCAGGTCTATTACTACATGGCGTATATATTCATAAACAAGAGTACTTTTCTGTGATGGGTTGGAAATAAAAGACAAAGAACCAAACGGAAAGCCTAATTCTCCATGACACATGGTTGAATGGTGTTGTGCTATTCTTGAAAAATACGATCATTTACAAATGTGCCCATTTATAAAGTAGTGATTCTGATAACATTTCACCTCTTCTTTCAGTTTTTTATTGAACAATTGCTAAAAGTTGTATCAAAATGTCACTGAGCCAGTTCACAAATTTAGTTTGCAGGGGTGCACTGGATGTCCATGTTTCCCTTGTATTGAATTTAAATTCACGGCTATTAAAGCATCCTGAAGACTGGAATTTTCAAAGTTGGTTTGTGTTAAGAGTAAGGTAACTAAACTGAGGAGTCCAAGCTGAGTCAAGTATTCCAATTATCAATATCAAAGCCTAATTTACATTCCCAGACAAATACATGTTACCATCCCAAGAAACTTTAATTTTGGCATAAAATATACCATTATTCTTTAATATTATGCCTGGATTTCAAACATGAATCCACTTCTATGGACTGATCAGTAGATCTATAATCACATGATGATTATTTATGGAGTAATTAATATATACAGAAAAGCTGGCTGGGTCCTTTATAGGAGCTGTCTCAGTTATTTCTCACAGTAGCACTGGGAAGTAGGTATCATTCTTGCCATATGAGAGATTAAATTCAGACAGACTCACGAACAGCTGGAAACTACTCCATCATTAATCTTTAAGGTCAATGCTCTTCCATCACATTATGCAAAAATAAAGGAGGACATTTTGATTGGAAAAATTTAAATATCTGAATTGTAAATGAAACCCTAGCCTTAGTACTTTCCATTCAGAATACTCCTGAGTTTATCTCTAATCAGGCACTTTAAAAGATCAAACGCTCTTGAACAAACCAAAATAACCAAACTCACATTTTCCAGGAAACACTCAAATAGGGATTGAGAAGGGTAAAGGAACCTGTGAAAAACCAAGAGTATGACTCAGTGTTTCCTGGAGAAATGTTAATGAAAATATCTTCTCATCCATAACTCTAACATAAATCCCAATTAAAATCCAAGTTGCATGTGCTGTCTTGTTAAATGGTGATTAAGTGTCTGAAATTTCTTTGAAGTTCAGGTTGTTAGGAACAAGATTGCCTATTTAATGCCTGTAAAATAAAGGAGTAATTC
The DNA here is from genome assembly GCA_004023845.1 of Helogale parvula. Taxonomy (NCBI): domain Eukaryota; kingdom Metazoa; phylum Chordata; class Mammalia; order Carnivora; family Herpestidae; genus Helogale; species Helogale parvula. The sequence goes on along the minus strand of PJEM01000688.1, from coordinate 89,822 downwards.
TCTGAATTCTGAACTGCTCTTAAGAGAATATAGCTCTAATAAAATACTTTCGATTATCTCTATAAACTGGTATCTCCTACCTTCCATTTGTGTTAAAATTAGAATAAATCAGACATGTACATCTTATAGGTAGAGACGACATAATTCAGGACAACTCCTTTACAGAGAACAAGTGAAAATTTGCATTGTTAAATAAAAATTCTTTGAAAAAATCAATGTTAAAATCGTACTTGGAGATTATGGTACCAAAAGCAATGAGAACGCCATGATCCAGATAAGTAGACCAGTAGGATACACAAAGCGGCTTGCACCTCACGGCATTTTCCATTCTGCATGGACTTCTGGGACCTTCACAGCATTACTTTTTTTTAAGCAGACCATTGTCAAGCCCCAGCATCTGCCAAGCGTATGCAATTTGATAAATTCTCCCTAATAATTTCTTCCCTCCCCGGGTTTTGCCCTCAGGTGAGGCATGAACCAAAAGTAAATTCACACTTGCAGGACCGCACAGCCCAGCTCCGCAACATCTAAACAATTCAGGGAACGGCAGGTCTTGGTGGATGAAATAATCTCGAATTTTAATGTCCATAAGTGTTTGCCGCAGAGAAAGAGGCCACTAGCCTAAGCATCGATTTATTACTAGATGTAGTTTCTTTCCAGTTGCAATGGCCACTTCACAAAGACGACCAAACACACAAGGAAAGAAATAAGAAGCCACTCACTGGTAAGACCAGAAGAAGTAATAGTCACTAGAAAGAGACTCCGCAAAAATTAAGAGAGTGTCATGATCAGACATATACGATAACCTGCCTATTTTGGAATAATACACAAAGAAGTGTGAAAATAATTGAAAATTTCTGCAGAGTGAGAAACTATTAAAATTGGGGGAAAACACATCGTAAAAGACCAACTAGAAATTCTAAATCAGAGGATCATAGAAAAAAAGGACTGATAAGTCAAGTTTAAGGGCAGATCACCTAAAGCTGAAGGGAGGGGGGCGTAGGTGGCTCATTCGGTTAATCCTCTGACTTTGTCTCAGGTCACCATCTCATGGTTCTGCAGTTTTAAGCCCCGCGTTGGGATCTGTGCTGACAGCTCAGAGCCTAGAGCTTGATTTGGATTTTGTGTCTCCCCTCCCCTCTCCGCCCCTCCCTTGTTCTTTCTCCCTCTTTCTAACAAAAATTTTAAAAAATATATTAAGAAGAGTATTAAAAAAAACAAAAACAACTGAAGGGAGAATGAGTGACTATGAGGATTTGTGAGAAGGAACTGTCCAGAATGTATCATGGAGAGATATCAAAAGAGAAAATATAAAAGAGCATTACAAATAGGCAAAGTCACATGAAAATTCCTAAAATGTACATATTTTCACTGCTCAGGATACCTAAGTATCAGAAAAAGAGATGACCTGTGAAGGAAGAGAAACAGAGTTATGGGTGATTGAGATAATGGCAGTACCAAATGTAACATTTAAGGTAACTAGAAAGAGTATATGCAAGAAAATGCAAAATCAAGAACTTCCAACACATGGAGATTATAAGGAGGGTCAAAAATAGTTCTAGAAATGTAAGGAAACTATGTAACTGAATTATGAATTGGATGCATCGGTTAAACCACCCACGAGAGACAGAAGAATGGAGATTTAGCAGAATAGGATGGAGGTTTGGGAAGAAATATTCAGAAGGAAGCTTGAGAACCAAATTAGATAAAAATCCAAAGAGAAAGGATAGAAATGGAGTCGTAACCAATGTGAAACTGACTCCCAAAAGGAAAGAAGGAAGAAAAGACAACAGCAGTATTTGAAGAGGTAACGATGAACCATTCCCACAACTTAAAAAAACACTCTTGCAAAGGTTGAAGGTGATTAAGGAATTCCAATCAGGTCAACAGAAAAAGAATGCGATACCTAACTGCAACAGAGAAACCCTGAAGGAACCAAAGGCAAACCGTCTGAAAAGCATCATGCTAATGAAATCTAGAGAATGTATTCTTTTCAAAGGAGGAACTCCTGAAATGACAGGTAAATTCTCTACCGCGAGAACGGACCCCAGAGAGGAGAAGGATTTCCTTGATGGCTGGAGAGAAATAACCACAAATTAAAATTCAGCAAGACTATTCTTCAAGAAGAGGGAATTGGAAAGACATTTTCAGACAAGCTATCTGACGTTTTCAAAAGCTCACATGCTCTAAAAACATATTTCAGATCATTATTGGGGTTTCTTAGAAGAGACGCTCACACATAAAGTTAGAGGCACAAGAAATAATGAGGAACAGGTAAATGATGTGACTGTGGGAGAATCAATATTAACATGGACTAAATAAAATGAACACATATTTCCTATGAGAGTCCGAAAAATACACAAAATCAAATGCCAGGAAGAGCAGGTCACTCAGGTAGATGAATATGTATGTAAAATATACTAATCACGTACTATTTCCAGAGAAGTGGAAATTGTATTAATTGAAATGAGTGATTACATCGGGGACTCTGTTGTAATTTCTAGCATTTTCCATCAGAAGATTACAGGCATAATGCTTGTAACATTGTGGGAGGGCGGAATCAAAGGAAATGAGAGGGTTTAAAAATGGAGGCATGCACAGGAAAGCAAAAACGAGAGGTAAAGACAAAAGATGTGGGCTAATCAAAGCACAACTTTACGACACAAGATTTAAACCCAAATATGTCAAAAAGGAAATGTAAATATAAGTGAATGTACAGTTAAGAAAGCAAAGATATCAGACCCCAATATACCTATAAAAAACGCAATGAAACACAAGTCGGCAGAAAGGCCAGAAGTAAAAACATGGAAATGATACACAACTGAATTCCTACAAAAATACAGCAATATTAATATCGAATTAAATAGACGTTAAGGCATGAAGCACCACCTGAAATAAAGGACCGCATCACAGTAAGAACTTCAATTTGTCACAATGTATACAAACGCTAGATATTATCCCCTAAACTGATAAGCACATAAAATATACAAAATCAAACTGTAGAAAATGAAGAGAGAAAATCCATAAACTATGGAGGGAAAATTTAAGAGACTTACTCTAGTAAATGACAGAATACTCAAACTATCAATAAACTGTTAGAATATGTATAACATATAATTAAAAAGCCTGAGTTATTAGATGTATATAGAATAGAGCTACCAACTACTAGAAAATGAACACTTTCCTCCAGGATGCAAAACATGTAGACAAGAAATAAACAAAATATTTTAAATGTAACTAGAGAAAACACATACATTTCGAAATTAAAGAAAATACGAAATTCACAAGTCAAAGAAAAACTCATAATGGAAATCACATACTATTTCGTATGAACAAAAAGTATCATTCATGATTTGTGGAATGCAAATAATGGGTTCCTTGAGCAAAATTCATGAGTATGTATTAACGTGTTAGAAAATGAGGACTGGATCATGAATAAAATACGCTTCTAGTTCAAGAAAACAGAACAGTAAGATTAAGGGAAGGAAACAATAAAGAACAGTAATTAATGAAAGTTAAATCAACATATAGTAAACTGAAGAGGAAAAGAAAAGGTGACTCTTTGGAAACTGAAATCAAAGATATAACCTGACGAGTATTACTGATAAAGCGAAAAACCAAACATATTTTGGGGATTAAAAAAATAGAACTCCACACACACACTTGCGAAAGTAAAAACAGAGAAGAAAATTACTAACTTTTATACTGTGATAAAAGAATATTTGTAAGAAATCCAAAGACTTCTATAAAAATGTAGTGTAACAAACAGGACTCCAAAATAAACAGAAAACTTGAATGAGGCTACGTCCATTTAAGACACACATAAGATTTAATGGAATTTAATTTAAAAGAAAACTCAACGCAAAAGTGGCTGCACGTATCCCTTCCGGAACACATTAAGGAAGAAGTATCTCAATCTTGTTTTTCATAATTTTTTCAATATTTAATTACTTTTGAGAGAGAGAGAGAGACAGAGCATGAGCAGGGAGGGGCAGAGAGAAGGAGACACAGAATCGGAAGCAGGCTCCAGGCTCCAAGCTGTCAGCATGATAGCCTGACGCGGAGCTCGAACCTACCAACCTTGTGAACCCACCAACCAGGAGATCATGACCTGAGCCAAAGTCGGACGCTCTGCCCACGGAGCCACCCAGGTGCCCTGAAATACTCTCAATCTTAAACTCTTCAAGTGTGTGCAAGAAAAAGACTTGGGACGCCTGGGTAGCTCGGTCGATTGAGTGACTGACTCTTGGTTTAGGCTCAGGTCATGATCTCATCATCTGTGAGTTCAAGCCCTGCACTGGGCTCTCTGCAAAGACTGTGTGGAGCTCTGCTTGGGATTCTCTCTCTCTCTCTCTCTCTCTCTCTCTCTCTCTACCCCATTTTCTGTTTCTTTCAAGATTAATAAATAAACTTAAAACAAAACAAAACAAACAAAAAACACAAATAATATTGTTTAAATGTTGGAAACATTGTCTTTAAAACCAGAAGCAAAAAACCAAATACCCAAATCTTTGCCCAGTTCCTTCAATAAGGTGAAAAAAACAAGCATGTATAAATATTGAGAAGGAAGTATCAAAGTGGTTTTTACTCCCTGATGATTTGACAGTATTTGTAGAAAATCTCAGATCACGTAATTTAATAAATGTGCTGACTGTAAAATAAGTATAAACAAAAGCGTATTTTTAAAATTTTTAATATTTTAAAAAAGATTTTTTTTTGAGAGAGAGACAGCGTGAGTGAGTAGGGGAGGGGCAGAGACAGAGGTAGACAGAGAATCTGGAGCAGCTCCAGGTTCTGAGCTGTCAGCACAGAGCTTGATGCGGGGCTCGAACTCTCGAACGTGAGATCATGACCTGAGCTGAAGTCGGAGGCTTAACCGATGGAGCCACCCAGGCGCCCCAGTAAAACATATTTTAAGGGTGCCTGGGTGGCTCACTCATTAAGTGTCTGACATCAGCTCAGGTCATGATCTCACAGTTTGTGGGTTCGATCCCCATATCAGACTCTGTGCTGACAGCTTAGAGCCTGGAGCTTTCCTCTGATTCTGTGTGTCTCTCTCTCTGCCCCTCCCCTGCTCTCACTCTCTTTCTCTGCTCCTCTCCTGTTTGTTCTCTCTTTCTCTCCCTCAAAAATAAATACATAAAGATTTTTAAAAATGTATTTTATATTCCAGCAATAAAGGGGAACAAAGATTTAAAAAGATAATCATTAGAATAGTTCTGAAGTCCCTCCTACAAATCAATGACACAAAGTGTGTGCAAGACCTCTATCTGAAACATGACAAAATATTACTGAGAAAAATATACTTACATAAGCTATAGGGATGTATCATTTTTGTGAACTGGTCTATGCAATGCTGAAAGATGCTCACTAAGCCTCCATTAAAAATCACATGCTTGTTTCCCCCACAGCAGATTCTAAAGTGTATACAAAAATGCAAAGATTCAAAAATAGCTAAGATTCTCTTTAAAAAAAGAATAAGAAAAAAAAACTCGCTATACTATATATTGTAATTTATTAAAAATACAATTTTTAAGAAAATATGATACTGGCAAAATAGTAGATAAAGGAACCAATAGAAATTGAGCAAATTTTTAGCATTTTTTTTCTTCTTAAATACTGCTTATTTATTTTATTATTTAGAGAATGGGAAAGAGGCAGAGAGAGAGGGAAAGAAAATCCCAAGCAGGCTCCATGCTGTTAGCACAAAGGCCAACATGGGGCTCGATCCCACAAAGCCTGAGACCATGACCTGAGCAGAGATCAAGAGTTGGGCGCTAAACAAAGTGAGCCTCCCAGGTGGCCCATATTTTTTTCAATAACTGGATTGTGACATCGAATTGTCTATAAGAAAAAATAAATTTCCCCGTTTTCTACATAGGAGTGTTGACTCCATGTGAATTTTATTTTTTTAAAATGAATTTTGAGGATAACCTTTTCTTTTTTTTAATTTTTTTAATGTTTTATTTATTTTTGATACAGAGAGAGACAGAGCATGAGACGGGGAGGGGCAGAGAGAGAAGGAGACACAGAACTGGAAGCAGGCTCCAGGCTCTGAGCTAGCTGTCAGCACAGAGCCTGACGTGGGGCTCGAACCCACGAATGTGAGATCTGACCTGAGCCGAAGTTGGAGGTTTAACCAACTGAGCCACCCAGGCGCCCCATCCATGTGAATTTTAATATAAAAATTAAAAAAAAATTTTTGGAGACACTGTACTTTTATCTTTAGGGAGGAAAAAATATTTTTCCCTAAAAAACATTCAGGAAAAGATATCTTAAAATTCCACAGGCACTAATCCTAAAGAAAAATATTGTAAAGTCAATAAAGGAACAGTAAAAGCAGTGGCTCATGAAACACCACCGTTAAAAACAGTGAAAGGCATGCCAGGGGACGGGAGACATTTGCAATGTGTGTCGTTGCTGAAATGTCCTAATCAAAATAAATCAGTAAGGAAAAGACAGACGACCTCACAGAAAAACTCATGAAAGACAGTGCATCAAGCAGGAAATACCAGCAGCCAAGAGTTAAATGGCCAAGCATCAACCTCAGGGAACAATAAATTATAAACACAGAAAGGAAAACAAAACTACAATTCCCATGCTGCCCAACACTGGTGCGGAATTCACGCTGCCGCTGAAAACCGCGATTTCCATATTGGAAAACGGCTTGGTCTTACTTAAAGTGGATTTAAAGCAGCAATTCCATGAGGGTCATATGCCTCAGAAAACGCATGTTCCTGAGAAATGAGGATGTATTTCCACGAACGGCTGTGTCATTAAAGTCTGTAACAGCCGGGGCTGGAAATAACACACGTCTCTATTAATGAGAAAACGGGGGGAAATACAAGGTAATGTGTCCACACCATGGAATATACAGGAATTCAAACGAGTAGAATACATCTACATAGAGGAACATATACAGACTTTAAATACAATTGTGCATAAAAATAACATATCAGGAAAGAATATAAAGTTCCATTCATTTCGAGTCCCCAAACATGTAGAATTTAAGTGTGATTCGGGGATGCCTATATTGATGTGGGAAAAACATCAAAAGCAGGGAAGTGATATGCATAAACGTCAGGACACTGGTTTCACCAGGGGGGGGGAAGAAGAGAAGGTGAGAAAAACCACAGGGGTTTTTATGAGGACAGGGACATCCTATGTCTTGACAGGGTGGCGGTTACAAGAACACCTTTTAATTTTTGTTCCTTTTATTTATTTTTGAGAGACAGAGGACAAGTGGGGGAGGGGCAGAGAGAGAGAGGAAGACACAGAATCCAAAGCAGACTCCAGGCTCCAAGCTGTCAGCACAGAGCCCGATGCAGAGCTCAAACTCATAAACCGTGAGATCATGACCTGAGCTGAAGTCAGATGCTTAACCGACTGAGCCACCCAGGCGCCCTGAGATGTTTTATTCTTCAACCAGTGTCCATCTAATCACAGAATAAATGTTGATCATATGCCTTCTGTCTACTGTATTCATTTGTAGGGTCCTATCATTTCTACCTTCTGATGGGTGTCTTTAAAGTACCCATATTCCCACTGAAGAAAATGCCAAGAGAAATGTGACCACATCCCTAGTTATGACAAAAGGAAAACTATGAAGTGGCATTTCTGGCCCCTGCTCCCAGATAACCAGGACCGCTACCAGGGAAGTCCCTAAATTTGCACACTTTCCTCCCAATCTAGTGGGGGCGAGCCCTGACCCACTCCTTCTCCGATGGTAAACTCCCGTCTAAAGGGAGCTGTCTATCCACACAACTCACGCCTCTTCTCACGTCCACAGCATTCTCTGAGGCTTACGTGGAGGCTATGTTTTTCTGATTGCATATCTGCACGTGTGATAACTTCTCACAACTCTCTACAGGTTTACAGCAATTGCTACTAGCGATTTATCTAGCCACGCGAAATATCCAGAGCTTTCTCTACACACATGATATGATACGATTTTTAATTATTCAAGACATTCTGGGGGAAAAGCACCTAATTCAAATGGCAAGCCAATTAGCTGGGTGTTAACACTGGGCAGGTACTTTCACTGGTTATGGGTAACGGTGTTAAATGGCTCAAATTCGGTTGAAGATGCATTAAACAATCGGGAGCCCATCGACTGAACAGACTTCTGGAAGATGAGGATGCAGGAGACGCCTCGTACAAACAAGCACGGTGGATGACAAAGCCCCAAATGACCACCCTCCCTGGGAAGAGCCAATTTTGAAAGGTGCACGTGTGACACTTAGGTTGCACAAAGCATTTTGGTTTTCTCTTTTCAATGTGCCTTAAGAGTGTGCTGAATCAATCTTACAGTTATTTATAGCTGTGCCTTGTTTTGGAAGGAAAATTGCATTAGCCAATGTAGTCCGTGACCTGACGCAACAGAACCTTGATGTTTCAAAATATAAATCCCTCTTTCAGGATTAAAAGTTGCCTCATTGCAAGATATTGAAAATAAATTGCTATGGGCTCTGAAGGGATTGAAACAAGCAGAAAGGGGCGCCTGGGTGACTTAGTTGGTTAAGTTTCTGACTTCGGCTCAAGTCATGATCTCGTGGTTCGTGGGTTCAAACTCTGTGTCCGAATCTGTGCTGACAGCTCAGAGCCTGGAGCCTGCTTCGGAATCTGTGTCTCCCTCTATCTCTGCCCCTATTCCTCTCTCTCTCTCTATCTCAAAAAAATAAACAAACATTAAAAAATTTAAAAGAAAAGAAATGAATGACCAGAAAACCAAAAGGTCCAAGCAATCTTCTTTACTATAATTAGCGCATTGCCTAGAAAGTGACTGATTTGTATACAATCATGCTCATTTGAGTGTATAATTTCTGATAGATTTGCTAAATTATTTCAGCCTAACTATACAAGAGTCAGCGCTCAGATACTTTAATATTTTTACCTTTAGTTATTAGACTGTTTCCCAACTAACACCATCCTTCTGCACGTGGATGGATACATGAACTGTGGTCCATCCAGACAATGGAATAGTATTCGACGCTAAAAAGAAACGAGCTACCAAGCCATCAAAGACACAGAGGAACCTTAAATGCACATCACAGAGCGAAAGAAACCAATCTGAAAAGGCTGCATCCCTTTTGTAAGATGATGTACGAATCTGCAGAATGATTCCATCCGTATCACACTCTACAAGGACAAAGTAAGGAGACGGTGGACAAGTCCGTGGTTGCCAGAGATCAGGGAGAGAGGCGTGAACTTGCAGAGCACAGAGGATCTGTAAAGTGCGGAAACCATACAGGTCACTACACAGTTGTCCAAATCCACAGAGTATACAAACCAAGACTGAACGCTACTATGAACCATGGGCTCTGGGTGATGACAACATGCCAACGAAGGGTCATGCCTGGCAAGAAACGCACAAATGTGAGGAGGATGCTGATGACAGGGACACCGCACACGTGTGGGGGCAGGTGGCACAGGTGAAATCTCTGAATCTCCCTCTCAATTTTATTGCAAACCTCAAATTGCTCTAAGACAATTAATTCTTTTAAAATTTTTATTTATTTTTGAGAGAGACGGAGTGTGAGCAAGGGAGGGCCAGAGAGAGAGAGAGAGAATCAGAAGCAGGCTCCAGGCTCCAAGCTGTCAGCACAGAGCCTGATGGAGGGCTCAAACCCATGAACCGTGAGATTATGACCTGAGCTTTTTCTAGAAAGTAATACAAAAAACATAAAGAGTAGGGGAAAAAGTTGAAAAATAATTAAATAGTTTAGGCATCTGACGTCTACAGTTTGGGAGATTTTTCAAAGACAAGAGTATAAAAAGCAGATGGGAGGAAGCTGCCAGAAAGAAAATAATAAATCAGAACATTTCCCAATACCAGAGGAACAAAGTCTCTAAAGGGGAAATCTGTCTGGCATAAAAAATTAATAAAAAGACACACATGTAGGCACACCACGTTGATATCTCTAAATACCAGAAAGTCAAGCCAAAGATGATAAGTGTTTCAAAAAATAAAAAACAGCACACAAATTCAAAGAAGAAGAAGAGAAGTAGAATCAGAATTATATATAAAAGCATGAAAAGGCAAGGGACATATTCATGCTGCCTTTTGTGCATTTGCCATTTCAAACTGTAGCTCTTTTATCCAACCCATCTATGCAGAAGGTGTTCCAAGTTTCCAAGGAATGAGTTAGACACTGAGGGTAAGGCAGAATAAATTTAATTGAGTTGGATCCAACAGAGAACTATATCCCCAAGCAAATACCTAGCATATGTCAGGAATAGGGTGAGGGAGGGGACGGTTGGGGGGGGCCTGTTTCCAATGAGGCACCTGCTGTTGGGGGACATGGGGACAGCCACACCTCCGTCCAGATTATGCAAGCCCACAAGACAGCTGAACGTGTCTAGGGATAAATGCCAGCATCTGCCTGTCCCCTTACCCTCCTGCCTTTGCAGCTCACAAACTGTACAACCAGAGCGGTACGTTCGAGTGTGTATGTGTGCGCGCACTTTTTCTTATCTTGATCCCAAGAAGACTGGCTTTATTGCTTGTGCGCCAACAAGACCACAAAGGCCAGAGGGCAGTCCTGAAATCAGAAGATGTGGCCAGAATCTTGGGGTCAAATCTGCACCCGTCTTCTCCCTGTGCAATTGGCACTTGCTTTAGGGGAGCACATGGATTCTGGGGTAGGAAAAAGAAAGAAGAAAATGGTCAGGTGCTTACTGGCTTATTTTGCAAGGGGCCAGTTTCAGAGGAGACGGTGTTTCTCTTAAAAACTGCCTCCTATTTGGGTGCCCTCATGGCTAAATCAAACCCACCTCATGGGTCAGACAAGAAACGGGAGACTGGAAAACTTCCTCCCAACCTCTGATTTCCAACTTGTTCCTGAGGGACACCCCCAAGGGGCCTGCCGCTGACAACCAGGTTTGGAGTCTCCATAAGCTAGAGTGTGCTCTCATGGGCAAGGTGCAAACCGACGCTGTGAAGTGTTGGAACTCCCAGGTCTAGAAACCCACGAGGAAATAAAGTCTCTTCTTCAGGATGCAGTGTTCTGGGGAAGCCATGAAGGTTCTATCCCCATGAGTACTAATAACAGTACGCAGCTGTGAATGATGCCAGCCACGGATGAGAACCCCCAAGGAGACAAGGAACAGCTACGTGGCTGATAATGCCAAGGAGCTGTAACCGAAAGGGAGAATAAAGACACTAAGACCCGCTTGTCTGACGTGAAGACAGTCTTCTTTCTCTTTGCTTTCTGGGAAGTTCACTTTAATTTCCTGCGAGTAGCATAATCTGATTCCACTCAATGAAGGAAGCAAGGGGCAGGAAAGGAGATATTTAATACATTTTGACTAGTGGGATTATTTGACAATGGAGGGTCTACTTGGTGAGACAGGGCCTTTTGTGTGGAAGGGATGCTAATGCCCGCCTTCACTCCGGTAACTCCCCAAGCTGAATACAGAGTGCTATCAACAGAGTAAGACTTCCTAGGTGCTTACTCTTGGCCAGGCACTCTGATAAACTGCACTGACATCTACAATCTACAAACTGCCTTCAGCGTTGAGCCTTATGAGGCATAGAAGAAAAACTAAAGGAGTTAGAGGCACAGATAGATGAAGTAAGTTGTCCATGAACTAAGATCACACACAGAGCTAGACGTGAGCAAGCTGGGATTCACATCCAGGGCGTACATTCCTATCTACTGAGTTCAAGATCTGTGTTTCTCTTTCAAGGGGGGCACCAACAAATAACTCCTTATTCTAAATCAGGGTCTCTAAATATTATCGCTACTGGGGGAGAGCCAAGGCTCTTAATCAAGGGACTTTTTCGTCCATGTAAGATCCGCTAAGACCTTGAGGCTGGCTCTGACATCACTGGCCCATGAGGCTCATTCTCGTGTTGTCAGACACGGAAAAGAATATGTTACTGGTTGCAGATACTGTAGGGATTCTCAAGAGAAGACCCTGTGAACTCTGAAGATGTAGAGCCAAAGAGAACCTCCTAGAAAGAATCATTTTCTAGTCATCTAGAAACAGTGCTTGCACAAGAAAACCACCTCTAGGACCAGGTGGGTGTAAGAAAATAGATGCATCCGGAGATAGCCATGGATGAGAAAATCCAATGGAAGAGGGCTACCCCAACTCAAACAAATTGCAGTTCAGGGAACCCACCACAGGACCCTGGAGATTATAAATGCATCCAAAGTAAAATTCGGCTGTCACTCCGAGAAGCCAGCAACATCAGATTTTAATTCTAAAAGTCATGTGAGTGTTTCTTCTTTCCTCAAATTTCCCCTCTCCTCTTGGTGAGGGAAGAAGTCAACATCACCCTCTTTTCTTACTGAGATTTTGCCACAATTGCGGTTGGCCCAGACAGAAAGAAAGGAGGAGAAATCACAATAGACCAAATTTGGATTGTTACAACCTGGGAATGGCTAGAATTGGTACACCACATGCCTCGTATTTCAGCCAAAGGCGAAGAAGAAGTATACAGAGTGCACTGAAAATGTAAACCATGGAAAGAATACTTTGCTTCCCCCTTAGGCTGCACTGAATGATGTTGCTCTATACCTTTCTGGAACTCATCTGTGGGTCTCTACCTCCAGGCCACTGGAAAACTATTAGATTTCTAATATCTTAAGACAGACACTTACCAAGTGGTAGGGCTGGAGTAAGACAACCCTATGGGTCCCTAGAATCTCTTATTCTATTTTAACTGCATTTTTAACATGAGAGTAAGGAAGACCATACATCCTCAGCCTAAACCAAATTGGTAGATGTGTTCTGTGTTCTGTCGAAACAGACCTACCCACTAGACTTAGAGGTATGAGGATGATTTCATGGTTGCTCTTCTTGGAGAAGCTTCGAAGATCCACAGGGATAGTGAGGGTGTCAGCTTGGTGGGAGGAGGCGCTGACCTCCTGGCCAAACCCTCTAGAATGCAATAACCCCCATGGGACTTGGGGACAATTCTCATGTATTTGCAACATGGTCATTACAATGAAGACGCTTGAGATGGCTCTACGGCAGCAGGGTGGCATTTTCACTGTATTTTGGCAATCTTCGTGAATTAAACAGACTCATTGACCATCTGGTTGCCTGGGTGGCTCAGTCGGTTAAGCATCTGGCTCTTGATTTTGACTCAGGTCATGATCTCACTGTTTGTGAGTTTGAGCCCTGTGTCGGGCTCTGTGCTGACAGTACGGATCCTGCTTGAGATTCTCTCTCTCTCTCTCTCTCTCTCTCTCTCTACCCCCCCCCCGCCTCAGCCCCTCCCCTGCTCATGCTCTCTAAATAAATAAATAAATAAACTTAAAAGAAAACATACTCATCAATGGTCTTTATACTGATGATGTTAGAAGATATATGTATCATCACTGATAATGTTACTGTATCAATAATACCCCAAATCATGCTTTCTTGAACACTGGTCTTGCTAAAAACTTTTGATATTTTATAATACTGTTGATAATCCTGTTTGATATTATTTATTCAAATAAGCTTTGTAAATGCTCCCCCAATGAATGAGCAAATACTTTGAATAATCTCTCTCAATTTAGCCAAATTTTTACAAGACTTTCTCCACCCTCATTTGGAAAACTGAAGGAACTCTCCTGGCTGAGTAAATGATTCCTATTTAATAGAAAAAAATGTCCTATGAAGGCACTGACCTCTTCTTCCCTCAGGAACCTTCTTCAAAAAATTAAAAATAGGACTACCCTATGACACAGCAATTACACTACTAGGTATTTATCCAAGGGATACAAGTGTGCTGTTTTGAAGGGGCAGGTGCACCCCAATGTTTACAGCAGCGCACTCAACAATAGCCAAAGTGTGGAAAACGCCCAAATGTCCATCGATGGATGAATGGATAAAGAAGATGTGGCCTATGTATACCATGGAGTATTCGTCGACAATCAAATAATGAAATCTTGCCAGTTGCAACTATGTGGATGGAACTAGAGGGTATTATGCTAAGCAAAATCAGTCAGAGAAAGACGAATATCATATGACTTTACTCATATGAGGGCTTAAAGATACAAAACAGGTGAAGATAAGGGAAGGGAAGCAAAAATAATATAGAAACAGGGAGGGGGACAAAAACATAAGAGACTCTTAAATATGGAGAACAAACAGAGGGTTACTGAAGCGGTTGCAGGAGGGGGAACAGGCGAAATTGGTGATAGGTGTTAAGGAATCTAATCTTGAAATCACAGTTGCACTATATGCTAACTAACTTGGATATAAATTTAAAGAATAAATGAAATAAAAATTTTAAAAAAATATTAAGTGTGTGCTAGAAAAAACAGAGAGGGACAGAGAGAGGGAGAAACAATGGGGAAAGAACCTGTTCAAAATACATTGGCCACAATTGTTCAAATACAGAAAATGTTCACACTCTGTAGAAATAAAAAAACAAAACAAAACAAGAAAGGGGACAAGAGTGCCCCAGAGTTCTGAAGGCAGTCTGATGCTATACAAAGCTTTGCCCAAAGGGGAGGAAGGCACAGCATCAAAGAGAGGTCTCAGGGACAAACTCGGCAGGTAGAAAGTACCGGTAACCAAACTCTGGAAAACCTTCACTCAGAGCATCCCGGTTGTGCCTGACTCATTCCTCAGCTCTCAGGCAAAGACGAAAACAACACGTAGCGCTAAGGCTGATGCGTTTGGCAAAGTGGAAAGGGAGTTCTGTAGTGAGAAGCTGGAGAGATCTGACCTCGTCCGGACAAGATGCTGACCAACAGCAAGAGTTGGCCAGACTCTGGGAACTAAGTGCATCCTGGGCTTCACTGAATGGTGAGATGCAGGCTTGGCAAACCACCAGCAAACAGACTGAAGCCAAAGCCAACACAGGGGCACACGTTCTAGAGACCAGGACAGGAGACTCTGGCGGAGCTCCGAGTAAAATGCCAACAAGGCTCAGCTTCAAAGAGGCCATTGTTTCTTTTATAATTTCTCATTTTATCCAAGAGATCTACAAGTCCCCATTTCTGAAATGTAGAGTTGAAATGGAAGACTTTAAGGACGCAGAACAGCAAAGAGACTCGCACACTGCCCTAGTCTTACACACTTAGCAAGTAGTAGAGGAGGGACAGGAAGTTTTGTACAACTTTGGGTTGGAACTTGAGGAAAAACCTGTTCAGGACAGAAGGGAGGTCCTTGGTGTCTAACTACACCTGCTTCTTACTACGAACCTCTCCTTGATGGAAGACCATACAGGTAAGACTGTCCATTTACAAAAGCCACTGAATTGCAGGGAGAGCCCATTAGTCAGGAGAAGTGGCTGGGGTGGAAAGATGCATGCTGTGGGGACCGCCAGTTGGGGATGGTTGAGGTGGAGGTCGGAGACCCAGCTAAAGGCTGCCACTCAAGTCCAAGACCTACCGCAGGGAAAGGCAGGTGGAGAACTCTCAAAGGACAGCTTAGTGCATTCACCGGAAGTCCTTGCTTTCCCATCAAGTTCCTACAACGCTTTCCACCCACAGGGTCCCAGAGGCCATTTCTGAGGCCATCAAGAATGTGCCTGGTTTGTCCAGGGGGTTGGATGAGAGAGGGCTGAAATACCAGAAGACACTAGAATGAATATCACACATCATGTTCTTCTGATCAGCAAGAGCGTCTCCGAGTCTCTGACCCTGGTATCAATGTCCACCCTCTTCCTTTTCTGAGACCTTAAATCCGAGCTCATCTTTCATGAGGAAGTCAATGGGCACCTACCATATACACACAGGCAGAACCATCTAGAAGCCTGTATTTCTGTGAATGAGACCTTGGTCTTATATTTAAGGGTCTCATAAGCCCAGAGCTCATGTTTCTCCATCACGTCACATGGACAGACACCCAAGTGTATCCTCTCACGAGTAAAGAGACATATGCCATCAAAGGGACGCCAAGCATGCCTCCGGAAAGGTTCACGTCCCAACTCAGACTCAGTTTACTCATTTAAGGCAGTGCCTCTGGTGATATAAAGAAAAGACCAACACGGAATCAACTGAGCTTATCAGATGCGTAAAGGTGTTCCCAGACTGGACTTTCGGAACCCCTGTTCCAGGTGAGCCCCTCCGGCTCAGGATCTGATGTGGACACAGGGGGTGACGGCCTCTCTTTCATCCTTGCCTCTCGGGCATTACGAGTTGCTGCAGAGGGTGATTTCAGCTGGTTTTCCTCCCTCCCCCGGCCACTGAGGTGCTGGGAAATGACAGAAGGCAACAGGTTTGTTTCCACACAGCCCTAGAGGCTGCAGGAAGTGGTTTGGAAGGCAAGGAACGAACAAGCGTCCTTTGAAGCTGTGTCCGAGGTAAGTGGTGATTTTCACACTTTCAGCGGTCATGTCCGAGGGATCGAAAGGTGTGGACCTGCCATCGGAGAGGAGAGGACGAATCCATGCCTCGTTTGTTTAACGGGAAGGGACGCGGAACCGTGAAAGAACACAGGTAATTACTGCATAGATCATAACGTCCTCTTCAGTGTATCCTGCATTTATGAGAGAGCCTCAGAGAAAACCCTGTGTGATAATGTGGTTATTATTAGCATACTTTGAGGTTTTTGTATAAATCATGTGAGACTTGAGATTCCTTTTCTCTTACTGTCTATATTTTTGTAGGGGTGGGGGAGAGGTCTGGTTAAAACAGTGTCAGACTGTGTAATGAGTAAGTATGTGCTACATATAAATACATATTATATGATATATAAAATATAGGCACAGATCTGTGTTATATATAAATAGGTTTTTATTTTCTATTTAAAAGATTTTAAAAATATATATTTACTTTAGAGAGAGGGGGAAGAACAGAGACAGAGGGAAACACAGAATCCAAAGCAGGGTCCAGGCTCTGAGCTGTCAGCCAAGCCCAAAGTGGGGCTCAAACTCATGAACTACGAAATCATGACCTGAGCCAAAGTCGGATGCTTAACCAACTGAGCCACCCAGGCGCCCCTATATAAATATTTTTTATATGAAACCAAGTACAGATACATTATAAAAAATACATACATTGCATATAATGTATAAAATTTTATATGTATAAATTATCCATGAAGGCATATATAAGAAACTTGTAAAAGTTTAACATACATATATATTTTTATATATTGCATATATTACTTAGACTATGTATATACACAGATGCATGTATATAGTATATATTTTCATACATGTGTATCTATGTATGTATATTCAATATATATATTCTCTATATTATAGACTCCTGCAGTGTATGTATCTATAGTATACATACATATACCATGCGATAGGACAGTATGCTATATAATTTATAAATTATATATTATCTCTTTAATATATAAAGAGAGAGAGTGAACATCCACATATGGTGCTATTTGAACTCACACCTAAGTATATATACTGTACATACAGATCTGTACATATATAAATATACAGTACACTGTATCTCTATATGTGTGTGTGTGTATACATACATACATATATATAATTTTCCAAGTCTTCTGCCTGAACGACTATTTCTTCCACCATCTCCTGAGATCCCTCCCATCTGCTAGGCATTCTTTATTTATTACCCTAAAGGACGTCACAAAACAATCCATCTTCTCTTCTTGCAGCCAGACCGTGACAATGGGGAAGTCAGAAGGCATTCTGCAGGAGCCAGAGGAGCAAGGAAGGGCTTGGAGCCAGGACGGCGAGGTGAGGTGTGACCGTGAAGGTAGCACTCCCTCAATCGGCCCCGGGAGAATGGGTGCGAGGAAGGGATGATCTGGAGAAGAAAAAACTTTTTGTAGGGGCGCCTTGGTGACTCAGGCTTAAGGTTAAGCATACGACTGGATTTCCCCTCAGATCATGATCTCAGGGTTCGTGAGTTCAAGCCCCTGCATCTGGCTCTGTACTAACAGGGTGGAGCCTGCTTGGGGTTCTCTCTTGCGCTCTCTCTGTGCCCCTCCACCACTCATGCTCTCTCTCTCTCTCTCTCTCTCTAATATATTTTTTAATATAAAAATTTTATTGTATTTTTGTAATTATAGACAATTTGCAAGAAGGATACAAGCTGTTCATTCTCACCCAGAGATATGACTTATGTAGTTATGCATATATAGTATACAGCCCTTTGAACACACATACATTATTTACACTATGAAATTGGGACTGTGTAATCTGCGTTTCATTTTTCTGACTTTTTAAAATTTATTAGCATATTTAAAATTTTTTCTTTCGCTTTTTGCGCCTACGAAGTCTTTCTCCAACAAAGATTTATTCTAATTCCCTTTGTCTTGTGGGAAAATATAAATTAGCAGTAGTGAGGGGCGCCTGGGTGGCTCAGTCGGTTCAGCATCTGATGTCAGCTCAGGTCATGATCGCACAGTCTGTGGGTTCGAGCCCCACATCGCACTCTGTGCTAGCAGCTCAGAGTCTGGAGCCTGCTTTGGATTCTGTGTCTCCCTCTCTCTCTCTAGTCCTTCTCCACTCAAACTCGGTCTTTCTCTCTCTCTTTAAAAAAAACATTAAAAGTATAAAAATAAATAAGTTAGCAGTAGTGAATTAAGGAAAAGTGGAACAAAGCAATAGCCAGAAACACGGGGAGTTTGGGGAGGAAGGTGGACTAACAAAGTTATCAAAGAACTTCCTAACATAAAGCATTTTAGGTCCAGACCGCTTGTGACAGGTGGTCCCTTTCAAGTTCAGAATAAGAAATAGTCTCCATGCTGTGCGAGCTGCTTGGAGGCACCGACAAGGGAGAGACTGTCAACACCATGAAGATCTCCTTTGCATGTGTCCGCTGGGAGCCAGGTTTGTGATCTCCGGCACATTTACCTACGCTCTTGTGAAACCTGAGTTCAGCATCTCGATGCAAGTAACAGGTGCGAAATGATTTAGTTTCTCCATGCGGCAGGTGTCTTCACTGCCACGTTTTGGGGAACAAGCCACCTGAGACTCTCAGAGAAGCAAAGGAGTCCTCAGATCAAGTCACCTGCTTGGCCTCACACAGCTCACAATGTACAATCCAGATTTCACCCCCGGGGAAGGCATCAAGCGCACAGACACGCATCCCGGCTGCCTGGATCTCTGTCTCTCTGCTTTGATGATCCAGCGTCAAGCTCTTTGCCTGTTTTTCTGGCATTTCAGGGAACGTTCTCTGTTTAGAAATCTCCACATGCAGAACTACCCCGTGCATCTTTTTATCACGTCCCCTATCGCGCTTTTCAAGAACGGTTTTATTTGGATACATTTCTCAACATCAGCACCACAGGCCGAGAACTCTTGGCTAACGCTACCTTGGGACCTGAAAGATGATTTTTGTATCACGTTAAGATACGCTGAGTGTCTGCCGAAACATTATCTCCAGAGTTCCCCATCAAAGATACCGTTAAAAGCATAGCGGACTTCCCCCCAACAGTTAAAATGAAAAGTTGTGCTGTCTTTGTGTTGGAAAAATAAATAGCCCAAAGCTGATAATTCTCTTGATCTAACTACTTTGAAATTGTGACATTTTTGACAATAAATAAGTACAGAAATGAATAGACAAAAATTATATGGGGTGAGGGCTTTTTAAAAACAAATTGCCAAAAAGAAGACCCTTTGTGCGGTGCATTTGAACTCCGCACTGTAAATAAATTAGCATGGATTCGTTTTATGAAAGTGCAGGTGGATAGACTTGCATTGAGTGGATTCTACTGAAAACGGCACAAGCTGCCTACTCCGTGCTGTAGAAATCACTGCCCCTCCCTGCCGGCGATTTAGGAACGTGCTCCCGTGTTTTAGAGAAGGCTCCCTAGCAGCTTTTCTGTAGCCCTGAGCTGTGAAGGAAAGAGAAACCCCGAGGCACCAAGATGGTGCTGACCAGGTCCACCATCGATCTTTCCTACTTGAGCAGAAGCAGTTTGTTCTGCAAGAGGAGAAATACACATACATGTGTATCATCCACCTCCTTGCTCACGAGTGGCATCGGCCCCACTAGCACTTCTGGTGGCTTGAATGGCTACAGCCAGGTCTCTGCGATCATCGGCACAATTGTAAGACTCTCTGAACACTGAAAGGTGGCCGCAGTGCCACAGGATTAATTATCAACCGAAGGAGCCGGAGCATAAAGTTCTTGATCTAAGGGTCCACGCTGTCGATCAGCTCATTTTCTAACCTGAGTCTCTGAAAAGCTTTAAATGCGTTTTCAACAACCTAGGACATCCTGTTACTTTAAAAGTATATGAAAAAATAAGATTAAATTTTAAAAAAGTATGTGATATTCTTGGCTTTCCTGCAACTTCATCCCAAATGACACGCATTCATTCATCAGCAACAAGAGAACATAGGATTCACATGTGGGGTAAAGAAACGTTTATTGGCGTATGCCTCTGGCTCTGAAAAGCTAGAATCCCAGACCTCAGGAAAAGAGAGGCTGAACTTGTGAGAAGCAGGATTAATGACCTAGAATAGGTTTCAAAGATGCCCTTTGTATGCATTTTCCTTTGCATTTCACTGTACTCTTCAAGTCTAAGGAGAAATGCACATGAATGTATACCTTGGCGTTTGTGTTTTAGTTAGGTAACATACAGTTCAATGTTGATTTCAGGAGTAGAAGGGACAGGTAGTCCCTTTACTTTAAAAAAATTTTTTTAAATTTTTTATGTTCTTTATTTATTTTTGAGAAAGAGAGAGAGACAGTGGGAACAGGGGAGGGTCAGAGAGAGAGGGAGATACAGAATCTGAAGCAGGCTCCAGGCTCTGAGCTAGCAGTCACCACAAAGCCTGATGCAGGGCTCAAACCCACAAACTGTGAGATCATGCCCTGAGCCGAAACTGGATGCTTAACTGACTGAGCCACCCAGGCGCCCCCCCAAAATTTTATTTTAATGTTTATTTTTGAGACAGAGACAGAGCACGAGTGGGGGAAGGGCAGAGAGAGAGGGAGACACAGAATCAGAAACAGGCTCTAGGCTCTGAGCTGTCAGCACAGAGCCCAACGTGGGGCTTGAACTCACCGACTGTGAGATCGTGACCGGAGCTGAAGTCAGATGCTCAACTGACTGAGCCACCCAGATGCCCCCACATAGGCTTTTGAAGAACATGTCGTATCTCTTGCTGAATTAAGACCCTTCCCCTCAGCATGATTTGCAAGTGATAGCTGCCATTACATGGAAACCAGAAATGGGAGGGTTGAGTGAACCGTGGAGTTCAGTTGCAGGGGGAAAGCCATTGTTCTGCACAGAATCTGGCACCTTCGAGGTGAGAAGCCTTGGCCACAGAATCAGAAAACAGGCTGTGCAGCATGCGCAGGTCTCAATCAGCCACAGAAAATAGAACAATAAGATCAAAGAGGCAAAGACGCTGGTATTGGCCATCCCCACCCAAGCAACGTCCGTGCAAGAGGTTGTGCAGGCTGTACATGGAAGGTTCCCATCCCTGACATACCCTCATCCCTAGAATAAAGATGGCACCTGCTGGGCAGCCACAGAGGGCCTCCCGTATGCCAGCAATGGAACTCTCTTATTCAGCTTCTTTACACTCTAAGGTAAATGTGCCTGATTAAAATTAGATCCTGCTGGAGAATGTGTTGACCGTGCACATCTCATTTCTGCAACAAATACATTGGCATTCAGGTTCCTAAAGGAAAGCTGCAAGTTCATGGTCTCGACCCCATTCTGCAGTTCTTGCTGAGATATCTGGACCATGTTATCTGGTCTATGTGATCCTCAGTTACCTGAGAAAGAGAATCGCAGGCTGTGGTGCCTGCTGCTGGCCAGGGGTTCCCACATAAGTGTGGCTCGGAGCTGGCTCAGCCCACATACCAGGCGGTGGGGGGTCTCCCCGCGGAAGGAAGTATTTCATGCAACAGCTGCATGAAGTAAAACTACTGAATGACACTCAGTGATTCTTTTCCAACCATGGTCTCAGATTTCATCTAATTTTTCCTCCTTTTACGTTAGCAACCCTGGAATTACCCTCACTTCTTCAGACTTTGCATCCCAAAGCCATGCCTAGCTTCCGGGACTCTCCCTAAGGTCACTTAATAGAAGCCCACATCGTACCAGGATTTCTTCCTCCCTCTTACTGAGCACCCCATGTAGCGTGCATTCTCACTGGTTGCAAAGGGTCAGTAAAGTCAATATTCTTCAATAGACATGTGTATCTAGTAGTTTCTGTTTGAAGACCACAGATGTATTAGCTGGGAAAATAAAGGCAGAGTGGGAAGTCTACATTTACCAAGCAGATGATGAGTGTGACATTTTCCTTACCATATCAGCCTCTGGAGGAATGCGTTAGCCATGATTTGCATCCCTACTGAGTGCTAGGAACAAAAATACAGGTCTCTGCCCACAGAGTCAAGGGTTTTCACTGACTGCTGTAAGCTCGCCCAGAATTATTCAACTGGGCAAGGACGACTCACTTGCATTCTCTGGCAATCCAACTTTCTCTCAAATGTTGGCATGCCAATTAATCAGAACATACAACTTACATAGCCCGAATCATGGGCCTCAACACCATAATTGACACTATACTACCGCTACCATTAAACCATGCTGGACAGCTCACACATCTTCCAAAACTATGGTATTAAGGCAAATGACTAATTAGAGAAGGAACAGAATAGGACTAAGGTTATAGATAAGGTTTTATATCTGTCTGTCTATCTATCTCTATCCATCTATCCATCCATTCACCCATCCATCAATCCATCTAGTCATTCTTTCTAGCTACCTATTCATCCATCCCCATCAGATCTATCCATTATATCTATTCATCCATCCATCCACCCACTCTCCCATCATATCTATCTATCTATCCATCTATCATCTATCCATCCATCATATCTGTCTATCCATCATATCTATCCATTGATCCATCCATCCACCAATCATACCTATCTATATCTATCCACACACCCATCCATCCATCCATGTCTGTCTGTCTGTCTAACTATCTATCTATCTATCCATCCATCCATCCATCCATCTATCCATTCCTCTTTCTCTCTCTCTATCCCCCATCCGCGGCCAGGTAACAAATCATACTAATGGGTATGCAGGTGGCCCAGCAGTTGAACCATGTGGATTCCAATCATAGCTCCAAAGATGACCAGCCAGGCTGTCATTGGAAATGTGCTCATCCTCCCTGAGCCTAGGAGTAACGTCTGGTAAAGAAAAGAAAAGCATATTCCCTTTACACAGGATTGAGTGAGACATCACAAGCAAAGACCTTTCAAAAGGAACTAGGTGAAAAAGAGGAGCCATCATTATAATTACTGCTTTTAGTGTTTGCATAATTATGAAACGCCTGAAGGAAGAGATTTTCCTATTAAGGTTTAACCACGTATCATAGCCCTTTTGAAAAGGCAAAAAGTAAAAAGAGGAGATGCTTTCTCTTTGATAATTTTACCATAGAAAAACAAGCAACAGTCATCACAAAGACACTGCTTAGGATGGCCAACAGACACATGAAACGATGCTCAGTGTCACTCATCATCAGGGAAATACAAATCAAAACCACACTGAGATACCACCTCACGCCGGTCAGAGTGGCTAAAATGAACAAATCAGAGGACTATAGATGCTGGTGAGGGTGTGGAGAGACAGGCACCCTCCTGCACTGTTGGTGGCAATGTAAACCGGTGCAGCCGCTCTGGAAAACAGTGTGGAGGGTCCTCAAGTTACTATCCATAGAACTCCCCTATGACCCAGCAATAGCACTGCTGGGGATTTACCCAAGGGATACAGAAGTGCTGATGCACAGGAGCACATGGACCCCAATGTTCATAGCGGCACTTTCAACAATAGCCAAATCATGGAAAGAGCCTAAATGTCCATCACCTGACGAGTGGATCAAGAAGATGTGGTTTATCTATACAATGGAGCAAAACATGGCCATGAGAAAGAATGAAATCTGGCCATTTGTAGCAAAATGGATGGACCTCAAGGGTGTCATGCTGAGTGAAATAGGTCAGGCGGAGAAGGACAGATACTGTATGTTTTCACTCATATGTGGAACAGGAGAAACTTAACAGAGGACCATGGGGGAGGGGAAAAGGTAAAAATACTTGGGGAGAGGGAGGGAGGCAAATCATGAGAGACTCTTAAATACTGAGAACAAACTGAGGGCTGAAGGGGAGAGGGGAGGGGGGGAAGGGGAGTGACGGGCATGGAGGAGGGCACTTGTGTGGAAGAGCACTTGGGTGTTATATGAAAACCAACTTGACAATAAACTAATAGAGAATAAATAAATAAATAAATAAATAAGTAAAAAAAGGAGAGACTGTTTAGTTCGGTCTTTATAGAATATATATTTTACCCCTGTTCATGCTTATTCTCTCTCAAAATAAACATAAAAATTTTAAAAATAATATAAATTTTAATGTTCTAATGATTTGCAAGACAATTAAAATATTTAACCTTAAAAAAAACTCCAAACGGGGGCACCTGGGTGGCTCAGCTCAGTCATGACCTCACAGATCATGG
Organism: Helogale parvula; assembly: GCA_004023845.1. Taxonomy (NCBI): domain Eukaryota; kingdom Metazoa; phylum Chordata; class Mammalia; order Carnivora; family Herpestidae; genus Helogale; species Helogale parvula. The sequence goes on along the minus strand of PJEM01000688.1, from coordinate 65,453 downwards.
ATCCAAGCCCCGCATCGGGCTCTCTGCTGACAGTTTGAAACCTGGAGTGTGCTTCGGATTCTGTGTCTCCTCCCTCTCTCTCTCTTTCTCTGTCTCTTGAAAATAAATAAATGTAAAAAATCATTTTTATAAAATAAAATACGAAAATCCTTAAAAATTTTTTTCTTAAGTTTATTTATTTTTGAGAGACAGTGTGAGCAGTAGAGGGTCACAGAGAGAGGGAGACGCAGAATCTGAAGCAGGTTCCAGGCTCTGAGCTGTCAGCACAGAGTCCAACACAGGGCTTGAACCCATGAACCATGAGATCATGACCTGAGCTGAAGCCGGATGCTCAACCGACTGAGCCCCCCAGGCTCCCCTAAAATACAAAATCCCTAATAGATTTTCATAGCAAGACAACCGTAATAGCTATTGATGAGCAGAAGGTTCTTACGTTTTGTTGTTTTCATGTTAGCTTTCTTGCCATCCATTGAAATCTTTCTAAAGAGGTCTAGAAAAATATTATTCGGGAAATTCTACCTTTTTTTAGAGAACCCATTACAACGTAATTTTCAGTAAATCATGTTAATAGGATTATGGATTCCTCATTCCCATCTAGGGAACCGAACAAAGAATAAAGTCAGCAAAATTTCAGTCTGACCTTTCCTTCCTGTAGGTTAGAGGGACATTTCAATTCCAAGAGCAAAGATCAACTCTACATGGGAACACAGTTGGGTACCGGCAAGCATTTGCTATTCATGCAGCATTTCACACATTCTACCCGTTTATGGGATGAGTCTGACATTCGGGCCTGTCTGGGGAGGCAACCTTCCATGCTTGGTATGCACGGAGCGTTCATTAAATATTGAGTGCTGACTCGGATAATATTTAAGTACACCTGAAGGGATGTTTGATCCAGGAAAATCTCCTGCCACAGCAGGCCTGGATCTTATCTGTGAAATGCCTTCCAGATGAATCCTTTTACTCCTGAACGAGAAAATGTTCTCTGCCTCGCTTCTGAACCCCAGAAAGATTTAGGTGTGCAACAATATCAAGTGAAATCAGTGGGAGTCTTTAACCAAGCCCAAGTTCCTATGTGAGCCGTATAAAGGAGACGAAACCGTGTGAAAAGAAAAACAGAGCCTTTGGTGGAGAGAGAATCGGAGGAAATATGTGCCGCTCACTGAACGTGTCACCGAGAAATGGCATGATCTGAAATGACTTTTCATTATCGTTGGAAGGGACAGGCTGTCAGTGGAGAACAAAGTCCCAAACTTTTTGCAGCAAATGGCCAATTCACAGATCAGAATCAGAAGGCTTCTGATAAAGAGGTATCTGTTGGTCTTAGATCTGAGAAGCTGAAGTGGCAAGCAGTGTGGGGATTAAAGAAGCTCATGCGTCTCTTGTGACCATTTCAGAAACAACCCGGAGAATGAACGGAGACCTTGGAAGCGCCCTTCGAGTCAGAGCTTCCAAACACGAAAACCAGTGAAATGTACGCTTAGGTCACTATCAAGTCCTGGGATGAAACAGCAGTTACTGATTAAACTTCGTAGGAACCAAAACTCTAAGAAGGAAAGGTAGGGCGAAGCCAAATTGGAAAACACTCTACTATGTTTTCTTCTAGGGGAAGCTGTTGGATTTGGGCCACTCCCTCCTTTTAAAGGATGTGGAACCTATGAGATTAACGGACTAAGAGACTTGTAAGGAAGACACAGCACCTGTGTTGATTGGCTGCGCTGGGTTCAGAGCTTCCCTAAATCACGGGCCACGTGTTTCAAGAGTGATACAAGGTTTGAACCCAACCAGAATTTGTGCTCAATGTGTGAGAGGGGACATAGAAACTCAACGTTTTATTTTTATTTTTTAAGTGTTTGCCTTTGAGAAAGAGAGAGAACGAGAGAGAGGAGGAGGAGGAGGAGGAGGGGCAGAGAGAGAGGGAGACACGGAATCCGAAGCGGACTCCAGGCTCTGAGCCGTCAGCACAGACACTGACGTGGGGCTTCAACTCATGAACCAGGAGATCAAAACCTGAGTCAAAGTTGGATGCTCAACCGACTGAGCCTCTCAGGCGCTCCCAAAATTAAACACTTTACAAGCCCAGACAAAGCTTTTACACATTTGGCACATTTTACTAAACTAATTCGTGAATGCTGCCTCTCTTTCTGGACTCCAGTGTCCTCACAGCACAAATACACTTACCCTTTAAGAGGGATGGAATAAGGAAGATAAAAGTTGGTGCGATGTGCTGGTGAAATAGACGCCATCCATTCGGATGGAAGAAAAAGTCTCCCTCACAATCTCTTCTCAGAGACAGAGGACAAATTATCCAGGGCAGGAAGTAGGAGCCACAAATAACCAGGTAAAAGTAGGCAAAGGCATGCTTTTCCTCCCCCCGCCCCTTAAGGCAAATCGATGCCCATTTGCTCTTTCCTTCCGGCTCAGCAGGAGTTGGGTTTTAAGACCAGAAAACTCTGGAGCCTGATAAAATCTTGTTTCGTGTTCCAGAGGATTCACAGAACATAGCACTTTGCCAACAAATGCAGTCCAGCGAGATGGGGCGTCATGACTGAACTAGACTTGTGCGGATCTAAATTACTGCCATCACCTGTGCACAGGGATACAGAAACCCTGGGCTTCCAATCTGGCAAAAGGTGACATGTGGATCAAGGGTGAGAAGCTTCAGGTTCCCGTAGCCCAAGACAGCAACATAAGCCTGGTTTTCAATCATATTTTACCTATAGTTTTTACGTTTTCTTTAAAAAGAAATAGGGGCGCTTGGGTGGCTCAGTCAGTGAAGGGTCTGTGTCTTGATTTCGGCTCAGGTCACCATCTCATGATTTCATGTGTTCAAGCCTTACGTCGGGCTCTGTGCTGACAGCACGGAGCCTGCTTGGGATTCTCTCTGTCCTCCTCTCTCTGCCCCTTCCCTGCTTGCATGGTCGCTGTCGCTCTCAAATAAATAAAATAAAATAATTTTTAAAAAATAGAAAATATGTAAGGACTTTGCAAGAGCTGTATGGAAATGTCCAAGATGAGGCTATCTTACAGGTCCTGGAATCAGACATACGCCTCGGATGCTCCCAGTGGATGGTGTCCTGTTGGGCTGTGTTTGCAGCTAATATGCAGTCTTCCAAGACATGGGCAGACAAATGCACTCTTGGGCCTTTGACGTCCTACCAAAGGACTGACAGACATACACATATGTTGTGCAGAAAGTCCTAGATGTATAAGGGAGCCTGGTTGGCTCAGTCAGTAGAGCATGCAAGTCTTGATCTCAGGGTCTTGAGTTCAAGCCCCAGGTTGGGTGTGGAGCCTGCTTGAAAAAAAAATTCTAGGGGCACCTGGGTGGCTCATTCGGTTAAGCATCAGGTTTCGGCTCAGGTCATGATATCACAGTTCATGGGTTCGAGCCCCGTGTTGGGCTCTGTGCTGACAGCTCAGAGCCTGGAGCCTGTCTTAAGATTCTGTATCTCCCTCTCTCTCTGACCCTCCCCTGTTCACATTGTCTCTCTCTCTCTCAAAAATAAATACAAAGCATGAAAAAATTTTTTAAAAATTCTAGATATTAAACGTACGTTTACAGGATGGTGTGGAGCACTCAGCACACAGCTCTTACAGATTCTCAGCATCCAGCAAAGGTGGGTAGGGAAGAGTCCCTGTACATTCTCAGGCCACAGGTGAATAATAACAAAGAAATAAGGCAACTCTAGAGGCTGGGAAGAGGGCCACTGTCTTGTCTCACTGCAGTGCAGGGAAAGACCAATTGCAGGCAGATTCCAGAAAGTTGGGAAGCAACGGAAAATATGAGAAAGTCTAGGTACCAAACATAACTGTCCAAGCACCGTGTGTCCACCACACCCCACCCCCCACTCATGAAGAGTCCCAAACGGTATTACAACCCAAGGAAAGGAAAGTTAACATTCAATTGATATCAATCAGTACATATTGAAAATCATGACTTCCGCAAGTGTGTTCTCAAGTCCCTGATGCACGCCATGGAAGTTGATGAGATGTTTCTCGTGATTCTCAAGAAATCAGAGTAGGAGATGAACAATGTTAAATTCACCTAAGAATTGGTTTATTTTTCCACCAAATTTGGAGTGGCTTCCCTTTGAATGTAAATGCAACGGTTTTTAAAAAGATTTTTTTATGTCTTTATTTTGACGGACACAGAGAGTGAGTGGGGGAGGTGCAGAGACAGAGGGAGACAGAGAATCTGAAGCAGGCTCCAGGCTCTGAGCTGTCAGCACAGAGCCCGACGTGTGGCTCGAATCCACGGACTGTGAGCTTAAGACCAGAGCCGAGGTCGACACTCCACCGACTGAGTTCCCCAGGCATCCCTAAATGCAACGGTTTTATACAGGAAAGCCATGCTTGCTAACAAAATACAAAATAAATAAATACACGTACAAAAATCCAATAAGCAGAAACGGACACAGGCACGTGTGATCCCAGGGCGCTGTGAATGGCCCGCAAGTGGCATGTGACTGTTGAATAAATGTCTGCTGGAATGGGTAGATCGCCCAACTGCATATGAACAGAATTCTCTCCTTTCTACAAGTCTGCAGTTTTAAAGGAAGATCTCTCACTTCGCTCTTTACCGAGTCAAAAGCGCAGGAACTCGATTAGCCGCTCTGATTGATTCGATCCCGTGACACAGAGCCTCTGAATGTAGCAGAAAGGAGGAAAAACCAGGTCTTTGGGGCCGGGTTCCTTCTGTGTTTGCATTTCAGGACGTTGTGGGGCATTTTGAGATGTTGTGCGTGTTTGCTGTTGGGCTTCGCGCCGTGGTTCTTTGAAGAACTGCCCTCCGCCTTTCATGAAACGTTTAGAGGAGCTCAGCGCGGACGTGAGCCAGCTCCAGACTTTATTCTTGTCACACTGCAGAGAATGCATGTAAGTTGACATGGAGCATCTCACAGGGGTGTGACGGAGCAGCACCCCCGGGGTCCCCAGGTCTGCCTTCATGTGGCCTCCCTTACAAGAACATGCTGGGACTCAGCGCCCCAATGGACCCTGTGTCTGGGTGTTCGAAGGGGATAGAGAGTCCAGAAAAGAAGCGCCAGTGGACTGCTAGGTGTGGGTAAGGAAGGGCTATACGGTGTGCCGTTCCGGAAGGGGAGCCCGCAGGCACATGCGGCAGGTGGAATGACCTGCAGCAGGTGTCATCTTACCTGTCGCACACAGACCAGTGACTGCAGAGCCGGCACTCACCTGGCAAAGCCCAGGGCTCTGGGCGGGACCAGCTGCGCTTGCTGCCTTCCTCCTGGATCTCCTCCATGACCCCGAAACCCCGAGCGTTACCCCGGGGCTCGGAAAGCCCTCAGGACCCCCATGCGCGACCTGCCACCTGGCAGAACTGATTCACACTGTGGGAGGCTGGGGCTTCTACTGGCTCGGCATCAACTACTCCGATGATAGTTTTTGTACAACGTGAACATCACAGAACCTTTCTAGCTACGCATTTTGAGTTGCTAGAATCTCCATTTCTCCGGGAAGGAGAGGAAGGTTCTCACATTTGAACTTCAAAGGCTGGCCTCAGGATAAGTTATAAAAGGCAGGCAGTGCTGGCTTCACACTCCAGCGAGATCTTTAACGGTTAAAATAAACAGAAATCCCACGGCAGGTTCGAGAAATAGTGAATTCTAATCATTAATAATAAATCGTATTTGTCCTGTTGATCCCGGTTTTAAACTGCGTAACAATCTCCAAATCTATACTGCAGGCAGACTCACATTCCCTGGCAATGGAGTTTAAAAAATTCTCATCACGAGAAAAAAGGAGTTGTCACCATAGGAGGTGACACATGTCAACTGAACTGATGTGGTGACCATTTCACAACATACATCAATCATCATGTCGTACACTTAAAGCTACTATGGTGTTACATGTCCGGTATATCTTTATAAAACTGGGCAAAACATATCTCAGAGTAAAGACGCTCTCCATGTAAATTAACAAAGGAAGAAAAAGAAGCTTAATGTAGCGGGCTAGGAGTATCAGAAACTGGGACCAATCCATAGCAGGGTGCTCTGGTTTTATTCTCTAGCAATAAAAAATGAAGCCCAAGAATTTCCCTTAATGGGGATGCCTGGGTGGCTCAGTTGGTTAAGCGTCCAACTCCAGCTCAGGTCATTATCTCATGGTTCCTGAGTTCGAGCCCCATGTCAGACTCTGTACTAATGGCTCAGAGCCCGGAGCCTGCTTTGGGTTCTGTGTCTCCTTCTCTCTCTGCCTCTCCCCTGCTCACACCCTGTCTCTTTCTCTAACATAAATACACATTAAGAAAAAACCCTTCAGATGGATTTGAGTAAGCCCCTTTTTAAAAACCTGTATTAATTTTGTATATTAATTTCCAGGACCTGCATTTTGATAGAGCATGTGGCCAACATGCAATTCCCACGTAGGACATGCAGGAGCATTCATAATTGGATTTTATGAAAGAGAAAAGGTGCAAAGAATATAGCAAAGTGATAGTTTCACTTTATATTTATGGCTTTGTAATTAAAGAAGAAGTAAGACGTAGCCCTACACACGGCTGGTGCAAAGGCATTAGGTGCGTAGAGCGAAAAATGCTTTTGCAGCTTTTAATACTAGTGGGAAAGCTTAAAGTTTCAGAAAACGCACTTCTTGATACTGCACGACTACATTATTGGAAAGCGAAGAGGAAGCAAGAAGGAGGTGAAGGCACAGAAAGTCCTAGGATCCTCTATGAAGGTGGTCTCGTTTTATACTGTGGCATTCCCAAGACGAGGATGCAAACCCTGGAAGTCCCTGGACCCACACACGGATATCAAGACAATGACCCACGTGAGAAAGGCAGAGAGAACACGGGTTGAATAGCATCTTCCAAAAGTCCATGCCTCCTTGCAGCCTTAGAATGCCACCTTACTTAGAAATGACCCTTTGCAGATGTTATGCCTTGCCTATCTTGAGAGGATATCATCCTGGGTTCAGATGTGCCCTGAACCCAATGACCTGCTTCCTTATAAGAAGCAAGACGCACAGAGGAGAAGCCATGTAGAGATGGCGGCACAGGTGGGAGGGAGGTGTCTACAATCCCAGGGAGCCCAGAAACTGGAAGCGGCAGGAAGGACCTTTCACCAGATCCTGGGGAGGGAGCACGGCCCTGCCCCGCGTGGATCTCATTGGTCCTGCGCCCCTAGATCTCAGACGCTGGTCTTTGGGACTGTGGGAGAACAGACTTCCATTGTTTATGGTTACTACCAAGTTTGTGGTAATTTGTGATGGCCGCCCTAGAGAACTAATGCATTGAGATTTTACGATCATTTAAGAAACGTGACAGCCATCTGCAAAAATCACAATTAAGTTTTGGGAAAAATCACAATTATTGCTTGTTTACCAGCTTTGTTTAAAATACCCATGGAAATTGGCACCTTGGTGACTCAGTTGGTTAAGTGTCCAACTTTGGCTCAAGTCATGATCTCACGGTTTATGGTTCAAGCCCCCTGTTGGGCTCTGGGCTGGCAGCTCAGAGCCTGGAGCCTGGTTGGGATTCTGGGTCTCCCTCTGTCTCTGCCCCTCCCCTGCTCTTTGTTCTGTCTCTGTCCCAACAATAAATAAACATTAAGAAAAAAATTTTTTAATTAAAAAAAAATCCCCAGGGAAAGAGCCAAAGAAATAAAAACCCTTATTACGGAGCTCCATTGTTTGGGTTGGTTTTTATAACTATCAAAAGTTGATAAAAATATAGAGATATGCAGATTTTAAAATGTTTATTTAACCTTAGGTGTCAGTTCAAGATCAAATGCATGCCACAAACATAAATTGTCTCCCTTCAAGCTAACTCACAGGTTAGGAAGATAAATCCTGAACTCATGACACCAGCCTGAGTAGATATTTCGAGGAAAATGGAAGCTTTCCGTATCTGTGAAAAAAGAACAGCTGGTGACTGTAAGAAGTGGAAATAAATACGGTTTACATAAAACCACGCATTCATGGAATTTGACTACCAGGCGTTCGCTCATCCTGCAATAAAAAAAGTTGTTCCAGTAAATATATTCTCTCCTTTATTAATCAGCTTCCACTTTGCTAAGTGAAGTCAAACACACGGCAAGTGCTATGCCCCCAGAAGGGGGTGTGTTCTCTGGGAGATGGTCAGAGGACAAAAGGCAACATCAGCTATGACGCCGGCCCTCAAGGAACTTGGAGATCCTTCCAGGAAGTAACAGTGTGTACAGGAAGGAATGAAACCATGAGGAACAGAGCGCAGATTTCGCGGTTCACAATGAGCTGAGGGACGGGGAGCAACCCGCCCGTTCTGCATTCCTGCTCCTCCCCACGAGGGGACGCGGAGCGGGGACCCTGGAGGTGTTTGTGGTTGTCCCAACCCGCAGATGGAAGACATAATGGCCGCCACCACGTAGAGGCCAGGAAGGCTCTCAACAGCCTATAGTGACAATACACACCCCTGCACAAGAGAACCATCCGTCCAAATATAGTTGGGGAGACCGAGGAGGCAAGCCACGAGAGACTGTTGAATACTGAGAACAAAGTGAGGGCTGATGGGGGAGGGGGGTGACGGGCCTGGAGGAGGGCACTTGTCCGGATGAGCACTGGGTGTTCCATGGAAATCAACTTCACAATAAAGTATAAAAGAAAAAAAAAAAACATTTAAAAAATTTTTTAAAAAGAGAAAAAAAAAAAGCCAAGAGTGAGAAAGAACCATCAGTCCAAAAGGCCAACAGTGTTGAGCCGATAGTTGAGGACTATGACATCACTAATATACTAACATAAGACACCACCTCCTTCCCCAGGAGGTGAGATTAAGGGAAATAACGCTGCTCTATGAATAAACGGAAATAAAACAGGATAAACTTGAGTGGAGGTATAGAAATATGAAACAGAAATCAATCTAGCAGCCTTCCATGGTCAATATGTATTCATAGCAGTCACCATATCGTAGGATACTGTGCGTTTTGTGTCTGTGTCTGGTGTTTATGGTGTTACATGGACAGGAATTTTTGTCTTTTTTCTGTTCAGCATCTGATTCCCAGCACCTTGTGGAAAAGAGTGTGATCTTAGTATAAATTTGTGGAAAGAAAGAAAGTGACTAAATGACATCCACTATTTTTTTAAATGTTTATTTTTGAAAGAAAGAGAGTCAGAGTGTGAGCAGGGGAGGGGCAGAGAGAGAGGGAGACAGAGGATGTGAAGCAGGCTCCAGGCTCTGAGCTGTCAGCACAGAGCCCGAAGCGCAGCTTCAACCCACGAACTACGAGATCATGACCTGAGCCAAAGTCGGACGCTTAACCGACTGAGCCACCCAGGTGACCCCCGAATGAGATCCACTACTGTACTTTTCTTGGCAATGCTATCTTTGTAAGGGCCGGGAAAAGTGTCTTATCACTTACACTTTACACACACAGCTCTCTTTCTCCCTCTCTCATTTTTGTAAAATTTAAATTCAGGGATCCCTACAACACTTTGTGAATTTTTCTTGTCAACTCAGAGTGGAAGGATGCCTTATTGATTTTTGGTGCCTAGTGATGGAGGGCTTTACGACTTACGGTCAATGAATACATCTGCATTGCAGTTTGGTTAATGCTGACCTTCCCCCCCCCCCCCCCCCCGCCCATAGATGTATCAATTTCTCCCTAGCTCACAGATTTAGATTTCCAAACCTGCAATATCAGGATGAAATCCCCAAATACGGTAAAACTGGTGGGAAGGAATCCATATTGGTAGACCCCTTGACGCTAGTCTATCTGAGGAACACCTCGTCCATTTCTGTATCCAGAAATCAGACCGGTGCAATGGCTAGACAATTGTGACACATGTGGAAGGCAGTGGGCTGTGCCCTGGGGGAAGGGGGTGGCGTGATGGCACCGTGCTCCAGAGATGCCAGGATGTAATTATGTAGAACGGTGGATGTTACAGCTGAGGACGAAGTTTTCAGATACGTCAGTGGAAACAGAGACACAAAGATGCGTGAAGGTTTCCATCTCTGCGGTGCGTTTTAGGAGTAATAGCCTTCTCCTCTGAAAGTCTGGGTTGCAGTTTCGAGTGGGAATGTGCTGTGGAGATGGGTAGGAGGCCGGGAATGAAAACTGAGTGCAAATATCGGTGTAAGACATGGCAGCTGAAGCGCCATCACCTTCCACGTGGGCGCTGCATATATACCAACAAAGGAGCCCAAAAGACGGATGAGGAAATCTGAACAGAATGAGAAAGCGAATCAGTAACGAGAAAATTTTCCTCCAAGAAAATCCCAGGCCCAGATGGCTTCCCTGGTGAATCCTACTAAGGGTTTCAAGGGGAATTAACACTAATCTTTCACACCCTCTTTACAGCAATAAAGTGCAGGGGACTCTTCCCACTCCCTCAGCGAGGAGAACAGATCCCTGACACCAAAAGCTGACGAAGGCATTGCCAGAAAACAGATCTATGGATTCCTCTTTCTTATGAATATAGGTGTAAATACCTCAAAACAAAAAAAATGCTGGCAAACGGAATCTGGACACCTAGGAAAAGGTTTATACAGCGTGATCAAGTGGGATTTATTTCAGAATGCAGGTTCAGTTGACTATTCAACATTGCGTACGGTAATGTATTCTATCAAAAGAAAACCATGTGATGATAGGTTAAAGCATCAACTGAAAATGGATCAGGTATCAAAGAAGGTCTAAAACGAATCAACTCTTAGAAAATAAAATATGGAAGCAAACTAGCATCACCTTGGCTTTGGGAAGACTTTTTACACATAACATGAAGAGTAGAAGAAAACAAAAGGAAAAATACATAAATTGAACTTCACAATCAAAATACATCTGTGGTTCAGAGGGCACCATCAAAAAAGGGGGAAAACACGAAATGAAAGTACACAGTTGTAAATCCTCTATCTGATAAGAAATATGTATCCGGAAAACATTATTTAAACAAAGAAACAAACTTTTTAGAGGTGCCTGAGTGGCTCCGTCCGTTGGGCGTCCAAGTCTTGGTTTCGGCTCAGGTCATGATCCTCACGGTTCATGAGTTCAAGCCCTGATGCTTGGGATTCTCTCTCTCCCTCTCCTCTCTCTACCCGTTCCACACTCATGCTGGCTCTGTCTCTTCAAAAATAAATAAATGAGGGCGCCTGGGGGGCTCAGTCGGTTAAGGGTCCGGCTTCGGCTCAGGTCATGATCTCACGGTTCATGGGCTTGAGCCCCGCGTCGGACTCTGTGCTGACAGCTCAGACCGTAGAGCCTGTCTTCAGATCCTGTGTTTCCCTCTCTCTCTGACCCTCCCCTGCTCATGCTGTCTCTGTCTCTCTCAAAAATAAATACAAACATTACCATTTTTAAAAAAAATAATAAATGAACTTAAAAAAACTTTTAACAAGTCTATAAACGCTAAGTACCCCAACAAAAATGGGCAAAGGATCTGAATCGACATCTCTCTGAGGAAGATGTACGGCCCATAAGCACCTGAGAAGATTCCCAACCTCATTAGCTTTCAGGGAAATGCATATCAAATACAGAACCTCTTTACGCCCACTAGGACGGCTCCAGTAAGAAGATATGCGAACTAGTGTTGGAAAGACTAGATCCTTTATGCTGGTACCAAAGCAGCCCCTTGAAAGGAAGTGAAAGTTACTCACATCGTTAAACAGAGTATCGTATGGCCCAGCTACTGTACTACTAGGTATATAGACAAGAGAAATGCTTGGAGTCCCACAAAAACTTGCACATGAGTATCTAAGGCACCGCTATGCATAACATCCCCAAAGTGGAGACAATCAGAATGTGTCATATTCATACAACTGACTATTATTTGCATTTTTTCTGATGTTTATTTATGTTTGAAAAAGAGAGACAAAGTGTGAGTAGGGGAAGAGCAGAGAGAGAGGGAGACACAGAATCCAAAACAGGCTGCAGGCTCTGAGCTGTCAGCACGGAGCCCCACACTGGGCTCGAACCCATGGACCGTGAGATGAGCCCAACTCAAGAGTTGGAGGCTTAGCCAACTGAGCCACCCAGGCGCCCCCAATGGAGTATTATTTGACCATGAAAAAAATAAAGTCCTCATAGATGCTACAACATAGATGGACCTTCAAAACATTCTGCTCCATGAAAGGAGTGAGAGACGGAGACCACACGGTGTATGGCTCCATTTATATGAAAATGTCCAGGAAAGGCAAAGCCATAGAGAAGATATATCAGGGACTTCCTAACTCTTTGGGGCTTAGTGGGATGATGAATAGGTATGGGGTTTGTTTTTGGACTGATGGTAATCTTCAAAAATTAGGGGGCATCTGGGGAGTTAGTCGGTTAAGGGTCTGACTTCAGCTCAGGTCATGATCTCACAGTCTGTGGGTTTATGTGGCTCTATGCTGACAGTTCAGAGACTGGAACCTGCTTGGGATTCTGTGTCTCCGTCTCTCTCTGCCCCTCCCCCACGTGCACTCTGTGTCTCTCTTTCTCTTTCTCGAAAATAAATCAACCTTTAAAAAATGTAAAAGAAAAAAAAGTCAGGTGTGGTTGCTGGCGGTACCAATCTGTGACTGTACTAATGGCCACTGAATTGTATACTTTATTTTTTTTTAATGTTTTATTTATTTAAGTCATCTCTACGCCCGACATGGGGCTTGAACTCGCAATCTGGAGATGAAGACTCACATGCTCTTCCGACCGAGGCAGCCAGGCACCTCATGGAATAGCACATGCACACGGCGTATAAAGTGTTTTAATTCAAGGGTACAGATGAGAATGGTGGATGGAGACATGCCCAGTGACTCATTTAGAAGAGGATTAAGAAAGATGAGGATGCATTCAAAGCCATGAAAATTACTGGCAGGGCCAGAGGACATGGACGCGGGTCCTCCAGAGAACAGCTCTGATGCCATAGGGTTAAAAGGAGGGAATGTGTTAACCAGGCAAGAAAAGCGGATGAAATAGACACAGAACTTAAAAAAATGAAGAGCTCTGATAAAGAGGACGCAACAGAGATGAGGTGACATCCACTCAGGATGCTTTCTTGGGTAACAGGTGACTTCCATACATGTCTTAACAGAGAAGCTCTATGGAAAATATGAGTGGTATTTTTAGAGGATATAGCTTGATGCTTAAGAGGCAGGGAGACAGCAGTGAGGAGAAACGATATTCAGAGGTTCAGAATGTACAGAAAACAGGCATTCTTGTGGGGTGTCTTCTGTGTGTCCAGAAAGCAGAGGATGGAGTAAAACATGTTTATATTTAGGGGGGGCCCTGGGTGACTCCGTCGGTTGAGCGTCTGACTTTGGCTCAGGTCACGATCTCTTGGTTTGTTAGTTCAAGACCCACTTGGGGCTTTATGCTGACAGCTCAGAGCCTGGAGCTGCTTCAGATTCTGTATCTCCCTCTCTTTCTGACCGTCCCCTGCTTGTACTCTGTTTCTCTCTCTCAAAAATAAACATTTTTTACATTAAAAATATTTATATATAAATATGTCACATTATACACACATATGCCTATGTATACAATATGTGTATATATAAATATATGTTCATATGTATAAATAACACATTGTTAATAAAAAAGAGGAACAGAGTCGTCTAAACCACTATCAGGATATTTTAGTAAAGATGAAGGGTTGCTCTGAATGATACAATTATTTCTCAGTCCAAACGAGAAATATTTCCTCATTCTAAACCTGTTCTCTCACATCTGGTACAACGCTTAGTCATATTGGGTAGAATTGATGGTGTTTTTCTAGGAGGTCAGGGCATACCTCTGTCTATACCAAAATGTGTGTCCTGTTTTAAACAAGTTTGTTTATTTATTTTTCAAGGACAGAAATGGAGAGAAAGGGAGGCGCAGATTGAAAGAGAGAGAGAGCATCCTAAGCAGGCTCCGCATTGTCAGCGCAGAGACAAATGTGGGGCTCCAACTCACACACCGTGAGATCAAGACTTGAGCTGAAATCCACAGACTCTTAAGCAACTGAGTCACCCAGAAGCACTCAAAATTTATTTCTTTTTTTAAGAGAAATTTTTAACATTTCTATTCATTTTTGAAAGACAGAGCACAAGCCAGAGAGGGGCAGAGAGACAGGGAGACACAGGATCTGAAGTAGGCTCCAGGCTCCGAGCTAGCTGTCAGCACAGAGCCTGATGTGGGGCTCAAACCCATGAACCGTGAGATCATGAACTGTGAAATCACAACACTTGGCCAACTGAGCCACTCAGGCACCCCCAGAATGCATTTTAGTGATGCATTTATGCTACCCACTTGCTTATGACTGTACCCATTTCACAGGACACAGATTTCCCTCTGTAATATCTGAATCTATCATAAAAGCCGTTGCACTGAATGCAATGAAAACCGGGCTTGAATGTCATATTATTAACAGAATCGCCAGAGCCTTCAACTGATTTACCCACATAAACATGTTAGCTCATCCACATCAAACAGCCAAAGGATGGTTGCACGCAGTGTTCTAAAATATTTGATTTTTTTAATACTAGAAATCGCACACTTCATTCAAAGAACCTATTCTTATTTGTTTAAATAAAAATACACGATCCTGAGCGTTATCAGGGTCAATGTACCTAAGCATGATGTTTCAATATAATTCTATTTGAGAAATACATTTACGTTGTTAAATCTACAAGGCAGCTGCGGTATCTGAGTGACAGTTTTCTTCCCAAAAATTCACTTTGAATCTGCACCTTGCATCCACTAGGGTCATTTTCACAAAGCCAGTGACTTCCTGACATGTGAGCAGGCAAAAATAGGAAGATGTCTTCAAGAATAGGGCCCTCCGGGTATCCCTGCCACGGGGCGTGAGTGCATGCATGCTCTCTTGTAAAGGAGGTGAGAGCAGGTGTGTGGGAAAGAGAAGAAGAGAGAAAACCTGATGTGCAGGTCAGACTTGGATAGTCAGGGAGCGTCTCCAACTTAGCGGTTTTTAAATGTCCTGCCTCTTACAGATTTTTCCATTGAGTTTTTTTTTCAGCGTTTACTTATTTTTGAGACAGAGACAGAGCAAGACGAAGGGAGGGGCAGAGAGAGAGGGAGACACAGAATCGGAAGCAGGCTCCAGGCTCCGAGCTGTCAGCACAGAGCATGACGCGAGGCTCAAACCCATGAACCATGAGATCATGAACAGAGCCGAAGTCGGACACTTAACTGCCTGAGCTACCCAGGTGCCCCTCCAGTGTGTGACATAAAAGTACTGATTTCCTTCAATATACAGAGGGAAGGAAGAGAAGATATGAATTATGGGGGTATTTATGCTGTTAGGGATTGTTTAAAATCCATTTCCCTGAGAGAATGATCAGCAGAATCTGAAATACCAGCCACGTCCAAGAAAGCTAGTATATTCTGACCCTCAGGTTCAAGACTCCTCCTTGGAAATTCCTGCCTTCCTCCCATGCCCTAATGCCCATGACGGCATTCCTTGCCCGTAGAAGGATGCCTCTAACCCTCATTCTTCATGAAGACAGTGGTCACTTAACCTTCAACAACTAAAAGGGAGCAGCCATTCATACCCTGGGTAGGAAGCAAGAATAAGAAAACATGCAAAAGAAAGAATGTGTCTTCTTTTTGAATTAAGCATCGGAAACAGATTCTGTTCTGAACGCAAACCTTCCCGGGAGGGGAGCGTTTTTAAGGGTTACCCTGTCTGATGGTTAACTCAAGCTTACACGCTACTCTGCAATCAGTGAAGTGGAAATTATTGTATTTACTTAATAGATTCTTCGATCGAGTGTGTTCCAACACCTTGATTTCCAAAAATGGCGATGCACACAGAAACAAAATTCCACCTTCCTCGAGGAAATTCTGAACCATTCATAAAGGATGAAGAACCTTCTCTATAGTGTGGTACAGACTGGTCAATAGTTACGCTCACATTACGTTTAAAAAAAGGGCTTTGGTTCTCATTTCTCCCATGATTTTTTTCATGCCTCACAATACATTGATATATCTTGGGTGTCTCCAAGTTCCTTATTTTCTTCCATGGACCTGTTGGCTCCCAAAAGAAGGGACCTCTCTGCCTTGTTCATGTCCACCCTTCCATGAAGTCATCTTCCTCATGACAAAGTCTTCACCCCACTTCCATGCCTTCCATGTCTGCTCCCAGGGTCCTCTGAAGTCCCAAACACAGGACTCTTACTTACTTGCTGAATAAGTCAAATCAATGCAGTGGGCATTTTCTGCCACCAGGAGGCAGAAGAGGAGAGTCCAAGCCAATGGTCGCCAAAAGCCGAAACAGGACCGGGAACTGGTCGACTCCCAGAGCCCAGGTTCTACACCAGCAACAGCAAAGACTGGTGATGGTGGATCCAAGTGGGTATGGCATGCATTGAAACCTACTGATGAAGACGACAATAGAAGACAATGCATTTGGGGGGGAGGGGGGAACATTTCCTGGGTTTTCTATTTTGTATAAATTTCGCCACAGAGAAGAAACAAGACTAACCCTCCCTTGAGCAGTGTATGCACTCTGAGTGTGTTATTGGGAGTATACACATCCGTCCACATCCCTGCCCATCTGACATGGGCACATGCACAGGATCACATGCTTCACCACCTCCACCACCCACCACAGGGTATATTACCCTAAGGGTTCCTTCCCATCCGTTGCACCAGTGACTTTCAGGACCCTGGATCCGAGTGCTCCCACACAATTCCCTAAAGCCAACTCTTCCTCTCTACCCCTTGAACTTTTCACCGCATTTTATTTTTTAATGTTTAGTTTTGAGATAAAGAGAGACAGCGTGTGAGCAGGAGAGGGGCAGAGAGAGAGGGAGACACAGAATCCGAAGCAGGCTCCAGGCTCTGAGCGATCAGCACAGAGCCCGACGTGGGGCTCGAACCCATGAACCACGAGATCATGATGTGAGCTGAAGTCAGACGCTTAACCAACTGAGCCACCCAGGCGCCCCTTCCCTGCATTTTAAATGCAGCTTAGGAATGCATGGTTCCTAAGACACAGAAAAGCCACACTCACAGTGGGAAATAAAGTTGGGGTGGGGGGACCATAATGATGTTAGAAGGGCAGCATCTACATGAGCCGATCCTCAAAGGGGGGATTATTGTTCCCCTTTATATATACACATGTATGAACTTTTGACTTGATGGATAAGATGTGTTCCATTTGTAATTTAAAACAAAATCCTTACGGGGCGCCTGGGTGGCTCACGGGGTTAGGCATCTGCTCTGGATTCCGGCTCAGGTTACGGTCTCAGGGTTTGCGAGATTGAGCCCTGCCTGGGCTCCGTGCCCACCGCACAAAGCCGCCTTGGGATCCTCTTCCCCCACCCACCACCTCTCTCGACATAAATAAACTTTAACACATTAAAATAAAACAGCAAACCAAAATCCTTAATAAGAGATAAAAACAAACCAAAGACAGCAACGTGTCTAAGAAAAAAATAAAACAGCGCAATTAGCAAAGAGCGAACAATAACCTCTCCCAAAAAGGAGATGTCCTCTGGTACAGCCGCTCGACATTTTCAGCAGAGGCGCGGGAGGCGTATCATAGGGACCCACCAAGTTATCACGATGTAAAATGCTCGCGCACGATGCACCCCGTATGTAATTCAGATCACAGCTCTTTACAGGGATGGACCAGCCCTCTGCCCCAGTGATTTTCAGACTCCTTTTATGCGGTGGAATCGGACAGGGAACACCAACATATCAAATGCATGACAGCGAGAGTCCCTGGTTGGTGTCATAGAGCTACATGCAAATGCCATCCACCTTCCCTGCATTTCAGCCAGAAACTGAGATCCGAAGAAGGAGAGCAGAACCGGGAAGGGGGATGCACCTGGCTCAACTCTCACGAATTTTATTCTACTGATTGATTTTAATGTTTATTTATTATTTTGAGAGAGAGAGAGAGAGCGAGCGAGCAGGGGAGGGTCAGAGAAAGAGGGAGACACAGATTCTGAAGCAGGCTCCAGGCTCTGAGCTGTCAGCACAGAGCCCGATGCGGGGCTCCACCTCACAAACTGTGAGATCATGAGCTGAGCCGAGGTCAGACACCTAACCGACGGAGCCACCCAGGCATCCCAAATCGTGTGATTTTTAATTCCGTTGCTCTTTTTGCTCCGCAAATGCACTGCCTTTATTGCAAACCATGCCTGTGTTACATTCAAAGTTACGACATCACTGCATGTAAATGAACGGACACAGTTACTGACCTTAAAGACAACCTCAGGATAAGCCCTACCCAACCGTCCCAGAGACAAACACTTTAGAACAGATACAACACCTGAGAAATGAGCAGGTGGTTCCTGTACTTTTCTGAATCCTTGAAAAAGTCAGTTATATAAATCTACGGGCAACATTTCCTGAGACGGTACAATACCTGTCAGGCGAGAAATCCGCGGAAGTCACCATGTGGCTTGGTGGTGTTGTCTCCATGGCGGGAACACGGGGCAGACGGGCGACAAATGCGCAACAGCAATCCCACACCCAACTGGCCCCTGAAGCGTTAGATCTAGATGTTGCTGATGGGACACAGAGCACCCTCACCACATTCCATGACAATGAACGAGTGTTCAATGAACATTCATGAACAATAAACGTTCATGACAATGGAGGAGACGCACCGGAGGTACATAAGGGCATAGTGGATGCGTCATACTCACAATTTTGTATCTAGATCAACTAATAAGTGCATCTGACATTTTTGTGTAACTATAGCGGTCACATCGCTGTCTGAACTCACTCTGTAGTTTACCTGGTTCATGCTTAATACCGAGGGGAAAGGCTAGACGTGGGATCTTAGGGGGAAACCTGTAGAGTTGAGGCATCCCTCAGCCCTGACCTGGGATCTCAGCACTGACCCCCACAAGGGGTTTCACTGGGAGTCAACCCTTCACCTCCATACCTCTCTTCCTTTGCAAGTAAAGTGAGCGAATGCATCTAACAGGCTTTGTGAGGATTAAGTGAGCAACTACGCAATTCATGGCTGGCCAACCGCCGCCTCTCAATGAGTGGGTGCTAACGCATAGAAGTCAGACTGCTGTGAAGCAAAAATAATTTAAAGCATGCATGAGGCTTCAAATTGCAGGTAATGATACCCAAAAGTAGTGTTACGATGTGAGGTAAACGCAACCATTTGAGTTTAAATGAAGGTAGAATGAACGGACTCAAGATGTAAAGACAGATTGGACACAATGAATGAAGGAATGGACAGCTAAGAGCCCCAAATAAGTAAATTCCAGGTATTTCTACCAGAAAGCATTCGTAAGGACATTTCTCTTATATTTCTAAGATCCTTGGATGCTCCTCATGAAAAAATAAATAAATAAGACGTAGATTTGATGGAACTCAAGTGTTAGATATTTATGCCTTCCTAATGACCAAAGTGTCGACCAGAAAAGAAAATATGTTTATAATCTGTTTTGAAAATAAATAGACCAGTCTGATGACTAGACTTCATGGAGGCATAAATAAGGACCTCCCAGCTCTGATGATACATCCATCCCTCTTTGCCTCTCTCAATTCCAGTGTATTAAGAGTATATTAACTCTCAACGTATTTTGGACTAGACAACAAATTATATGGCCAATGGCCGGCGAGACCCTATCACACAGTTCTGAGTAAAGAAAACATTCATATTCCAAAAAGCAAGTGTCTTATAATCATTAATTTTTTTAAATTAAGGCTCAGGTTAGAGACCAGTACTTGATAGATAGTAGTGATCACGTATTTCACCAGCTGCGACTTCATGTGTGAAGCAACGATGATACTCATCCGTTGTCCAGCGGAATGAGCCAGAACGGAAATTAGAAGGGGATTCCGTGTTCTCGTTGCCAGTACTGGGCTATGAGACTTGACACGTAAAGCCTTGGGCTTTTATATTATACGTGCGATCGTCTCGCAAGGCAGGGAACGCTAGAACCTTGTACGGTCCCTCTGAAACGAATTGGCTGCTTTCCTGAATGTCACGGCACAGACGGGTAGGGAAGAGGTCGTTGACTTCTCCCTCATTCTGAAATCTGTGTTCATTCCATGCTCCAGCATCCTGTCCCATCATTCCTGTTGTTAAACCCTCTCGTTTGGGTGGGAAAACAGCATTTATTACTCCATAAAAACAATCATATCAAACAATATTTTCCCGTTCATAGACCAAAAAGGAGCATTTATTCACTAATGACTTTCTGAAAAGGAAACTCAATGTTTCAACGTTTTGCTAAAAACATATCTCTTCGTATCAAAAGCGCTAATTAGAACGTTCGTCGCCTCGCACGGCGGTGCCATTTTATTTGATCATCTTTTTAAATATCGGGATGGCGATGGTTTAAAAATATTTCTCAAGGCTGAAAATAGCCTGCTTCCTGCGTGCTAAAAGGAAGTGTCCGTAGCCGTGTTCAAGAGGATCGGGAGCAAAGGCAAGATCCGTGATAAAGATACGCCAAGTCACATTTCAGAATCTCCCGCACTCTGTATAAAAGGCCAAGTTGGCACATTTCACCCCGGCAAATAAAAGGGGGTCTGTGGTCTTCGCGGGGCCTCCACAGTAGCTCATTCGTGGAATGTAAATAGAGGGGCATAGAGATGCTAAATTGATTCTTTGATTTCTCTGTGACCGACTACAGCTCTCTGTTTTGCCACTGCATCTTCTTTTTTGACTCTCAGGGGCAAAAGGTAGCCTTGAGATTTTTCAATGGGAAAATTTTTGAAAGCAAACTTTTATCTTTTCCTTAAATTATCTTATGTGTACATACATAAATGCGTACATCTATGTATACATAGATGCATATATAAATATATACACACTTATACATATGTATATATAGTGTGTGTGTGTTCATAATCCCATCGCATTTCCTAGATCTGCACGTTGTTTCACAAAGAGGCCAAACTAAAACGGGATCACTAAGTAGAGCTACAGCCTACCGCTGGGCTTTGAGGGGAGGGATCAATTTCCTTTCACATCTAACCTTTTAAGGAACATCAACACATGATGCACGCAAGAGAACATTCTGTTACTCCACCAAAACAAGAACGTGTTCAATGGGCATCGCTTCATTCAGAAAACTGAGCCCAGAGCCCCGCCCTCGGTCTGATGCTGCTGCACAGGGTCCCTACACTCCCGTCCTCGAAAAGGCTATGGCACTGCCCGGACACATTGTTCCCTCTCTCCACCTCTTTGTCAGAAAGGACCTTTTGTAAAAGATCAAGAAACACGATTTCCTGTTTCCAGGACTAGCGGCCAAAGCAATTAGCCAGAAACTGCTGAAAAAATGGTCAGAAATGCAGGCAATCATTGCGATGTGATGTTAAACACAATGATTCTACAAAAAACCTGGCTCATAGGACCTATGAAAACCGAAGAAGAAATAAAATCATAAAATGAGAAAGCTCTTCACACAAATGCTTTTTATTTTCTTTAACGCACAGAACCGACGGGGAATTTGTAGGACTTTATCAATGCTCCCAAAGGCTCAACTTTGCAAACATTCGTGGGTGATTTGCATTTGTAAATTACAGATGCATTTCCCACACACACCCCCCACCTCCCAGAGTCCTTCCTAGGAGACTGTTTTCATAATATAAATGAAAAACATGCTCAGGATAAAATGAAAACATCAAGGTGAAAGTAAAATAATTCTTGGTAATATTTGTCCATTTGAAGAGAACATTTTCAGCCATAGTATTTCTCTGGCAGAGCTCCACTGGCTCACTCTATTTTTTAATTCACTGGAGCAACACTGCAGCAGACACATTTCACTCGTCAGAACCACACTGTCAGGGATTTTCAGCGCCATCTTAAAGCACTGCCGTCCTAACAACAAACATTTTCACGTATGCCTAGGAATATGAGTCAGGAAGTATACAACGCTAGACAAACCTACAAAAGCAGGTAAGTCTCAAAATATCGTCCACCCCAAATAATCTATTTTTCCAAGCCCCCAGTGGGGAAAAATGAAATAAACAGCAAAATCAGGCAGAGCTCTGACTCGTGGATTTCCATGCACTTACCCAGCGAACCTTTTATGGTAAATCAGAAACTGTTGCAGAACTGAAATCCGAGCCAAGGTCCATTGTGTGCAAATACCATGGTCATCGTAAACCCTTCAGCAGAGGCACAATGCTCACAGATGGTCCGTTAAGGAATCAGGTGAAAGATTTTTTACAACACAGGAGCTAAAGACGCCTCTTCCCAAAGTATCACCCATTGTAAGGACGCAGGTCTGAGCCAAACGGACTCCATGACAGGCTTCAAGTTTCCCCTCTGACCTTGGAGGCCTAAGTGTGGGTTTCTCAGAATCATCAGACAATAAAAGGGCACAGATTGCTCGACCAGGGACCCCCCCCTAGTAACACCCAATCAGAAGCGGCCAGCTAAAATGCTGACCATTCCTAAGGGCAGGCCTAGAGATAGAAGCTATAGACAATCACTTATTGCTTATTACACCCTACGTGAGGGTCCTGGGTCCACTCTGTAACTGGTTAATATTCTAAATGTTGTGATTGGGTCCCGCCAAAGGTAACGAACACCCTGGACAATGTGTATGGTTAGAGTTACTGCCAATGCTGTTATACAATAATGATTGGATGTCACAATTTCCTGTAACTCCCCCTTCCCAAAACCCATAAAGCCCTACCCCGCCTTTGTTCAGGGCTCTCAGCACGGATCCACTGCCTTGGTGAAGTCTGTGAGCCCGAGCTCAAGACCATAATAATAATAAAGCCCTTTGCTTTTGCATGCGTGACTCGGTCTCCCTGGTGGTCTCTGGCATTTGGGGACGATACTGTCATCTGGGCATAACACCATCAGCAAATGCGTTCCCTCTACAGAGCTATGTCACCCCACAAGGGATTCATTTAGCCCAAAGATGGAAAAGTGTTTCAGTAAAATTTCATTTTAATTTGGGACCTTGGCGTCTGCCTTTGTTGGAGGAAGGATGGGGGTTCGCTGAAATAGAATCCAAGAATTAAACATTACACGGCGGAAAAACACAACCAAACATGTCCTGCAGTGAGCCCAGGGAAACAGAACGTTCCAAGGATTGGAGTGACACCGTTCAAATCCGCTAGTCCCCAAGCAAGAAAAAGCACCCCTTTGCCGCTGCCTCTGGCACAGTCACCCGAGGCCGCCACTCACCCAGAATTCCCAGCCGGTAGTTAATCGTGATCACGATGACGTTGCCATAGCTGGCCAGGACGCTGCCATCTATCATGTTCCCGGTGCCTTCCATGTAAGACCCGCCGTGGATATACACCATGACCGGTTTCTTACTGTTCTGATCATGGATGTCTGGAAAAGAAAGTCAAGTAAGGAAACGGAATCATCACACTGATGGACGGATGGTGGGCAACGGGCAAAGGGCATGGGTTCCTAGTATTTTCCTTCTGTGGGCTGGAATCCACCATGATCTACTGGGAGTTATATCCATCTTGATGGGGCTGCCTAACAAATGTGGTCAAGGTCATTATATTTTCCAGTCACAGGAATGGTATTTTCAAGAAGCATACGGACATTTGAAGTAATATGAATGCCTACGTGTATTTCTGTATCTGTCTAAAATGCTGAGAAATAGAGGATTTCGATGAAATGCTTCCGTCCTCCACATGCTCAACTCCTAAAAGGGGACTTACTAGAGACGCACATGGCGTTACTGTGCCATCATCTCAGCAAGTGTGCAATCGGCCCCAAAATGATCATTCGTCTTTACCGTCAGTGCCCGCTTTGTTCAAATAGGAGCCTACAGGTGCATTTTCAACTTAAAAATGAGAAAACATGAGTACGAGTGAAGCCGATGCTGACATACTCCAAGTAAATGGTTAAAAATTATCAACAGAACAGAAACGTGTAAAATCGAAAACAGAGCAAACCAAGACGTCCAAGCAAAGGTCTTTGTTCTAGTTCACTGACTGCAGTAAATATCTCAACATAGTTGACTAACAAAAATGAAAGAGATGTAGGGGGCGCCTGGGGGGTGGTTGGGTTGATAGTCCAAATTAGGCTCAGGTCCTGACCTCATTCAAACCCCAAGTCAGTCTCTTTGCTGGCAGCTCAGAGCCTGAAGATGGCTTCAGACTGTGTCTCCTTTTCCCTCTGTCTCTCCTCTACTCATGCTCTGTCTACCCCCCTCTCTCTCAAGAATAAATAAACATTAAAAAATTAAAACAAACCCCAAAGAGATATAATAGAAATGACACAAGACTCCAACCTCAAGATGAAATGACTGACATGCAATCTATTTTCAGAAGGATATAAACTCCCGGTGAGAGTTGCAGCCGCCGGGTGCCCTTGGTAATGACTTTGTGGCTTTATTTCATAACGATGTAAAAGCAGTGTTTCAAAATGGTCTATAAGGACAGGAATTCAGAGACCATGTGTTCATTTGTGGAGCCTGCTTTCTGAATGGGTATTGATTAAATCACCTGTTTACATCAGTCCTTAGGCTTACATTTAATATAGAAGACTGACCACAATTATATTTCTGAGTATCTCTCTAATTGTATATATAGATATATACACATACCTGTGTTAATAATGTACATATCTGTAGGTCATCAAAAGAAACCCCAATGTACATTTATTTTCACCTTTTTTTCAATCAAGTGTTTTCTTCTAGTTGTTCAACAAGACACTTGAAATCTCAAGAAAGGAATTTTAAGGGAATGAACCCCTATCATGTGGATGGGGGGAGGGGCTGCTATCAAAATGAGTTATGATCGCAATCCCAAAATGAGTTCATGGCGTGCCTCAGGAAGGCAGCTGGAGAAACCCACTGGTCACAGTCAAGTACAGAAAAGAGTATCACGCTCCCATGTCCCTGCAGGTCCTGAATACATAGCAGAAGAATAGATCTTAATTTCTCACGTAAAATCCAAGTAGATGGTAAAAATGCTTTCTTGTCACTCATTCACCCTGCACTACGTGGCACTCTGAAATCCACGGCTCTCTGGAAAGCTGTGGGGTTCTGTCGCATGTATTCGTGCATCTGGCTCCTGATTTGCCGGGTTTCCCCAGATTTCTCTCAGCAGTGCAGGCTGTTGGGAACTGCACTGTGGCACAGGAATGAGGAGAGCATTTGACGGCTACTTGAAGGGGTTTCCTCGGAGAAATTGCTAGGTGAACAGCTCTGCGCTTTCCAAATACAGAGAACAAGGTTCTCCTGAACTTGAGCAGTAATAACCAGATGCCCTCTTAATTCAAAGTAAGAACAGAAAAAAGAAAAACACAGGATATTGCTATTCAATGAAAACTCAGGGGCATTTTAATGGGAATCAGTTGCATTTTGAGCACTGGGAAAACGGATCTGAAGAATCAAATGTTCTAATAAGAGATGCAGACAAAGAGGTAAATTATACCTCGGGCTGTTGTAAGAACCAAAAAATAAAGGTTGTGGGTTTTGTTTTAATACATTTTTCTTTTTTTTTTCTTTTTACATGATCTAATAGAATCTTTTCAATTTTTTTCTTTGTACATAATCTAATGGAATTAAAAAATTTTTTTTGTTTTAGTCCATTTTTCAATTCAGAGAAAGCCGCAGGCATTCTGGGGCCGTCCACAAGGGAGACACTGGCTGGTGAGTCAGGTGTGGGATGTGCTTTGTGAAGGTCATGAGGAAAGACCTTGCAAACAGAGCTAGGCACAGCCCTGGGATCACAGGGGAGTAAAAATAATAATAAAACAATAACGACGTTAAAGGCAGGCGTGAAACCAGCACTGGCCAAACATCCAGGACCCAAGTTGACTACAGGGCGCTATCCAGGACTTGAGGTGCCGTGCACGGACCGCCTTGTGTTGACAGCACAGGACCAAGGCCCTCGGCTATTGGTTCTGCTGAAGGCATAGGCGACAGTGTGGTCTTTGTGATTCAGAGCCTCTATCTCCCATAGTTTCAAAACCATCGGTTTCCTTCTGGTGGCCAATCAAGCGATGTGGGATCCTTCAAGGGACAACATTCCATAGCATCCAAACATCTTTTGGTGGGTGGGGGAGGAGACAAGAACCGTTTTCAAAATAGCCGTGGTGTGAAAAGGAAAAGGTAGAGATGTAGGTTTTTGGCCTTTTTATGTTTCACATCTTTACTATCCCTGTTTTTTCAACCTCTGTTTAAATGCTTCTAAAAGGCAGGCATCAGAGAAACGAGATCTCGTTAAAACACTTTTTCATGTATTTCACTGTGAGCCAGAGAAGATTCTTTGAAATCTATTGTTGAATCTGGATAGTCAAAAAAAGAAAAAGGAAAAAGAAACAAACCAAACCAGAAAGGCCAGACACCCAAAAAGGTCTATGACGGTGCCTCACAGGGTTTGGCAGCTCAGAGAAGAAATTTAGAAAACAAATCTCCAAAAGACAATATTAACTTATAAGCAGCTTTGGAAGGAAGAAAAGAAAGTATACATGCATGTTCTAAAACTTCATTTTCTCTTCTTATGACCAAGCCAAAAAAAGGAAAAAGAAAAGGAAAGACATGGGATTCCTTGTAAATAACATTTTTTTTAAACTCACTTCAGATTTAGAAACGTGGATACTTCTCATAGGTGGCTTGCATTCATCAACAGGTCATTGGGATTAAAAATCAAAGTGGTTTTCAAACAAGAAGAAAATAAAGAAGCACCCAAAAGTGTACTCGTTTCAGAGAAGGGGAGGAAAAAGAGATTGAAATTAAAAAAAAATAGAGAGAGAGATATAAAATCATGCATCAGGGTCGAGCTTTGAAAAAACAAAAAATACCTTCATCTTCACCACGGTCATTACTGGTTATATCATCTGCGTTTTTCTTTGTGTTGGCTCCTGGGGTCATAATGAGAAGGAAAATAAAGGGAAAAAAGAGAATTCAAAAACAACAGGTTTGCAAAAAAACCAGAAGAGAGATACTACCCAGTAAAAGAAAAAAATGTCACACAAAAAGTTGAAGTTTGTTACATTTGGATTTCAAAAAAATGAGGTAGGGGCGATGCAAAATGCATAAAAACATAAAGATGTCAAGAAGAACAAATTCAAAACGTTACTTGGAAAAAATATTCTCTATCCTGTGAAAATGCAGTTTGGGGGGTTAAAATGACAGTACTGCAAAAAAAAAAAAAGAAAAAAAGAAAGAAAGAAGAGCTAATGTGAGTTTGAAAAAAAGAAAATTAAATTATTAAAAAAGATTTCCCACATTCTCAAAAGAAATGCACATGAAGTATTCAATGTTCCTCTAATTTTAGCATATTACAATCTACATAAATTCATGAAATATCACCGATACACTTCAGTTACCAAATTCCATAATGGAAGAAGAAACACATTTATGTAATAAACACAGGACTTTCGATAAAATACTTAAAATTCACCTTAGTTCCATGCAGATGAACTTAAGACACGGCATTTCAAATACAAAGCAGAAATGACAGTTAATTTGTTAACTTAAATCATGAAATTCACCTCTCACCGGTGGCTACAAAGCTATCCCAAATTTGCTCCTGTTTATTACAAAAAAAAATACGCAAAAGAAAACCACCATTTTCAATCAGGATTTCTTAAGTTAAAAAGTGATTATCATGTTCTCTCTGTTTGAAACACTTATTAATATTACTTCAATCTTATCACTCGTTGAATTTAACATAAATGTATAGTAAAGTCACCTACCTTGACGACCTGAAACATAAACCAGATAAGAATTTCCATGTAGACAAGATATGGATGGGGGGGGGGCCCTCAAGTACATCAAAAAGATTCTCTTCTATATTCGACATGCGGTGCACCATTTTCCTTTTTGGGTTTCCCAGATACCAAACATTTAATATTGCTTGAACCGTTTGGTTAATTCACTCAACTGTCCTCTTCTTATAGACAGACACAGCATATGCATATTCCAGATCCAATAACGTCAAAAGGGTCTGAACCACATCCTTCTAAGAGGTTCTATGTAACTCAAAGGGACTCGGCATGTTTTGAAGCCAAGATGTGAAGTTGTGGTGTGTCTGTAGTCAGAGAAGGTTTGCATACTGTCTATTTTATGTGGTTTAACACCTCTTACCACACACACCTGGGTGGGTAGGAGATCTGATTTGTTCATTTTTGAGGCTTAAATATCCCCACTGTTGATAATTTCAAGCTACCAATGTAAGGTCACTGGAGACAGCTGCAGAGAGGTCTCTGGGACCCCTGGAAACGCCAGCCTAATTCCACCTCATCCACCTAAAAGTAGAGTTGAGTTTTCTAGGAAACTCCGTTTCTCCTTGCAAAACAATCATGCATAATCCCTTAGAAAGTATCTTGACACTGATATGCCAATCTATTACACCCTTAGCTTGAGATCAACATCTATTTAAATCCAACAATATCACTGCATTTAAATATCTATAAAGGGGCAGCTGTTTGGCTCAGTTGGTTAAGAGTCCGATTCCTGATTTCAGCTCAGGATGTGACCTTATGGTCCCGGAGATTGAGCCCCATGCCAGATTCTGCGGTGACAGCTCAGAGCCTGCTTGGGATTCTCTGCTTGTGCATGTGAATGCCCTTTCTCTCAAAATAAACTTTATAAATGTAAATAATTACCTAAAAAAACTTTAAAATATCCAATGAGCTTGACTGTCCATTGGGTTGTGTTTGTCAGCGTTTATCAGTATAGAATCTATTTCAAAGTGAACTCGGGGACTGAATTTATGATAAAACGGTGTGTAGGAGCTTCAAAGGGATGCCTTTCTTAGAGAATTATACTGCGAGAATGATCCACAAAACTGTGTTATAGTCCTCATGTCTGAAAAAAAACTTTTTCCATTCCTTTATGTAAGATTTTGTTTCATTAAAATATTTTTTAATGTTTATTTATTTTTGAGAGACAGAGACAGAGCATGAGCATGTGAGGGGCAGAGAAAACAGAGAGAGACACAGAATCTGAAGAAGGTTCCAGGCTCTGAGCTGTCAGCACAGAGCCCGACGTGGGGCTCGAACCCATGAACCATGAGATCATGATCTGGGCTGAAGTCGGACGCTCAACCGACTGAGCCACCCAGGCACCACCTAAGAAGATTTTATGTTTCTATAGAAACAAGTCACTTCTTTCATTGAAAAACGCGAGAAAAAAAATTAAGGTAGATGTAGTCAAAAGGCACAGAATGAGAATGCGCTCCCTGTTTAAGCCGATTCCCGCCAACAAAATGTGTTCTTCTCAAGTTTGACTACCTCTTTTTCTAACACAGCCTCTAGAAAACATGCCCTTGACATTGAGGAGGCCTTCTTTAATGAGGATCCCATGCCTGGATTTTGCCTTCCCCAGGAGCCTGGTCTTATAATCCTGCCCCTTCCTAAAGGGGATCTCTTTGCTAGTCCATAGTGTGGATGTCCTGTGTCCCGGGGGGAGCCAAGATGCCATTGTGCAAGCCAGATGTGACTTGAGTTAAATGCCAGAGTCCTCACTTACGACCCATATCTGCATGCCTTCAGGTTCATGGTCAGCAAGCAAAATGTGAGTGATCTGAACCCCAGCTCAGACCAGAGGATTCAGCAAGCAAAATGTGAGTGATCTGAACCCCATCTCAGGCCAGAGGAGAGGCACCACTCAGGGAACCTTCCCCAGCAACGAGAGGAAAGGTCTGAAGATTAGTAATGATTTTACGGTTTTGATAACATAGTTCCATCGCTGAATAGGTAGCAATCAAAGGTAATCTATGGTCTCTTTGATTCTTTTTTTTTTTAATGTCATTTTATTTTTTTATTTTGAGAGAGAGACAGAGAGTGAGCAGGGGAGAGGTAGAGAGAGAGGAAAGTACAGAATCTGAAGCAGGCTCCAGGTTCTGAGCTGTCCGCACAGAGCCCGACGCACGGCTCGAACCCATGGACTCTGAGATCATGCCCTGAGCCGAATCCAGACGCTTAACTGACTGAGCCACCCAGGCGCCCCTGTCTCTTTGATTCTTCACCAAATGTTTTGGATAACCAAAGTGTGATATTTAAGAGCTTTCCTGAGGTATGATTTACATCCCATAAAATCAACTCATCAAAGTGTAAGATTCGATGATTGTTTTAATGGAATTGTGCAACTAACTGCATAATCCAATTTTAAAACATTTGCATCAACCCAGAAAGAGTGTGTCTGAGCCTCGGCCTCATTGACCTACTTTCTTTCTAGATTGGCCATTTCCGGATGTATAAAATAATCCATATAATGTGTAGTCTTCTGTGTCTAAAGCAGACACTTTTCACTTAGCATGTTTTCAAGATCATTTACGCCATAGCATGAATCAGAACTTGATTCTTTTATATGGATAATATTCCACTGTACACATAGACCGAATTTTGTGTTTCCAGTCACCTGTTGGTGGTCACATGTACTCTTTCCACTTGGTGGCTATTACTTCTTTTTACATTTATTTACTTTTGAGAGGCAGTGAACAAATGGGAGGGGCAGAGAGAGAAAGAGACACAGAATCTGAAGCAGGCTCCAGGCTCTGAGCTATCAGTCAGCACAGAGCCCGATGTGGGGCTCGAACCCACAAACCGTGTGATCATGACCTGAGACAAAGTTGGATGCTCAACCAGCTGAGCCACCCTGGTGCCCCACTTGGTGCCTATTAGAACGCTGCTCTGAACACTTGGGTACAACATTGACATTAGACACAGGTGTTTCCTTCTCTTGGGTAGATATCTAAGATTGGAACTGCCATTTTATATGGCAAATTGATGTTTAATTTTTTTAAACTGTTCTAATGTTTATTTATTTTTTGAGAGAGGGAGACGGTGAGTGGGAGAGGGCAGAGAAAGAGAGAGAAAGAACATGAGCAGGGGAGGGGCAGAGAGAGAGGGAGACACAGAACATGAAGCAGGCTCCAGGCCCCCAACTGTCAGCAAGCAGCCCGACCCTGGGTTCGAACCCAAGCATGCTGAGATCATGACCTGAGCGGAAGTTGGTACTTAACCGACTAAGCCAGCCAGGTGTCCCTCATGTTTGATGTTTTGAGAAAGTACCAGAATGTGTTCCAAACCAGGTGCATCGTTGTAAATCCCCACCAGCCTGCATATGGGTTCCAATTTCTGCATCCTCTAGTCAAGACTTCTGTTATCTCTTTGGTGGCAGCCAGTCTGACGGGTGTGAAACGGTGTGTCTTTGTGGTTTTAAGTTGTAGCTTGCTGATGTCAATGGACGTCTCTAATATTCTCAAGGTCCATCCTCTTGGATGGAATACCGGCTCAAGTACTTTGCCCGTCTTTAAAATTGGGCTCTCTGGGGCGCCTGGCTGGCTCAGTCATTTGAGCGTCCAACTTTGGCTCAGGTCATGATTTTGGAGTTTGTAGGTTTGAGCCCCGCATCAGGCTCTGTGCTGACAACCCAGAGCTTGGAGCCTGACTTTGGATTCTGTGTCTCCCTCTCTCTCTGACCCTCCCCTGCTCATGATGTCTCTCCCTCTCTCTCTCAAAAACAAATAAAACATTAAAGAAATTAAAAAAAATATTAAAACAAATAAATAAATAAAATTGGGTTCTCTGTCCCATATTATTGAAATGTTAAGTATTCTTTATATATTTTTAGATACAAGTCTTTTCCCAGAAACGTGATCTGCAAATATTTCCTCCTGGTCCCCGGCTTCTCTTTCGGCTTTCTCAGGGGTGCCTTGCTAAGTGCAAATGTTTGTATTTAATTGTGATGACGTCAATTTTATCAATTTTCTTTCAAAGTATGCGCTTTGGATTCTCATCTCTGAGAAATCCTTGCCTAAGCCAAGATCCTGAAGATGTTCTCTTACGTTTTTTCCTAAATGTTGAAGAGTATGTATAGTTCCTCCCTGCTTTTAAGTGTCTGAGTTCCCTTCAGTGTATGATGTGGGGTTGAGGCTGAAATTCATTGTTTGCGTCTGAATATCCCACTGTGATAGGACCATTTATTAAAACACTAAGTTTTCCTCATTAAATTCTTGAGACACGATTGCTAAGGGCAGTTGACTATAAATGCTAGGACTCTATTTATTCCCGGATTCTTTTCATTATATTCCATCCTGCATTTCTATCCACACGAGTCTCCAACTGTCCTGAAGACTGTAACTTTGCAGTATGCTTTAAGACGGGCAGAAGTTCGCCAACTTTCTTCCACTTTGTCAAGATAGTTTGCTTATTCTAGATCCTCTGCCTCTGACACACAAATTTTCAAATGAGCCTGTCAACTGAAGAAAAAAAAAATCACCCACCGAGATTCTGACAGAAATTATTTGCCAAGCTGCAATTTTGAATTAATTTCCTACAGCAGAGTATGACCCAGAAACATAATTAGGGATCACCTTTAATGTTCTATGTGTATTTAATTTTTCACCCTTCTGTTCATTTTTAGTAAGTTGTTGCCGCATTTTTCCTTGCAAATATTGCTAATTAAATGTCCCCCAAAATAAAACAACAATGGAGTTCTCCTGAGTATCTAATTTAGTTTGAATCATGAACTGTGGGGAAATGATTTTCCTGGAATATATTCCACAGGAAAGCCATCTTGTGCAAACCAAAAAAAAAAGGCCATTTCAAAATCCATACACGCCATGAGCTTTTTCTCCCACTCCATGTCCACACCATAAAGTTCCAGAAACATATTCCTTTACATCTAATAATTAGCCCCTCTATCAAACCTCCATGGGGAAATAGCCTTAAATATTAAAGGGAATATTTAAGCAACTTCAAACAAATGCATAGCTGTTCCATTATTAAAATTTAAGTATGATTTTATAAATAAAATATTTCAACGGTGCTGGTCCTTGAAGGATTTCTATCATTTTTTTTATACCTGAGCCTCTGATGTTCACGCCTCATGCTTTATCTACATCGTTTAAAAAAGAAAAACTACTGAAAAGAGTCCTTTGTATCCTAAATGGAAAAGAACTGCGTAGTAGAGAATTCAGAAAGGGTAGAGCACGGTAAAGGAAAGGAAAATCAATGAAAATCCGTCAGATGCTGATATTAACATTT
Organism: Helogale parvula; assembly: GCA_004023845.1. Lineage (NCBI taxonomy): Eukaryota > Metazoa > Chordata > Mammalia > Carnivora > Herpestidae > Helogale > Helogale parvula. The sequence goes on along the minus strand of PJEM01000688.1, from coordinate 32,639 downwards.
TCAGGCAAGAAAATAATTTCACAGTTCCATTTTTTACTATCCATTAAATTTGTGGTCACTTATGTGCACAAATACATACGGTCATCGGTATGAGATGATCACATTATTTATGCGAGAACGTAAAGAAATGATAGAATGTGGAAAACCTTTAGAATTATTGCTTTCGAAATGAGATATTTTATGAAATATGTATTTACTAGTTCACATTTTTTGTCTCTTAGCAGTGCAAATTCCAAGTGCAACGTTGCCTTGTTTACTTAAATACAAAAAGAGCGTGTCTTAGCTAAATGCATTATTTTCATCACAGGAAGTAGTGTAATGGGCTCGAGGGGACAGAAATGCTTTTCCTGGCCACCACACGTGTGTGTGATTGATTAGTTTGTCCCTCGGCCACAGAGGAATGCCTCTCTTTCATCCTCTAATTCAATAATGGGCTCATTTCAGCAACGCGCTGAATGGGATCTGACCCACGACAACGTGTCCACGCCTCATTACTTAACTCACTGGTGAACTCATTGCATTTCCAAACAGGTGTTGAGGCTTCAAGGATGCTACACTTGACCACCAGTGGCTGCCACCAGAATATTCCACACGCACCTCTTAACATATGTTCTAACTCCTACTTGAACATGGATCTGAAAGATGCCATAAAACACTTCATCGGTGAGTCTCATCCAAAGCAAGGGTACCTCGAAAAATGGACTCCCCACAAAAGAGTTCACTTTCTGCATCCAAAGGAATCAACAGAGTTGATCTCCCTGTGTAGTTAGTACAGCCTTCAAAGGTGAGGCTTCCTGACATCGCATTTGGAAATTCTGTTCATCACGTGCCACGGTGATGCAGGGCAGGAGATACGCGCCGGCTCGGCCATGGGAAGTCAAGAGCATCCTTCTTTTTCTTTCATATTTATTGGTTTTGAGAAAGAGAGAAAGCGTTAGTGTGGGAAGAACAGACAGGGAGGGAGAGAGAGAGAGAATCCCAAGCAGACTCTGCACTGTCAGCACAGAGCCCGACAGGGAGCTCAATGCCCTGAACTATGAGATCGTGACCAGAGCCAAAACCGAAAGTTGGAGACGTCACCGACTAAGCCACCCACGTGCCCCAAGGAGGATTCTTGGTGATCAGAAAGCCTTCGGAGACAGAACCTATGGAAGCCAATGGATTTCTCTGGAGTCCTCAGCAAACGTCTGCTGTAAGATCATTTTGGGAGGGCATGTCCAAGTTTGAAGGCTCCTGTTCCAGGACATGTGAAGAGACAGAATTTCTGAGCTACTGGGTGTGGTCTTGAGGTCAAATTCCTAGCATTCATCCCACAGACATTTTTTATGTGACTGCCATGTGCTTGAGATTTTCCCGATCGTTGTGAATTTTGTTAGCAAAGTGTTCTGCCAATCAATCTATCCTGGTTTGTGCATGCATCCGTGACTACAGTAGAACCAAAGTCTAATTCTAATTTTCTACCAGTTTCGAAATGCCTCATGGTAATAGTGAAAATAATAGGAGGTTGTTTTTTGTTATTGTTTTTGGTTTTTTTGCATGTTTTCTCTGATTGGCTTGGGAGGACAGATGGAAAGAAATGTGAATAATAATTTGTTCTTTCTTTTGGAATTAGGAAGAATTCTTTTCACACTTTTTTGGGTTGAAATCAAAATAAGCCTAAAAGCGTATAGGTCTCTGATATACGTCTTTGTGCCTTATTAAAATATCAAGGCATTGCATAGCTTTACATAAACATTCTTTTTGTTGTTGCGAATTTGGTTACTGAAATGTTTCTGTTCTTGGGAACAAAACACAAATCTCACCAGATTTACAGGGGTCTCTCCTTTTTATTAGAACGCTCAGCTGATCGAAATATTATTATCCACTCACACAATCTCCGTGAGCTTGAGATTAAATCACAATGTATTTAGAAGCTGGACGTAATTTAATATTGAATTATGCTTGGTGCTTTTCCTACACCTGCATTTAGAAAACTCATGTTGAAAATGAAATTGGCTTTTATTTGCCCCGAGATACCTCCAGACATGTTGTATTAGAATAAAAGGATACACCTCTGTAGATACGTATATAGGTATACCTTTTCATTCTGCTTGCCAAAAGATTCTGGGAGATTTTGAGTCCAGGGGCATCATTTTAGTTCCGATAAAAAGCTTCTTTCTGTAGTCAGATCACAGGCTACCGGCAACTGGGTGGCGCTTGTGGCCTTCGGCTGGGACCTTGGGCATTTTGTCCCCTTGCTCTGTATATAGAGAAGAAACTGTGTACATGCAGAGTCACTTGTCCAGGATCGCTAATAAAATCTATCCAGTTGCCTTTGACTTTCCGTGTGTCTGACTTGGGGACCGCTGCACAGTCATCCCCTAAAAATGAAATGTGTTTGGATTTATGCAAAACCATCCCTACTCTGCAATTCCTGAGTCTGTTGTTCCAAGAGCGGCCTCACTGAATGGCCCCAAAGAGGGCCCGCCAACTATTTTTTAAGAATCACAACAAGTCACTGAAGCCTTTGGAAAGCAGGATGATATCTTAATGCAGATGAGGACTTTTGCAACTCTATCTGCTTCTGAAGTTTGCTGACTGGCCACAAAAGAGCCGTCAGTTGTTCTGTTCAGTGAGAACGTTGAACACATCATGATACAGACAACAGAAATGTCAACAAAGACACAAACGTAAGGGGAAGAATGTCTCTGATATCTCTCTTTCAGGGTGTCAGTGTTCACTCAACACGTGTCTATTAAGGACCCTGTGACTGGCCCAAAATATCCCATGCCCCGCCCCACAGAGATGTTTAATCATCCACACCTGTGGACACACCAGTCTTGGCCAACGAAGTGCGAAAAGAAGAGACATTCGTCACACCCCAACTGGAAATATTAGGAGGCATCACATTTCTGCCGTATTTTCCCCACCACCAACCAGACCAGCCTGTCCCAAATGGGGATGACCACGTAAAACTTTTGTTTGGGAAAGCAGAGGAAGCAGAGAACAATTCGCCAAAATAGACACAAACATCACAAAAGGGGAATCAGCTTTTGCGGTTGCGGCGAGCTGCCAAAATTTTGGTGTCTTTTGTTACAAAGGCACAAGCTAGTCTAAGATCACTGTTGTTGACGTCTGCTTCTCTCCATGAGACACACACACACACACACAGCCACATGCATACTCAGACTAGCAGACAGCCTCCTCACATCCCAACAGAAACCTCGATCCAAGAAATCATTTTAATTTTTTGTAATGTTCATTGGTTTTTGAGAGAGAGTGTGAGTGGAGTAGGGGCAGAGAGAGAAGGTACAGAATTTGAATCTGGTACCAGGTTCTGAGCCCGAAGTGAGGTTTGAACCCGCAAACTGAGATCATGAGTTGAAGTCAGACGCTAAACTGGAAGAGTCACCCAGGTGTCCCAAGAAATCATTTTAGATCAGAAGTGTGTCTGGCTCCCCAGTGCACTTGAAGTTTGCAAATCAAAGCCCACATGATAGTTTTTCCTTAGGGCACATGTTTACCTTTATAGAAAATTACTTTTTTCTGGTACCTGACTACCATGTCCGTATCGTGCAATAAGAAAGGGAAACATTAACATAGGGGATGAAGTATCTATATAATTACAGTGACCAAGCACAACACTACCATGTTATACCCTGAATACCAGGCAAAAGAAACCAACTGGAATCCAATCGTCAGGGAATCTCTGAAGAGCTCAAAAGAATCTCATATCTAAAAAGAGGGTACACAACTTTCCTTCAAATACACTGGTTCTCCAATAACACACAAATGATGTCTTGTACAAACACTCCATAAATGGTGGGTCATGTTATTGCGAGAAGTGGGATTAATTTTCAGAGTTCTCCATACATTTGCTGCACTCTTACGCCTCCCACATTTTGCTCGCGCAGTGTTTTCTTCCTCGCTTCTGAGACTATGACTGGTCTAACTTACCCCCAGCCCAAACTTACTCTTCACCGTTGCAAACCTTAGGACGCTGGGTCCAAGGGCCAGCAGCTCAAGGGCATGTGCTCCACCTTCCAGTCCTCAGGAGGCAATGGCGTCTTTATTAATGTAGCACAACGCCATTTTGTGGGTGTCCCTGTTACCACCTGAGTTGTAGGTCAATTATATACTCTGCGGGTATATACAGATCCTTTACTGGGCAACCAGAATCTTGGAATGTCCACCAATGGGTGAGCATCATACACTATTTTGCACAAATCTATCATCTTTGTATATTACATATACACAGTGGAGTATTACTCAGCCATGAGAAAGAAGGGAATCTTGCCATTCGCAACCATGTGGACGGACCTTACGGGCATTATACACAACCAGGACAAGTCAGACAGAAAGACAAATACTGTATGACGCCACTTACGTATGGATTCTAAAAAAGCCGGACTTGTAAAAACAAAGAATAGGATGATGGATAGTGGTTTCCAGGAACTGGGCGTCAGGAAATTCCGTTTAGGAATCTGAGAAGGGAGGTATGATCGATATCTGCATGTTTTGGGGTTTTTTTTCTTAATAACTTAAGCTTTAGGACCAGTTTTCAACTTAAAGGAAAACAGTCAAGATAGCACAGAGACTTGCCATATGTCTCACACCCAATTTCCTCTATTATTAACATTTAACTTTAGTCTGGTACATTTGTTATAATTAATGAGCCAATGCTGAAATACTATAATTAACTAAAGTCTGACATGTATGCACATTTTCTCGGTTTTTACCTAATGTCCTTTTTTGTCCACATTCCATTTCATTCTTCACGACATCTTCCGCTGTGAGAGTTTCTCAGAATTTTCTGGTTTTTGATGACCTTGACAGTTTTTTTTTCCCTTCCCAGATTTTACTTAAATTCAAGTTAATTGACATGCAGTGCAGTGTTGGTTTCAGGAGTAGAACCAGTGATTCATTACTTGCTTCACCCAGTGCTCATCCCAACAAGTGCCCTCCCTAATGCCCATCACCCATCTAGCCCATCCCCAATTCACCTCCCCCCCATCAACCCTCAGTTTGTTCTCTGTTTTTAAGGGTCTCTTATGGTTTGCCTCCTTCTCTATTTTTATGTTATTTTTCCTTCCCTTCTCCTGTGTTCATCTCTTGTGTTTCTTAAATTCCACAAGAGTGAAATCATATGATGTCCATCTTTCTCTGCCTGACGTATCTCACTTTGCATAATACACTCCAGTTCCATCCACGCTGTCACAAATGGCAAGATTTCATTCTTTTTATGGCTGAGTAATACTCCGTTGTATACATATACCACTTCTTTGTCCATTCATCAGTCGATGGACTCTTGGGCTCTTTCCATAATTTGGCGATTGGTGACAGCACTGCTATAAACATTGGGGTACATGTGCCCCTATGCATCAGCACTCCTGTGTCCCTTGGGTAAATTCCTAGTTGTATAATTACTGGGTCATAGGGTGGTTCTCTATTTAACTTTCTGAAGAGCCTCCATACTGTTTTCCAGAGTGGGTGCACCAGTTTGCATTCCCACCAACAGTGCAAAAGAGTTCCCCTTTCTCCGCATCTTCACCAACGTCTATTGATGCCTTAGTTGTTAACTTTAGCCATTCTGACGGGTATTCAAGGGTTCCTTTTCTCTAACATACACACCAACACTTGCTGTTTCTTGTGTTTTTTTTTTATTTTAGCCATCCAAACAAAAGTGAGAATGTCTCATTGTGGTTTTGATGTGCATTTCCGTGATGATGAGGGATGTTGAGCATCTTTCTACGTGCCTGATGGTCATTTTGTATCTCCTCTTTGGAAAAGTGTCAATTCTAATCTTCTGCCCATTTCTTCACTGGATTATTTGTCTTTCAGGTGTTGAGCTTGATCATTTCTTTACAGATTTCGGATACTAGTCCATTATGTGATATCGGTAGTTTTGAAGAGCTCCTCTCTAGGAATTCTGTAGAAGATCCCAGAATTGGGTTTGTCTGTTTTTTCACTATTTGATGGGGTTATAAAATTTGGGGAGAAAGCCCAGAGAGGCCAAGCACCCTCCTCACCCCATCATATCAAGTGAGTGCGTCGCTGTGACTCATCCCTGCTGACGCTGGCCTTAACCACCTGACTGAGGAGTGCTTGCCAGTTCTCCCCACTGTCTGCTCATCTCCGAATGCTGCTCTCTGGAAGGAAGTCCACACGCAGAGCCAAGCCTCATGAATAAGGCTCCATTGCCTTGAGGGAGAGGATCTGCACATTCATTCAGAATGCTTCTTCACGGGAGGGGGGTCTCCACGCCACATGGGAGGGAGATTAACGTGACCCATTCCCCAAGAGATCCACACCCTAATCCCTAGAACCTGTTAATATGATGTGATACGTGAGAAGGGGGAATGGAAATTGCAGATACAATGAAGACTTTTAAATCAGCAAATTACCCAGGATTATCCAGAGGGGCCCAATGTCATCACAAGAGTACTTCAGAGGGGATGAAGGAGGCAAAAGAAGAGAACCAGTGTCAGAGACAGACTGGAAAATATGACACCTGTGGAACTGGCAGATTGAGAAGGGGCCTGTCAACCAAGAAATGCAAGTGACCTTTGGAACTGAAAGAGGCAACAAAGAGATTCTCTAGATGTTGAGATTTCTCTAGATCCTCCAAAGGACCGCCATCTTGTGAAATACTTTGATTCTAGTCCAGTGAGATCCACTTGGGATTTCTGACCTTCAACACTGTAAGATAAATCTGTGTTGTTTTAAGACAGTAACGATGTGGTGATTTATTACAGCACAAATAGAAAACTCATAAATCCTGTTTCACTTCTTTATTCATTCACTTATGTCAATAAGGGGTTATGGATGTTTACTTTATACTCTGAATCATACTATTTTGTTCCTTGTTTTGGTATTTTGAACTACCTATTTTGTTCCTTGAATTGGTCAAGCATGGGCCAGCGAGAATGCTTTTATTTGGCTTCTGTGACACTTTGATATACTCTTATCATTGAGGTTTGGTTCAGTTTTGTTTGGGTGTTTCGTTTTGTTTTCTTTTACTTTGTTAGCACTGACTTACTAGAAAGTGTTGTAGGTTCATCTTATCTATTTCCTGCCCCATCTCTAGAATCAGACACTTTTCCAAGGAGCCCAGCTTCCCTCTACTTGACATCGTACGGGTCAAGATTTTACAAGGTCAAGGAGCTGCAGGAGACCAAATGTAGATGTCTACAAACAACGCATGAGCTAGCTGGTGAGAACACAATAGGCTTCACGGCACAGAATCGTGTCAATCATTCATACTACCAGTGACAGAGTCAAAATGTTCACATCACCTTGTTCCTCCCGCAGGTCTATTACTACAACAGTGATTTCATGATGATACTGCTATCTCTAAAATTATTGGACCTGTTTATCTACTTTTTGAGAGAGAAAGAGATGGAGCACAAGATGGCGAGGGGCAGAGAGAGAGGGAGACACAGAATCGGAAGGCTCTGAGCTGGACCCCATTATGCAGGTTATTAACTAAGTTGCAATGTTTCTGAAATATGGATGCTTCATAAGCATCTGAACACTTGTCAACTAAGTTGCAATGTTTCTGAAATATGGATGCTTCTATAAGCATCTGAACACTTGTCAGGAATCATTTTTGGCCCCATAATACAGATGACACAACTGGAGGGAATAGTGCCTAAAGAACTTGGTCCGAGAGGTCAACCTGCCACAGTTTTGGGATTCCAACCCAGGCCCCCAACACGTCACAACAACACAAAAGTCAACATTTTAGCAAATGGGGGAAATTATGTCATGCAAGGTGGTAGGTTAGTCTGTGGCAAAGTGGCTTAGTTTTGTGTCCCAAACTGAATTATTAAAACACAGAGACAAATAAGCCATTGAGTATGCCCTAAGACCTTGGGTCTAGTAAAGAAAACAAAAATTGTATCTATGTGAACGAGAGCTGGTGTTTGGGGAAAGGCAGGAGCCGGGTGTTATAGATTATGGTTTGAAGGAAACAAGACGTTTCAGAACAGGAATAAATGCAGAGATCTTTCTGACTGGGAGCAGGTCTCTGAATCATCAGAGAATCATGTCTCAAGGATAACCCATTCTGTAGGCAAGACTGTGTCAATGAGCGTAAAGAACAAACCTGTGTTTTGGACACAGTCCCAGGGGTTAGTGGTAAAGAGATTTTTAAGATATTTCAAGGCACTGTCCCCAAGGACTCAGAATCCTTAGGTAACGCTGTAAACAGAAAATGCTACCCAGCTCTATGAAACGCATCTCGATAATCTCTAATTTACGTCGATTTCAATATTATTATATATTTACATTAGCATTCTATTACTTCAGAAAATAATACCGCGTGGTGACTCTACAATGGGATGTCGATGGGATTTCGGTAATGCAACTGTTTAATCCCATACTCTTAATGACTCTAAGCCAATCAATTCATTCTATTATAAACCCATAAACCACTTGCTTTGGGCCAAGATGTAAGCAGTAATCTCTCTCTAGGTGTTTACAGATGGATTCTAAATGAGTTCCGCTTTTAAAACCATGTGATTTTGAGATCCACAGACAAAGTCCCTGCTACCTTAATGACTTCATTTCTTTGGTAATTATATGCGATTTTAGGTATTTATGAAAATCTCTCCAGGTAATGGATTTCAGTTTATGTTGTTATTACTTTCAGTTTTAAAATAGGGGAACGGTGAAATTCAGCTCCAAATGTCTCACAGTATAAAAAAGAGTTAAGAAGAAGATGATAAAAGAGTGTTATAATATCTTCCAATTCCAGTCTTTCATCAGGAAAACCCAATCTTGCTGACATGACCACATCCGCCTGCTGGTCAATACCCCAACCAGCTTTCAAGAGTTGGATAAGAGCTCTTTTTTGCAGGATCCTTCCTAAAATGTTACTTTTCAGTATAGTGTCTAGTTAGCCTTCCCAGATGCAAACTTCCCGAGTGGAATACCCATAAAAGCAAACGAAAAGATGTGAACATCCCAGTAAATGCAGAAGAGGAGAAGACCTAACGCTGCATCTGTGGGGTTTTATTTAAGCCCGTTAAAGAGCCTAAACAGAGTTCCGTCTTGCCCAACAATCCTCCTTGCGCACCTCCACTTTGGGGATGATTCTATACCCGAGGCAGGAGATAAATCAGGAAACATTTGGGAGCACCCTGCATAGAGCCACATATCACAGAGAATCGGTGCCTATCCAATATAAACCAAAAACAAACAAACAAACAAAACAAAAAACCCCAAAGCAAAACAACAAGAACAAAAACCTAGGGGTTGCCTGGGCGTTATTTCAGAAAATCTCCTGCCTCCGGTATTTCTAGCTATACGTTCAAATTAGACCAAATGTAAACCAACCAAAGCATAGAGGTAAGAGAACAGGTTGGGGTGTAGAAATGGTACCCGTGTGTTATGGCTACAAAATTGGACAATTCAGGAAAAGCTCTGGAAGCCCAAGGTCTTTTTCCACATACTCAGCTAGGAAAGAGGATTGGAAGGTTAACTAACCCTTAGATTAACTACTACTTAATTAATGCTTAGTGTCAACAAAGATTTATTTACTTAATGTCTTAGTAAAGCACAGTGCTGTCTGCAGGGGTATCTCACCGGCAACTGGATTTGAACAGCTGACGTAGGGGGTCAACCACTGCAGAGGGTCTGTATTTGTAAGGGGCCCACCCGAGGTCCCTGTGCCGGCTGTCTAGGACCACACTGCTGAGGGACGAGGATTTGCTGGAGCAGTAGCACAGGACAGGACCTCTGACAGGCCCGTCTGCTAGCCGACCCCTCAGATGGGTACGTCTGGACTTGCTCAAAGATGAGGAAAGAGAACAGAAGAAAACACAGCCATGTGTTTTGTGGGGGTGACGCAGGGGAGAAGAAAAGAGAACTACAGCTTTTGGAGACTCAACAGGAACATTTGGATAAGCACTGGTCATTTCTCACGGATGAAAATAAGACATCGTTTCTCTGGTGCGAAGGCATGAAAATGGAACGGTCTGAGACAGAACAAAGAGAATGAGCAGGGAAACAGTCATTGCAGAGAGAGAAGTAGGATCCACATTCGTTCTAAGGAAAAACGTGTAAAGTAGAGCGTGCCTTGGATGTAAATTCTAACCAGGAGACAGGACGCCATAGAAGTGGCTCCTCAAGGGGAAATGAACTTGGTGCATGCTGCATCTATCCTTCTGGACACGCTGATGTAAGGATCATTTGGAAGACAACTGCCATGAGGAGAGAGGAACTTCTAGACAAGAAATGACATGATCAGCTCCCGATGTCTCCTCAGGGGTAAAGAGCATCGGGCCTCCACACGCAGAAACGCCATGGGCCCTCTGCAACAGAAGGAAACCAAACGGCGTCCACACCAATCCGGAAGTTACCGTGAGGAAGCCTGGCACGTTCTCCCGTCTCTTCGAGTGGCCACTTTGATCAAGAACATAAAATGCTCCTTTTCTAAAAAGGAAGACTATGTCAAGATCCGATAGGAATGAAGTTTACTGCAGGGATGATGTGGAAGGTTCAACAGAAAGAAGAGTGGTATTTTGCTGGTGTCATAAATAGAGGGAAGAGCGAAGTCAAATGGAGACCAAAAGAAAGATCAAGAGATTGGAGCCTAGGTGGCTCAGGTGGCTCAGTTGGCTCTCCAAATATCTTGTCAAAGATATTTGACAAGATTCAACACACAGTCATGTTAAAAATCTCAAGAAAAGGGGCACTCGGGTGGCTCAGTCGGTTAAGCATCTGACTTTGGTTTAGGTCATGATCTCACAATCCATGGGTTCGAGCCCCGCGTCAGGCTCTGTGCTGACAGCTCAGAGCCCGGAGCCTGCTTCGGATTCTGTGTCTCCCTCTCTCTCTGCCTCTCCCCCACTTGCACCCTGTCTCTCTCTTTCAAAAATAAATAAACATTAAAACATTTATTTTAAAAAAGAAAGATCAAGGGAGAACAAAGTATTTGAAAGGCGGCAAATAGCATTTGACACAGATAATATGTTTAATTACAGGACTTGAGCATCTGCAATATTTACTTGAAAAGGGAACCCTTTTCTAATCCCACAAAAGACGTGTAGACATATTCTTACACAGAACACTCTCTGGGGAAGAGTAAACGACATGAATGTTCACTGAATGATGCCATGACCATCATTTTTTAAGACTTCTGCAAGTTCTAGTCAATGTGTTCAAAACAGAAGGAATGAGAAAAAATACTCAAAAGGAGCTCCACGAAGTCATTACTGCACATGATTATCTAACCAGGGGGAAATAATGTAGGACATCACCTAAACCCATTACGGTAGATGAGGTATTCCTTATAATGGTATGAAATCAATACACAAAATCAATTTTCACGCATATGAATATTAACATATCTAAAAGAAAGCCCTTTCATATTAATAATAAGCAGTCTGATAATAACCTTAACAAAATGTGTAAGACACATCGCATAAAATATATAAAATCTGAGACACAGAAAAGATTTGTGTATATTTAGAAGCTTTCAGCAGCAGAAATTAAGTGTGACACAATATCGATATATTTTCAAATTTACTAATTTAAAATAGTAAGCTTTTAGGGCAACAGCCAAATCATTCTAACCTCAATTCTTAAAACAATAAGCAAGTGTGAATAATTCTGGCTTGAAGAAGGCAAACACGGTTCTTCTGCCCTCATTATAATATTTCTTGTTGTATTAATTATTTTGGCATGGGCATGATGAAGTCCTCTATTTTTAAAAAGTGTCATTTGCTACATATTTCAAAAAGAGAGAAGCGTAACACGTTCATTTTACTGCAAAATAAATTGTGGATTAATTAAATATTTATGCTTAAAAACAATGCTTCTGAGGGGCGCTTGGGTGGCTCAATCAGTTCAGACTCCGACTTCGACTCAGGTCATGATCTCATGTTCGTGGGTTCAAGCCCTGCGTCGGACTGTGTGCTGACAGCTCAGAGCCTGGAGCCTGCATACAATTCTGTGTCTCTCTCTCTCTCTGCTCCTCCCCGCTCATGCTCTGTCTCTCTCCCTCTCAAAAATAAATAAAACATTAAAAAAAATAGGAAATAATGCTTATGAAACCATTATGTAATATCTGGGTTGTTATTTTGGGCCAACATATATTGACTTATAAAGACGACCATATCGACACAGAAGCTGGCATTTTATATACCCACACACACAAATGATGACTTAGCTTTCACACTGACATTCTCTGAATGTGGTCATCAGTCCACACACAGACGCACATGCATACACACACACACAGACATATATGAATATACTTCTGTCATTTAGTAGACATACATTTATGTGTAGACATAAATATATATAAGACAGCAAATAATAGAAGACATGCATAAAATGTTTACATATATGTATTAATGAATAAGAGAATCACTCAGGAAATATATACAATATATTACAAATATATACATACATATTTTTTAAATTTTTTAATGTTTATTTTTGAGAGAGAGAGAAAAAAAAGGCATGAGTGGGGGAGGGGCAGAGAGAGAGGGAGACACAGGATCAGAAGCAGGCTCCATGCTCTGAGCTGTCAGCACAGAGCCCGACGTGGGGCTTGAACCCAAGGACTATGAGACCATGACTGGAACTAAAGTTGGACGCTTAACGGACTGAACCACCCAGTCACCCAAAATACACATATATTTAAAACAGAACAGTATTGCTGAGGAGGTAGACATATTTAAATTTATATACATTTACTGTGTATATGTATCGTTATTTTCTATATATATAGTATACATTTATTCTGTATGTATTTATAGCAGGCAACTATGTAAAATATATAGTTAATAAGTGTCAAATATATAAAGTACATATTTAATAACATATTTAATTTAATTTATATGCATATTTAATAAGCATATAAAGTGCATACTTAATAAGTATATGAAATATATTTTCATTAGTATATTAAATATATACAATAATTATATAAATACACAAGTTGTTAACAGTTAAAAATATATTTTATATACAAATGAAATATGTATGTATATTATACATTTAAATATATATTTATATGTATTTTGTATACAAATTAAATTGCATATTATACTTAATATATTTTATATACCAATTAAATATGTATGTGTATTATATATTTAAATATATACATATTTTATATACAAAGTAAATTATACTGATACTTAATAAATATGTTTTATATGCAAATTATTTCTATATTAATTAAATATTAAATATATATTAAATTAGTAACATATAATGTAAGCGTATTAACATACACTTTATTAAATATATATTATATATTAAGTATTGAATTTATACTATATAAATATTTGTCTTTTTGTTTCTACACATCATGTAAGCATGTGTAAGCCTAAACAAAAGCGGAGGCTCCAGGAAAGGAAAGAGAAGGGGCAACGGATGCTGTGGCCATGAGCAGCCTGTAAGCCGGGGCCGGAAGGAAACAGCGGCCATGAAGAACGCTGGCAGGCTGATGGGGAAGAGGCCCAGACAGGATACTGCGGGGACCACAGTAAAGACAGAAGATGGCATTTCTGAGTCAACAGCCCTGTCATTCCCAGAAGAGCACATGGAGACAGACCCGGGGACACCTCCCGGCAACGCCCTTGAAAATTCGGGAGGTGCAGAAAAACAGACAGGATGACCGCCATGCCAGTTGAAAGCACAGTCTCTGTGCAAGAGCACATCTCTTTGGAGGCCCCAGTAGTCCTAACGCCCACCCAGCGCAGGGAGAGGGGAGCCGGGGAAGGGCATCCAAGGCTGTGCTGACCGTCCCCACCCCGGCAGGTCCCCTGCACGCCTGGCTGTGACGGAGGACCAGTAGGTGCACAGAGCCTCATTCTCTCAAAGAAGCCAAGTGGCTGGCCAGCAGGAAACGCTGCAGGAGACATGTGGATGGATGACGAAGGGAAGACAAAACGATTCCTCCATGGTGGTGGTGCGTCCCCGGTTCTGCTCCTGTGACACTAGTTGTGTACCCCGTCCCGATGCTCCAACACACCTCCATGCATTTGCTTGCGGTCAGCCCCCCACTCCTGAAGGTCTTTAGGATGATTACAAACATGCAAAGATCTCTCTCCCCTGGGAATTCTTTGCAATGCTAAGCAGAGCTGATGACAGAGCAAGATCTACCAGGTTTTGGCAGAAAAGCTTTGCCAATCTGTCCTTTACAGAGTGATTTTCAGAGACAAAGGGATAAAATCCTATATCCTCTCTAATGCCTGGTAAAACGCACAGGAAGAAACACTGCAATTATCTAATGAAACAAGGAGAATTAAACTCCATTCAGCTCAGGAATTCAGGCAGGATGAAGTTGGATGAATGTTAAGGATGGGGAGAAGTTATGGGGAGCCTGCCAGGGGGGCTCAGTGGGTTGAGGGTCCAACCTCGGCTCTGGTAGTTCGTGAGTTCAAGCTCTGTGTCAGGCTCTGTGCTGACAGCTCAGACTCTGGAGCCTGCTTTGGATTCTGTATCTCCCTCTCTCTCTGCCCCTCCCCTGCTCACACTGTCTCTCTCTCTTAAAAATAAACAAACATTAAAAAATTTTTTAAAACAATGGGAAAATTATGGCAAGGACTGACGAGTATACATCCACAAAAAAAAAATCACCATTTAAAATGTCTTATGAAGGAAGAGGACAAGACCAAATAAACATCATTTGCCAAAATAATACTTTAACTTAATAACTCAATAAGAAAGGAAGTATCATAACCACAGCTGGTAGATTTGTTTTTAAATTGAAGTTGTAACAGAAGAAAACACAGACGAATGCGAGGGCGCAAATGATCTTGTGTTCAAAGGAAGAAATGAAAGCCAAATAATTTGTTTTAATCCTGAAAAAAAGCCACTGGAATTGAGGGTGTGGTACTCTCATTGGGCCGTATGTCTAATAGAATCGATGACTATGGAGAATTTTGTTCTCCATTTCATTTCTCCGTAGCATCTGCTGTCTTCTGTAGTCCATGTGGACCGCTGAATCAAAAAAGCGTAGGTGATGTGGTTTAAACAACAGATACTTGACTTTCACTTTCTGGAGGTTGGAAGTCGCAGATCAAGGCGTCTGTGGGTTTGGAATCTGGTGACACCTGCTTCTTGGTTCATAGGTGGCTGTCTTCTCGCTGAGTCCTCACGTGACACAGGGGTGAGGGAGACCTCCGGGGTCTCTCTTGTAAAAACACTAATCCCACCATGCGGGCTCGACCCCGATGAACGGATCACCCCCAAAAGCCCTACCTCCAAATACCATCAACCTGGGGGTTAGCAATTTCACCACTGAAATCTGGGAGAACATATTCACACCACATGAGATGCTCAGAAAATACTTATGTGCATGAATTCATTTCAAAGAATGGCTTGTTTCTCCTTCAACAGCTGTGTAAATTCCGCAGGTTGAAAACACAGCACAGAGCCAGGATCCGTGGTTTTTGGAGGGTTAGCAGACAGTCCCCATTCTTCTACAGCGGAGCCACAGAATGCTTTTCACAGGAAGGTAAGTTGGGTTCCTACTGTCCACTTGTTCTGAAATGCAAGGGCTGAGGAGACTGACCAAAACGAGAGTCTGCCTTTGGTCTCATGAAGTCCCCAGTCTCTTGGACTATGCAAAAATCAACTTAATAATCACACCAAATTTTTTAATTCCTACTGTGGCACAATTATGCGTGGGCACTTTACCATGTACATGCACGGCACATACTCATCCTGGCTCCCCTCTACTGATCTGCTGGTCAGCGGTATTTCCCCAAAGACCCAAAGGGAATAAATACGCAATGAACCAGGGGATAAGACAATTAAAAGAAAGTAGAAAACATTTCAGAAAAGGGGCAGGAGAGTGTGACGAAACAGGAAATCACGGAGCCGGGAGCACCTGACCCTGGACAAAGCTTGGTGGATGGCCCACGCACAGTCCCCGAAACTCATATCCACTGAGAACTCAGGGTGTGACCTAATTCAGAGACAGGGTCTTTGCAGTTGTCATTAATGAAGGATTTGGAGGTAAAATCCTCCTGGATTTACAAGTAGGGTCTAAACCCAATGACTGGTGTTCTTACAATAAGACAGACAGACACGTACAGAGAAGGAGGTGATGGATAGACAGAGACAGAGTATCCAAGCCAAGGAACACTGAAGATTACTAGAAATCCTACAAGCTAAGAGGGAGCTGGGAACAGGAAGTTCTTCCTCCCAGCCTCCAGAAGACACCAACCATGTCAACACCTTGAACTTGGACTTCTGGCCTGCTGAGCTGTGACAGAAGACATTTCTCCCATCAAAAGCCACCAAGTTTACAGTAATGTGTTATGGAGCGCCAGGATGTATTGGGCACTTACCAACGGCTGGGGAGGATACCCCAAGGCTACACCTTGGGCGATGAGTGCTCCCAGAATCCCAGCGAAATAGGTATGGGCTGCAGTGGCTAAGACTGCACAAGAGTCATCCTTGGATCAGGTTACATAACCAGGGAAGGACATGCACCCCAATGGTTTGATGGGAATATGTCAGATTTCGAGGTCGGATTCTTTCTCACAGTCCTGTGGTGAAGCAGCTGCCAGCGGCTGGCAAGGGAGAGGATGCAACAAGCCTGAGGAGCAGAGAAGCCACGGACTCCAGACAGGAAGGAGCTGGGCTGGTCCCCTGGTGGCCTCTCTGTGGGACCCTGAGCAGGGAACCCGGCTGAGACATGCCAATTCCAGGCCCACAGAAACTGTGGATAATGAATGAACGATACTGTTAAGCAAGCTGGTGGCAATTGGTTGAGCAGCCATAGAAAACTGGCACACGGGGGCCGCCATGACAGTCTTTGGAAGGGGATGGCATCCTGCGTCATCTCGTTTGACCGTGCGTCTCAACTTATGCAGGGAATGTGTGTAGCCAACCCCACAAATTGCCTGAAATCCCAGGTACGGTGACTTCTGTCAGAGACTCAAGGAAGGCAGGATCTGAAGAGGTGTCAGTGAGCACCAGCAAGCCATCTGGGGTCTGGCCATGGGCACTCGGGCTGCCAGTCACCTGTCCCCCGCAGGGTGGAGATGGCCCTGCACAACAGCCCCTTCTGCTGCAAACATACCCCATGGGCCACGTCCATCGCTGCCGGTCACAGGGCACAGGTGCGTTGCTTTCCTGGGATTCACCAACGCTGCATGTTGCATGATGTATTCAATGCCTCTAAATGGAGCACAGAGAAGGGGCATAGCGCCCTCCAGTTCTTTCTGAACATTTGCACGCACTGCGTACAAGCCACGGGCATGCCACATGACGGGGCTGCGAGAAAGGAAAGCAATACCCAGACGGCTTCCCACCTTTCCTGGCGTGCCCTGGTTCTTTTTCTTCGTCTGTTCCCCCTTCTGAGTTACGTCCCCTGGGTGCCCATTGGTTCCAAGCACCCCCCATGGAGCTCAGTGCAGTGGCCACCTGCCGTATTACACATGACATGAATTATCAAGGCTGGAAAGGCCAGGACCGAGGTGGACCAAGGAAAGGAACTTCCCCGAGACCAGAGGCCGCCGTGCGTGCCAGGCCTGACTCTGCCCTTTCGGTGTGGAAAGAACAGAAAGGCGGCGTCCCAGCCGCGGTGCTGCAATTATGTGCATCCGCAGACGGCGTGTACACAGAGGACTAACTCGCTAAGGAGCAAGGACTCCACGTGCTGTGTGGATTCAAAGGGCACACGAATCCGTCACTTAGCAGCTGGCGAGCAACTGGGGAGGCGCGTGTGTCTGCACCAGCTCGCGCAGCAGACTGGAACCCAGGGAGCACGCTGGCTCACGGCATCGCAGAGCTGCCACGGGCGTCCCCTGCCACACACATGCAGGGGAGGGGGCATGGCACACAAGCACCACAAAAACGAGGAGGAAAAGAGGGTCTCTTTTATAAAGGTCAAGTCCTTGTCCTTAGAGGCATGTGACGACTCTACACGCCCATCTAGAGGGACCGCAATGTCCCTGATACATGGCACGGTTTCATTCATGACCCTGGGGAGCCTTCAGAAAACACCAGCACATTTTCTAACAGCAGCCCATGAACATCCGAATTAACTCTGACTCCTCAAAAAAAAATGAGTCTTTTAGTGCATGCTTCACCAGGCTTTACTTAGAAAGCTTTCAAAAATGGTGAGCGCAATAATCCATTCCAAGTGGAGAAATTCTATTTCAGACGGATGCTCTCAATGCTGTTAAAAAGCATCATCAGGAAACAATCACTTCAGGCACCACCTGTTGCCACATAGGTTTTTCATGTCACCTGGAATACTGTCCTTCCTTTTTTCTTTACTCAACATTAGGGCCATCTTTGTATCCCAAAGATCCTATTTCTTGCAAAGTGAGAAATGATGTATAATGGTCAAAGCAGAGAAGCTACTGAAAAATGAATGGGTTGCATGAACTATTAGCATGAGTTAGGACATAATGATTACCTCCAAATAAAATCTTTTTGGCTGCCGTTTAGTAAAGAGGAAGTTAAGACACACAATGATTTTTTTTTTAAATTTTCATCCCCAAGGGCGCCTGGGTGGCTCAGTCGGTTGAGCGTCTGGCTTTGGCTCAGGTCATGATCTCACGGTTTGTGAGTTCAAGCCCTATGTTGGACTCTGTGCTGACAGCTCAGATTCTGTGTCTCCCTCTCTCTCTGACCCTCCCATGCTAGTGCTATCTCTCTGTCTCTCAAAAAAAAAAAATAACATAAAAAATAAATAAATAAAAGAAATTTTCATCCCCAAGTGAGAACTTCTCATGTTCTTTGGAGGAATAACAAGGTGAGCCGTATCCTACATTTGAGCACATTTAACCACGTATCAGAACACTGATCCACTTCTTCTAATATTACTCTTGGAATTCTTAGATGAGGATACAGGCACAAATTTGAAAACATCACTGGAAGGGGAATTATACTTTGACTGCGGACAGTGATTTTATGCCAGAGCAAAGCTGTGGGCTCACCTGCCTGTACTTCCCCCTCAGGAGGCACAGAACAACCCTCCGGTGGCACTCTGCCCCATCATGCAGGTTGAACAGGGGTCCGCTTCTCTGCTGTTTCAGCAAACACACAGTGATGGAAGGCAGATGGCCGGTAGTTCAACTCCCTGAGCACAGAGACTCTGCAACTGCCTAAAACTCTACAGTCCCTGGCATTTCTGCCTTTTCCTCCCACCATCTTGGAAGTCCACATCCATCCAAATGGAATTATCCATTTGCCCACGTTACTGGTCCAGCCGCGTTTCCTAAGGGACAGGCCCTGCTGATGCGAGTTGCCCTTGGCGATGTGAAGCTTCTCTACCGTTAACACTACACTCTAATCTATGACAGATGCGGTAATTTTGTTGTTCATACCGTATTCCTTTTTTATTAAACCAAAACGAGGGGTCCAGGCATCAATACAGAACTGTAAATGCAAGGGGGCAATTTCGTGCCGCGGAAGAATGCATCAGTGGAGCCACGTGATAACCCTTGGCGTAAGGGATCTAAAATAACACAAAGCTCCGTGTCACGCAAGTGACCACGTTTTCTGTTTCCTTCTCTTGGGGCTGAAGGAAGAAGTCAACCTCGCTATCAGAACTGCCGGGAAACTTGTGTTAATTGGACAGCCAGATGAATATGTGTACCATGCACTACCGCTCCGAAACCAAATAATTAGGGAGAGCTGACAGAAGATGAGCCAACAATGCATTAGCATCTTTTAGCCAGACATTATGAGTTGACAGACTGAGTGAAGCAGAGCAGACTGGGACCAGTCCACTGTGAAGATAAATTCTATTAATGAATCTAACATGTATGGCTTGGGATACAAAGCTACAGAATGGTTCATAAGTCACTAGGAAAAGCGGACTATTGACAAAAATCAGCAGAAAGAGATGGATGGCCTTTAGATCCCAGCAAATGTCAGTGGTAATTGAATCAGCCCAAAGATCAACCAATTCTTTGCTCCTGAGAGAGAGTCTAGCGGTGCTATGAATACTTTTAATGATACCTATTTAATGAAGTAAAGCAGAATAGGAAAACGAAGACAACAATAGGAGACACCTAACATCTAACAGGTACATTATCAAGGATGCTGGTTTAAAGCGTTAAGCTGATGTGAACACATAGTTCGTAGGGTCCTAGGGCTACATTGGAAGTCATGAATTATACCAAGATACAGTTTCATAACGTTGACTAACGTTGCATACATTACCAAGTGCTCATGTACTTCGTTTTTGCCTTGACTAAGCAGTAATATTTTGCCAGCTGTGGGGAAAGCTCCAGGAACGCGGCCACAGGAAAATGGATTTTGTTTGCTGTGGAGAGGCGGTTTGATTCTGTAGAATCAGTTCGGAGATGGCATTGGAATTATGGGGTCTCAAACAATTTGCATATGCCTCCGAAGGCAGAGAGGACAAGACAGAAAAAAAGCTCAACAGTATGAAAACCATGAAGAGGGTCGAAATCATTTAGAATAAGAATCAGGGACTCTTCTATTAATAGTTCATCAGGCAGATTACATCACAATCTCTTTTCCATATTTAAATCATTAAGAGGCACATCATGTGTATATGTGAGGGTCACGGGCGTCATGAACATGGGATCATTAGTGGAGACCCTCAGGCTGATTCAACCTGATGCATCTCCGTTTTGGTTCAACGTTCTTAATTTTTGTAAAATCTATTTTTTCTGGTAATGGATTACACGGTGCAATAGAAGGGAAGATGTTATCTAAATTGAACCATTACAAGAAGAAAGAAGAAGAACAAGAAGACAGGGAGGAGGAGGAGGAAGGGGATGAAGAGGAGGAGGAGGAAGACGACCCACTACCAGCATTTATTTCCAAACTAGCAAAATCAAGTGGAAGTCATCAACAAAATCCCTGCAGATGAGTCAACAACCACTTGCCTTCACTGTTAGATTTGAGATAGAGACTACTTCGAGTTCCTACTACAAAGTTCTTGATGTAACAGGTCTGATCAACCCATCATAACAACACTTTTACATATGGGAGAGTGAACACTTCAAATTTTGAACTATCAGCAAAAAGATGCTATCGACACAATAAAACTGATCAACATGGAAACTGACCTTAGAGTTTGGGACAGAATTTTAAGCATCATAATCATACTGGAAAAGAGTTTTCAGTAAATTATATGAAAACATGTATACATACGTGCAATAATTGAAGCATTGGTGGCTAAGATATAGGCAAAATTAGAGTTTTCACCCCTAAGACTAATTTCTAATAGTCACCATTTGATGTAGACAATTTTGATGTAGATGATGAGTTCAAGACATTTAGCTGTGAGACCAGAAAAAAAGGCGAATAAAAGTTTCTACTATACATAGATCATTAAAAACTACATGAAAAATACTTATCTGATAGAAAAACAAAAGCAGGGGCACCTGGGTGATTGTTGGTGAAGCGTCTGACTGTAGACATCGGCTCAGGTCATGATCTCATGGCTCATGGGATGGAGACCCCCGCACTGCCTTCTGGGCTCTGTGTGGGCTGCGTGCAGTATGCTTGGGATTCTCTCCCTCCCTCCCTCCCTCCCTCCCTCTGTCCTTCTTCCACTCACGCTCTCTTGCTCTCTCAAAATAAACAAATTAAAAGGAAAGAAAAAAATCCCACTGGGATATAGACAAAATAGTTACTTTGTCTAAATTCTGTTATTGAAATCTCTACTTGGATATTTTGCAGGATTGTAAAAATGAACCTTTCACTGTCAGGAATTCTTATTTCTAGCATATTATAAGCAAAGGGCATATTATGTATTTTAGGGAAAGGCCTACCAAATTAACATTTAAATACTAAATTTGTTACTTTACGTTTACCTATAATTAAAATCATTAAACCTGGTCTCAAACATACAAGATAAATTCTGAGCACTGTACTATTGAATCAGGTGTTTTGCCTTTGTAGACAATCTGAAATTCTATGCCAACTGCATAACCTATTTATAAATAATGGCTTAAGGAACAATATACAACCGAGTATGTATGGGTTCAATATGATGCATGGGCTTCTCTTCATTACAGGATGAATCATCGAAGATTTAGTATAAATGTAATCTCAAAATACCTGACCTTTGGTCTACTGAACGATTCATCACAGAGATATTTTACAGCAAAGAAAACACAAAGAATCCATATGAGGATCCATATTGATCAAAGTGTATTAGATTTTGGATTTAGCTCAAAACACGCATGGCTAACCGGAATTAAAATTTTACAACAATGCACTGGACCATCGCAGATCTAAAAGTGTGGGCTGCAGTCCCTACTGTATTTGGGAAGCTTCCAGAAAGGCACAGAATAGGATTCAAGTTTGTTGGTAGCTATATGTTACCGACCGGTGAAACGGAAATATGTCCGATCTATAAATTAATGTTTCTGTTTCTGGTAATTCTCTGGTAAAGCAAGAGAAGCCCAAACAACTATTCATGGGGATGATATCAAACTCAGCTAGAGCAGTGCTTAGACAGTAAGAACACAACAGAAGCACAAAGCACTCTCTGACAAATTTCAGCCCACACTGATGGTGTTTCCTTGAACTTTCCACTATTGTCTGAATCTACAATCATCACCTTAAAACATCTGGTGCCTTATTCTCTAATTATCTACCCCACACATGCTGGCAGTTAATTATACATTCTCTTCTTCCGTAATTACGATCTTGTTGGTTTTCCCAACAAGACTTTTAAGCTCCCCATGGACTGGATCAAAACCTGAGCTCCTTTATACAAACGGTCCTACCTGCAATTTGAAACGAAATATTCCCAACAAATACTTTCTGCCTGAAAATGATCAAATGTCACAATATCCAATAGGTTGAGCAGAGCACACGCCACGCTTTAGCCGGGACACCTCTATAAGACTTGACCAGAAAGGATAAGAACGTAAGCCAGCCACTTACTTGCTGAGAAAACACTTCTTTTTTCTACTTTCAACCTCAACAATATACGGCATTGCTATCATACCTTGTTTACTTCACACTAAGTAGAAAGTAGGTTTGTTTGTTTTTTCAACATGGTGCCAGGAACGTATCCTGAGCCAAGGAATGTCAATAAAATAACCAATATTTTATCAGCTACATAACTGACTATAGAATCCAAAGCAGTGCCCTCATTTCTTTCTCTGATTCACTGTTATGGTTCCAGGAATCCACATCATGACATTTGAAGACAAACCTTGAGAGTTGTTCTAACTCAGACATGGAGAATTCCATGCAGAAGGGAAACAGGGCAAGCTATTATTCTTTTTGAACTTTAAGATTAAGGACACGCAAACACTCAGAAACCTGTGCAGACTGGTAGATATGTTTGTTTCTTTGTGACCTCCAATATGGAGACAGTGATACCTCATCTTTCTTGGGGTTACAGACTCATGACCTTCTCCATACAGCCTCAGTTCCCAGACATCACTCTTAATTCCAGATTCTTGCTCAGCACCACGCTAACATTGGTGAATTCCAATGTTCCATCCAGTACACACCTGCACCTTTGCCCGTGAGCATAGGTGGAGGAAAACACAGACCCACGCTGACTGGTATCACCTTTAATTCATGATTATAAATGTGCAGAAGGTTCAAAGTGGAGATCATACTGAATGTGTCTAAACACTTTCCCTTGAAGATCTCTTAAACCACCAACACCTTCCCTGGCTTCCTTTCATCCCTGGACCACCTATCTGTTCTTCCCTGTTGGTGTGTAATCTCACAATTTTTTTTCAGCGGAGTAAGAAGTAACAATCTACAGAGAACATCTATCAGCCCCATCAACTCATTTACCCTACGCCAATATCTACCCCATCTTCTGCACTCCCTTGTTTCACTAAAGCTAAATGTTGGGGATACTAGGTAAGGCTGACTATCAGACATCAAATCCCATCAATGCACCAATCCAACAACAAAACACTGATCTCTTGCTCCATCAGAATTGTTTTCTTCTTGTGGAGAAAACCCAGCACGCCTACTGTGCTACTGTTCAAAGAACTCTCTGCCCCACCCCCCATGCCCTGCGTGGGGAGAAAATTACACTGGCAGCTGCTTGATGGGAGTCTTTGTCATTGGACTTACAGTGCCCCCTGCCCCGGGAAGAATTTTATTGCCTCACCTCAGTGACATTAGATATACCTATATGGCATGTTTTAGCCAATGATACATGAACAGAATTAAAGAGTGCCAGTTCTAACAAAAAAAAACCTTGAGACCTCTCATGAGGTTCTGCCATGTTTTCCTTCCACTTTCCCGGAACATCAGAGATGTGTCTGTGCCCTCAGATTGGGTTCTAGACTGAAGAAGAGCTAAAGCCAACCCCTGAAGGACGTGTGACATTAGAGTGAAATAAACTTTTCCACCCAGTCTCTTGCCATTGACATTTTAGGGATATTTGTTAATGCAGTGTAACGTAACCTAAACTGACTGATACAACAGGTCTCTAAATCCTTTCTACGGCATGCTGGTTAGAACACTCTTCCATCATGCAAGATCTACCACAATTTTCTCTTGGGATTATATCTGCCCAACTGTTGTCCATTTCTCTGCTCCTTTACAGAAACTCTCTTCAAAACTGTCTTCTGTACTCATGAGCTCCAATTCGATGGCTTCTACTCATCACAAAAGCTACTCCAACCAGGCTGATGGACCTGACACCCCCCAAAAGTCCTGCTGCTGTAGCAAACCCTGCCAATAACCTCTGTGTTGCTCTGTTGGTGGACTCTAGACTCTGAATCTCTCCTTTCTCTCTTCTATCTTCAGATTCTTCACGACGTGAATGACCAACCACGTAGACTACTCCAACATTTCCCGCCTCAGCACAGACCTGTCCCTTGAGACTTCCCGAAACTCAGACATCCACCCGTCTACGGGACTTCTCATCTTTGATGTCCTGGATAAACCTTCAAAATCAAGCTTTCAAACCTCGACTCCTCCTCAAGATTCTCCCCACCAGCGCCTTCTCCAATTTCATCTGTGAACAACTCCTTCTTCTTTTTCCACGTTTAGGTCAACAACTTTGGTTCCCTTTCCTTTCCTTCACATTCTACATGCAAATCATTTGCAATCTTATTTTCTTTTTTTTTTTAATGTTTTATTTATTTTTGATACAGAGAGAGACAGAGCATGAGAGGGGGAGGGACAGAGAGAGGAGACACAGAACCGGAAGCAGGCTCCAGGCTCTGAGCTAGCTGTCAGCACAGAGCCTGATGCGGGGCTCGAACCCACGGACGTGAGATCTGACCTGAGCCACCCAGGCGCCCCTGCAATCTTATTTTCAAAACTATAAAATATCCAAACACGTTTCCCCACCTCACTGCGCCCATCTTAGATGGGCAGTCATAATTTTTCATGGCAACTCAAATTAACCTTCTGATCACTCTCATGATCTCTGTTCCTGCCCTTACAGACTAATCTCAACAAGGCAGCTAACACCATTCTTTAAAACAAACACACATCACCACGTCACTCCTCTGCTAGAATGTTTCCAATTCTTCTTTTCCTCTCAGAATTAAAGTTCTTGGGGTGCCTGGCTAGCTCAGGCACTTAAGCGCCCAGCTCTTGATCTCAGCTCAGGTCATGATCTCATGGTTGTGAGATCCAGCCCCCACATCAGGCTCCAGGCTCAATATGGAGCCTCCTTAAGGTTCTCTCTGTCTGTCTTCCTCTGCCCCCTTCCCCACTTGCATGCTTTCTCTATAAAATTAAAAAAACAAAGTAAGATAACAAAATAAAATAAAACAAAATAAAAGTTCTTAAAGGCCTCATACCACTTGGATCCCAGTCACCCATTGCGGTCTACTGGCCTTCCACCCCAGGGCCTTTGCACTGGTATGTTCCTTCTGCCTTCTGGTACATCACCATGGCTTCCTCCCTCACCTCTTTCAATGTTTTGCTCATGCTTTTCCTTCTCAGTGATGTCCAGTGATGTCCTGTCTACATTTGTACGTCCCTGGGCAATCCTGATTCTCCTTATCACCTTTCATTGGTGTCATACAGCCTCTCACCTTCCAAAGTAACTTGTAATGTATTTAATTCTTAAATGTATTTTTCCTGCCCTCCATAGAATATAAATTGCACTCGACAGGAAATGTTGCCTCTTGGGTACATTGATGCATCTACAATGCTGAGCACAACACCTGATGTGAAAGAGGGAATCGATATTAAAAAATAATGTACCACAAATCTTGTGTGTGGAATTGTGCAGTGCTTTCCTCCGTGTAAAGCCTGAAAGAGAACGTTGAACAATCTTATAGAACACATTATTTAGAAGTTGAATTTTCAGGTGAGTTAAGAGAACCATTTAAGGACAACTCAAGGGAATGTCTGGAGTGTGCTTCACCAAATACAAAAATACTTGTCCTTCCAAGGTTATTGACGCATAATTATTCAGATGGTCGCTTCCAGTCCTGCAGGCGGCTTTGCCTTGATTTGCTCATTTGGCTTTGTTTTTGTCACAGGTGAACCTATAGTTCATTTCCTTTTATTTCTTTCTCATTTCTGTCCTATTTTTGGATATCTTCAGTGAGTCTATATTCCTTTTGCACAGAGTTGTCACAATTGATGGCCTGCATGCATTCTGTGGTCTCCTCACTGTTTTTCCTCGAATTCTGAAACCCCCACACCATTCTGTGCCTACTCTCCCCCAGTGTCATCCTTACAGAGCCTTATAAATCTCAGATTTCCTAGACGGTTCTTGAAAAGCCGAATTTGGGTTTGCCAAGATTTTATCATCACTCCCCTGCATTACTGGAGCTTAGCCACAGAGCTGCACACCTGGGAAAGGCACATGAGTGATTATAAGGCCAACCTCTTTCTCTCACAGGACGACCAATGTCCACACGGGCTCCAAAACACATGAACCTGTGCGGATTACAGTCTCTGGAAGAGAGCTTATGACATCACCACACTCCCACCTTTGGGAGCCATTCTATTCCAGGAGACACGCTTAGAATCATCTCCTCCTAAAGTCAGGTAGAGAGGGTCTGCTGTGAGCTAAGAATGGAGACCATGAAGGGAAGAGACAAAAGCCTCTTAGGTGAGGTATGTGTGCAGGTGTGCTTTTGGGGACACCTGTGGAAACAGGGATCAAGGGTGTCACCAAGAGAAGACAGGGCATGCGAGGGCATACATGGGGGGGCAGGAATACACGGGGACAACCAAAACATAAAGATGGGGGCGCCTGGGTGGCTCCGTTGGTTAAACAGCCAGCTCTTGGTTTCGGCTCAGGTCATGATCTCATGGTTCATGAGTGTGAGCCTCGTATCAGGCTCCGTGCTGACAGAGCCTTCTTGGGATTCTCTTTCTCTCCCTCTCTCTCTTTGCCCCTCCTTTTGCTCAATCTCTCTCTCTCTCTCTCTCTCTCTAAATAAATAAATTAATTAATTAAAAAAACCATAAAGACAAAATGAAAACATGTACTAAGAGACGAATGGATGGATAAAGAGAAAGACATTATCATTGCTTTTGATCAAAAACTAGTAGATCTCACTATAGAACTTCAGGAAATATAGAAAAGTAAAAGAAAAAAAAAAGAGGAAGAAGACAGAGAAAGAAGTACAGTAATTGAGCCACGTGCCAACAATCACTTTCACCCTATTTTATCATCCAAATGTTTGAAGGGGAGGGTGGAAGATTTTGTAGTCAACTAATTAGATATTTGAAAACAAGGCTTGCCCATCACGTAGAGTTTCCTCTTTAAAGCTGAATCCAGTATATAATCTCTGGAAATTTTGCTTTGGTGCACCAAGAAATAGAAGCTATTCCTCCTTTTAAAAACTCACTCTAACTCAACCATGGAAGATGGGTGAGAAAACATGGTCTCCGTTATTTGGTGCCTAAATTGTCATTCTATATTTCTTGGCACACATTATTTGTTTTGTTGTTAAGACGGCTTTTGAGTCTTTAAATTTCTGATTTTAAAATGTAAAGAAATAAAACACACCAAACATTTATAACGTTGAATACAATTATATGTCCCTCTGGAAAATAAAGTAGGTGGTTTAAACAGGTGACAATAATCTTAAGGTTGGTCATTGAGTATAATACTCAGTTTTAAAAAAATTTTATTTACATTTTTTTTGAAAGAGTGAAAGAGCCCAAGTTGGGGAGGGGCAGAAAGAGAGGGAGGGAGGGGGGGGAGAGAGAGAGAGAGAGAGGGAGAGAGAGAATGAACGTGTGAGTAGGAGGAGGGCAGAAAGAGGAGGGAGAGAGAGAGAATCCCAAGCAGGCTCCATGTTGTTCCATGATGTCAGTGTGGAGCCAAACATGGGCTCTGTCTCACAAACCATGAGATCATGACCTGAGCCTAAACCAAGACTTGGACACTCAACCAAGTGAGCTCCACAGGCATCCCACACATATTTCAAAGGACACTGTCTATGCTAGGTTTAATATTTAGTGTCCTGGCATATCTTAAGAGGGTTAATGAAGCATCCATGTTCCCACATGGTGCTAGATTATGCATCGTATTTGATGTTGACCTTCCGGTTGACCTGCTCAGAGATTGTAACACACTTCCTGTGGTTTCCTCCTCCTCGGTGATTTCCTTGGCTTATGCACACTGTCTACTCAGGAGATACTCAGTGTCCTTTCCTTTGGTTATCTGTGATTTTTGTCATCTTTCTGCTTCTCAGCCCTTGTTTTGGATGGATACCTTAATGTTGATCTCAGAGCCTATCTGGTAACTCTTTTCTTGTCTCCTTTGTAGGCCCCATTCGGACTCTCGGTGTCTTGTTCTTTTGTGGGTTTTTTGTCGTTGTCGTTGTTTTGTTCCACATGGCTTTACTATCTCCACATTCCTTCTCATTGTTGAAATTCTGGTCAAGAAAATAAACCAGCATATGCACGTGATTTTGGTCCTGTAAAATCTCGGAAGGCATATAATTTTACAATCATCATGCAGCATCCGGTCACGGCCGTCCTGTGCTCGTCCATAAGAGATCTGGCAGTGAGTACGGGATCCTTTGTTCAGGTAGCCTGTCTGCAGTGACCTTGTGGTTCCAAATCCTTCAGAGATTGCACTCCCCTTCCCATCATCCCTTTCTGGACATCTTTTTCTTCTTGCTTTGGATGTTTCCTATTATTTTCATAGGATGGCATTACCCTGGCACCTTGACCCTGGAGAAGAGACACACACACATACACATACGCACGTGTGATTGCTGATGATAAGGGTTGTGTCTCTGTACACTTCTTCATTCCAATGTTGTAGTCGGGTTGGGCTCTTCGAGTAGAATTCTACTGCCTTGTTTTGCGGTCGTCCACAATCCAGCTCCACGCAGGGTGATGCCATGTCTCCAAGGACGTGCCCGGGTAGGCTAGCGCTGCCTCGTACCAGTTTCCACTTTTCGCAGACCCTTGCCATCTCCTTTCATGTGGGCATTACACTGAGGATCTGGCAGCATTAGCATTTCACATGATTATTTTTACCACTTACATAAATTTCTAACCCTCATGCTGTTTGCAAAAAATTAAAACAGATGGAGACAAATGGTGTGTGTGTTCATGGTGGAGTCACTCATGTAAATTAACACTGTGGTGAGAATCTTCCTCTGCTGTTTTACTGGATTTGGTTGCTCCCCAAAGCTAAGGACAGAATAAACTATTGGGTCGCCATTTACTGTGCGTGTAAGTGAATCAAAAGAAAATATCTTTTTTTCAAATCCCAGATAATTGGAGGCTTGTCCATGTAGCTTTATAGCATGGTGTCCCCTCTGTGATTCATGTTTTGAAATCCAGTCTTTCAGTGTTTACTGTACAGTTTTATGTTAGTGCATAAAATCTTATCGCTGATTAAAGCCCACAGTCACAGGGAGGCAGTATTTGGTAGGACATCTGGTAAGTCCAAACTGGGAACTTGAAGAGGAAAGAGTCATATTTTTAACCTGACAAGAAGACCAGAGAGAGAGGTTTATAACTCGGCGACTCCGCAGTGCCTCCAGGGAGTCATGTCACCTCTCACCACATGGCCATGTTTTTGGCCATTGGGTTGTCATCCTGTCCTCAAGCTTGCAGCTCCTGATGACGACGCAGGTCACCCACACCCAGGTAGGGAAAAGTGGGGTAGCTGGTGTAAGATGTTTGGGACCTTTTTATTATAAGAAAGGAAGATCCCCCAGAAATTATCTCCATAAGCATTCACAGATGTCTCTTTGGTGTCATCTTTGATGGCCCCCTCCCCTCACCTACTACAGGCAGGTTAGGAGAGTGTATTGGACCAGCTGACCAAAGTGTGCCCGGTTCGCAGGACTGCTAGACTCTAAATGTACAATTCTGTTGGAATGCTCTGGCTTCACTGAACTAAGATTCAAGGATCATCACAACCTTCATCTGAAAGCAACAGTGTAGATAAACTTTCCATCACAAAAGAATGAAGCCACATTATGCAAATCTATCTAACACCCAGTAATGAATGATACCCCGTTATGTGCTAAGGAAGACATAAAAAAATTAAACACAAGGTTCTGGAGCTAAAGATTGAAGCGACAAGACTTACGAGAACAAAAAGTTAAATGAAAGTTAAATCAAATGAGGATCCAGACCTGAAAACAATATGATGAAAGTGGTAATAGCTGTCCAATGTAGTTGCATGGCCAATTACTGTTACCAAGGAAGGTTAATGATCATTAATTATTAAGAGGGATTCATTTTTTTATAGATCTCAAACCTCAGAAATTAATACAGAAAGCAAAACCGAACATTCAAACAATGTCCCAACAATTTTTTTTAATTGCCTGGAAATACATAACAACCCAATAGCTCATGCAGAAATACATCCTATACACCATCTTTTTTCCCCCCATAAACCATCTTTAATTATTTTGGAGAGGAATGCATCCGTTGTGCTGGTGCTATTTGCATCTCTAACAAGACATGCCCTTCGATGAGGGGAGACACTTCACTGGGAAAATTTAGAATAATTTTATTCATACTGAAATGAAAAATGAAGCAAAACTTTCTGGGTGGCTGATATAAGAAATGCCTGATGGTTGTACATCTATGAGATAATTGGACGGGATTCAAGTTTCCATGGATGAAAAATAATGATGTATGACTCTGATACAACAAAAAGGCACTACAGTCAACTCAAGCCATATTCATTAAGCTTTCTGTCTAGGTGCCTGATTTCACACTACTTGTTAAAATAAGACAATGTCCCCATTCCTGAGATGTTCCTGTGATTAGCAGAAGAGGTACTTAGTAAAAACAACACCTACAGCAACAAACAAGACTGTGCATCATCCTTAAAAGAAGTACATGACAGATTTTAGAAACACAAGCAAGCATTTAAAGCTAAGAAGTCAAAGAGCTTATACTTAAAGCTCACCTATTTCCCAAATATTAATACAATAAATGGCATTGTTCATTTCACCCTATGGCGATTTTACATAGACCTGGGCACAGAAGCTCTATCTTTGATAGAAAACATCAGGACATCCCATTTGAAACTCCGTTTCTTCCTCAGTTCATATGATATCTTTCCATGAGAGAGTAAGAAGGTTATCTGTGCATAAGACAGAAAGCCATCGTGTTTTCAAGACAATGAAGACAGTGATAATTGGAGCCAAGAAATGGGATTCCTAGTCTTTTGGATTGTTTTCATATTCTGGATCTTTGGTGGTGGTGGGAGGGAAAAAATAAGCCCATTTAAATTAACGTAAGGTTAACAATAACACCTTTATAACAATAAGAAACGTGCGTCTAGAGCGAAATCTAAAAGCAGTGGAGTGAAGGACTGTCCAAGATAAGAACTGCCATTCCCATGAGGAAGAAGTGACGTGAGATGCGGCCACATTACACCTGCTGGCAGTTTTCGTTCTGCTTCCCACTGTGGGGCGTACACAGGAGGCGCGCCCTCACCCGACTGATATCCTCATGGTCCTGGACACAGCCAGCCGCCCTCCACCTTGCTATATAGCATGACATCACTTAAATGCATTTTGTGTTTCATGTGGCTGGAGAAAGCTCCAAATGCCAATTGAAATCCTGCCCTTCATTCATCAGGAGCAAGATTTGAATTTTAACAGGGACAACAGGGCCCCTTGCCCAACGTCATTAATGAAGATCCTCGAAGAGTGACTGAAAGCAAAAACTCACCATCCAGGGATGTGGTTCGTCGATGCCACGCCTGCGTTATAAGTTCAGGACCACGGACAGCTGATGACGACTCAAGAGACTGTAAAACTATTCATATCAAAATCATGTTTTTTATTTTTTCTTTTTTTTACCTCCATGAGGGAAGATAAGTATTGGTCCAAGTGATGGCACTTTTAGGGACCATAAGAGAATGCTGGAGACAGATTTCTCTGATGTTTGAGGTAGGTTTTGCTGTCTCAACACCTGGATGTCAGAGATATTTATCTTTAGGTTGATTTTTCCCCCTCTGCAACAAACTGAACATATACTAACATATATACGGTAGAATCTCCCGTCCCCTAAGGACAGGGCTGGGGGTATACTACCATATATAGGTCAGAGTCCACCTCCCTTGGGGCTGAGCGTATACTACTATATATACGGTACAGTTCCCCTCCCCTGGGGCTAGGGCTGGGTGTATACTACCATATATACGGTAGAGCCCCTCCCCTGGGGACGGGGTTGGGGGTATACTACCATATATTTAAGGTAGAGCCTCCTCTCCTGGAGACCATAAGAGAATGCTGGAGACAGATTTCTCTGATGTTTGAGGCAGGTTTTGCTGTCTCAAAACCTGGATG
>PJEM01000687.1:342344-426330 GCA_004023845.1 Helogale parvula | reverse complement strand
CCTGCCCGTCTCGGGCTGGCCCGTTTTCCAATCTCCCCAGTTCGCACTCACTCACTCAGGTATCCTTCAGGTTCTCTTCCTTCTGGAGTCCGTATTTTCTCCTTCTGCTCTTGCAGATGAGAGCAGTGTCCTTCTCAGTTTGATCGATGGGGCAGATGAAGTTTACAGAGCTCCCTTCCTCTCCGCCATCTTGGCTCCTAGTTCTCTGAACTGAACACTTTAAATGGATGAGTTGTGTGGTATGTGAATTATCTCAAGAAAACTTATATGAAACAAAGTTTCAGTCAACAAAATATTAGCAACTGAATTCAACAATACATTAAACGGATCATACACCATGACCAAGTAGGATTTACTCCCGGGCTACAAGGATGGTTCAACATCTGCAAATCAATCAACATAATATACCACATTAACAAACTGAAGGAGGGACATCTGGGGGGCTCAGTCGGTTGGGCGTCCGACTTTGGCTTGGGTCTGATCTCACAGCTCATGGGTTTGAGCCCTTCCGGCTCTGTGCTGACAATGCAGAGCCTGCTTTGGAACGTGTCTCCCCATCTCCCTCTGCACCTCCCCTGTTCAAAAATAAATGAAACATTAAAAAAATTGAAGGATAAAAATATACAATCATCTTAATAGATGTAGTTAAGAATTTGTTGAAATTCAACATCCATTCATGATAATGTGGGTATAAAGGGAACATACTTCAGTATAATAAAGGCCTTATATGACAAGCCCACAACTCATATATTCCAAGGTAGAAAGCTGTAAACTTTTTCTCTAAGATCAGAAGTAAGACAAGGATGCCCACTGTCACTACTTTTATTCAACATGTATTGGAAGTCCCATCCAGAGCAATTAGGCAAGGAAAAGAAATAAAAGGCATCAAATAGGAAAGTAAGCAGTAAAACTGACTTTATTTGCAGATAGTGTGATCAATATGTAGAAAACCATAAAGACGCCACCAAAAAAAAAACCAAAAACGTTAGAACTAATAAAGGAGTTCAGTGAAATTGCAGGATACAAAATCAATATACAAAGATGTATTGCATTTCTATATACTAATAATGAACAGTTGGACAGAGAAATTAAGACAACAATCTTATTTATGATTGTATCAAAACAATAAATAGGAATAAATTTAACCAAGGAGGTTAAAGGCCTGTACGTTGAAAACCAGAAGACACTGATAAAAGAAATGGAAGAAAACACAAATAAATGCGAAGATATTCTGTGTTCATGGATTGAAAGAATATTGTTAAAATGTCTATAGTATCCAAATCCATCTACACATTTAATGAAATCCTTATCAAAATTCCAAAGGCAGGGACCTGCTTGGGATTCTCTCTCTCTCCCTCTGCCTCTTTCTCTCTATTTAAAATAAATAAATAAATAAATAAATAAATAAATAAATAAAATAAAATAAAAATTCCAAAGGCATTTTTCCACAGAACTAGAACAAAGAATTCTAAAATCCTAAAAATCCCACAAAAGAATCCAAATATCTAAAGCAATCTTGAGAAAGAGAACGTGGGGACATCATGCTTTCTGATTTCAAATTATACTATAAAGCTATAGTAATCAAAGCAGTATGATATTGTCATAAAAAAGACACATATCTCAAAGAACAGTATAGTGAACACAGAAATAAACCCACATCTATGAAGTCAATTAGTTTATGGCCAAAAAAAAAAAATTCCCAAAATATACAACGGAGGGGAGGATAGTCTCCTTAGTAAGTGGTGTTGGGCAAAATGCAACATGCAAAAGATTAAACTATTTTATACACAAAAATCAACTCAAAATTGGTTTAAGACTTGAAGGCCATAAAACTCCTAGAAGAAAACAATAAGGAGTAAATTCCTTACAATCAATATTAGCAATAAGTTTTTGGATTTGATACCAAAAGGAAAGTGAACAAAAACAAAAATAAATGGGACTACATCAAACTGAAAAGCTTTTGCACAGCTAAGGAAAGCAACAAAATAAAAAGGCCACCTGTGGGGTAGGATAAATATTTGCCAATCATATATCTGAAAAGGAGTTAATGTCCAAAATACATAAATAGCTCTTACAACTCAATAGCAAACAATCTGATTAAAAAATGGGCAAAGAATCGGACTAGACATTTTCTCTTCGAAGATGGTGTATGGATGGCAAACATGTTCATGAGGAGGACTCCCTGTCACTAATCATCAGGGAAATGCAAACTGACACCACAATGAGTTATCACCTCACCCCTATTAGAATGTCTAGTATCAAAAAGGCAAGAGAAAAGAAGTGTTGGTGAAGAGGTGGAGAAATGGGAATCTTTGTATACTGTTGGTGGGAATCTTTGTATACTGTTGGTGGGAATCCAAACTGGTGCGGCCATTGTGAAAAACAGTATAGAGGTTCCTCAAAAAATTAGAACTACCAGGAATTCCACTTCTGTGTATTTATCCAAAGAAAGTGAAATCCCTATCTCAAAGAGATAGCTCCACCTCATGTTCATTGTAACATTATTTGCAACGCCCAAGACATAGAAACAAGCTAAGTGTTCGTTGATGGATGAATGTATAGGAAAGATGTTGTATATATGTACATGTGTGTGTATTCAGGCATAAGCATAAAAGAAGGAAAACTTGCTATTTGCTACAACATGGATAGACTTTGAGGGCATTGTGCTAAGTGAAATAAGTCAGATAAAAAACAAGTACTGTATGATCTCATTTATATTTGGAATATAAAAAAAACCAAAAGCATAGAAAAAGAGAACAGAATGGTGGCTGCCAGAGTCAGAGTCAGGAGGATGGGAGAAATGAGTGAAAGGAGTCAAAATGTACAAATTTCCAGATAAATAAATTCTAGAAATGCCATGTACTCATGGTAATTGTAGGTAATAATATTGTATTGTATATTTGAAGGGTGCTAAGATGTAGATCTTAAAAGTTCTCATCATGAGTAAAAATATTTGCAACTATATGAAGTGATAGATGATAACTAAACTTATTGTAGTAATCATCTCCCACTATATACATGTATTAAATCACTGTGATGGATACCTTAAAGTAATACAACATTATATGTCAACTGGGTCTCAGTAAGCTGGATAAAAAAGGGTATCAAAATATCATTCATCTTATTAAATCTTATTTTGTGTAGATCTGGAATATTCCGCATGATTATCTATCTCTGAGTGATGACATCATCGGTAATTTCAATTTTTTTTATTAATGTTATCTGAACGTTGTAATAAGTATGTGTATTTTTAAATTTTGATTTATTTTATTTTTTTAAATGATCTCTACTCCCATCGTGAAACCCAAAGTCACAACCCAGAATTCAAGAGTCGCATGCTCTACCAACTGAACCAGTCAGGTGCTCCAACATGTGTATTTTTAAGCTATAAAATGCATGAAGTGAGCAGCTCTAGATATGAAAAGTATTCAGTGTTGGGCAAGATTTAGGAACATCTAAACCCAATCATTTAGTAGTAGGGTGTAGTCTTACCTGATGGTATCACTATGATTAATCACACTTAAATGAGGTGACTGACAGTACTTAATCATAATATATTGTGTTTCTGTATTCCAGGAAAAACTTGATTATAATGTGCCTTCTTTAAAAGGTGGTTAACAGATATGGAGGAATTCTGCCTGAAGGTCAGAAAAAAAGCAAGAGCAGGAATGTGACCGTGTGGGTGCAGTACTCGATGAGGGAAAATACTGGTGGGCAGGCGGAGCTCTGTAGTGAATGTGCATGGAGAAGCATCAAGAATGCCCGCCCACCTCTACTTGCTCTTATTTCATGGTTGAGAGGTTCTTGGTCTTGTAAAGTGGGCACCTTAAATGGTCGGCAGCAACACTCCTTCCTGTACAAAAAAGCACATCCTCCACTGTCCATCAAACATTATCAGGTTAGTCTCTTGTGAGATTGGGTTCTGTGCATTCACTGTCCATCTCGTCATGTCTGTGCCATGGCCTGGCTTCTAAACCAGATCCTGGTGATAGCCCCAAGATCTACTACCCCTGCTCTGCCTTTGCCTTGGGTGTTTCCATAGAATCAGAATAGTCCATTTTCAAGTAATATATCAAGGTCCCGAAGATAAGACTTTCATTCGAAGGACAGGATTCTAATACTGAAACCATCGAGTTGGTAGAGGAATATTTCTGGGGAAGGTAAGCCATTAGACACCTATCAAGTCACATCACAACTACAAAAACTGAGGTTAGGACTTATTCCAAGAACCACATCATTTCCACACATGTTTTTTGGAGGATCGGGAGCTTGTCTTTTGTTTCTTCTCATTTTTACTAGAAGCTTAATAAAGTCATCGACTGGCAACTTCACTAAGTTTTCCCCTTAAAGCTGATCTGGCGCAGGCACTGACTGGTCTTGTCACAGACAAGTAGAGTCAAGGGTCCCATTGCCTAAGCCATCTGGTGGGGAGGAGGACACACATCCTCATACTGGATATTGGAGCTGGGGGTGTCATCAGAGCCCGGAGAGCACATGGGAAGAGTGCCCTGACAGTGGGGCCAGCCCCAACAGGAGTTTAACGTAGTGTATGTTTGGGTCAGAGCGAAGAGCCTGGAACTGAGAATCAGGAAGTGTGGATAGTTCCATGTCTCAGGCCAGACATGTCACCTCTCTGGCCTACCCCGTATTCACGTAACTGGATCAGAATGACCTTTAAAGCTACTTCCAGTTTGATCGTCCATTAAGGTAAGACAGTGTGCATCTGCTTTATAGATGCCATGGCTCCCTTTTCTTTCCATGGAGGATAATCAAGAGTTGACTATATCAAAAGTGACTAAGAGAAGAAATTTGAATATATATTAGCTGATGAACCTAAGATAATATCAATCATATTTTGAGTGCTTGTTATGTTCTAGAATTTGAGATCAATTATTTACATTAATTAATTAATTTTAATGTTTATTTACATTTGAGACAGAGAGAGACGAGGCAGAAAGAGAGAGAGATGGAGAGTTCCAAGCAAGCTCCTCACTGTCAGTGCAGAGCCTGACATGGGGCTCTCACCCAAGAGTTGCAAGATCATGACCCTGGCTGAAACCACAAGTCAGATGCTAAACTGACTGAGATTTCCAGGTGCCCCAGTCAATTATTTTATTCAAAGGATAAGGCAACTGATTGCCAGAGGAGTATTTAAAATTGCCTAAGATCTGGGGCACCTGGGTGGCTCAGTAGGTTAAGTGTTGGACTTTTGATTTTGGCTAAGGTCATGATCTCACAGTTCATTAGTTCGAACTCTGAATTGGGTCTTGCATTGAGTCATGTATTGAGCCCCACGTTGGACTCTGCACTTGCAGGCGAAGCCTGCTAAGGATTCTGTCGCTCTCCTTCTGTCTCTGCCCCTCCTGCACTCTCTAAATAAATACACTTTAAAAAATTGCCCAAGATCAACTATTTCAAAATTACCCAGATTTCTACTTTTAACTATGGTGGTTTCCAGTTTCCCCAAACTGGAAAATAACATCCAAGTGACTATTCTTTGTTTTTCCCTTTTCTTTTTGTTAAAATCACATTTGGGAAGGCAGAAACCATTTTGGCCAAATTCACAGTTTTACTGAGAGGAAAACTGAGTCTCAGGAAGGGTAAGCTTTTTGAACAAATTGAAACGCTCCACTCACGGTGTTTCTTACATTTCTTTGACGATTTAATAACATTCTATATTTACTGATGATTATAAAAGTAACAGATGTTCTTTAGAGAAATTCTGGAAAACCGAGAAAAAGAAAAAATAAAATACCAATGATCTCAACTACTCAATAAAAAAAAAACCCCATCATTAAGTTTGGTGTATTTTCTTGCAAGCTTTTTTTTAAAAAAATTGATTAACAATTATTATCGTTACCATTATTATGACTACAAATTGTCATCCCCCCCCTTTTTCATTTATCATTCTAACTTTAGTGAAATGTTTGAAAATTAAGATTTAGGAAGGTCTCCTCACCTCCGAGGTCCCTTCACACTGGAATCAAAGTGAACTCTTGCCAGCTGCCCGGGGTGATTTCCTCGGATGTCCTTTCCTTGATGAGTGATGAAAAGACTAGTGGGGAAAGTAAAGGGGCGATTAAAAAAAAACCAATTAGTTCTTTACAGCAGAATGCCAGCTGTGGTATAATAAGAAATACATGAAGTCTTTGCTCCCAGTTTCTGGGACAGAGTTCCAGAAACCTTTGAATTTCTTGATAGGAGTGTCTTCTGTTATCCATTTTTTAGGATTTCCTTCTCAAGAGGCATAAGGAAGTATTTGATATGTCATGTATTAGGTTCAAGCAGTCAGAAGAAGAAATAAGAGAATATCTAATGTAAAACCAGTGGACACAAATGTTGACCATTGTTGAAATGACAGAATGGACAAGGAGGGGCTCCTTATGTATTTTTTCCCTACATTTGGTTGGTTTACACACTTTCACAAGTGTTTTAGATTTTTTAAAAAAACTGTGATAATTAAGTGTATGGGGCAAGAAATGAATAGCCACTATGATGACCAGAGCACAGGGCGCTTGTGGAGGGAACTTAGCTTTGCCAGGGAGGGACGGGTTGTAAGGAAGTTTTGAAGCACAAGTAGATGGGGGAGAAAGTGCTTTTGGGGTGTGAAGTTGAGCAGGGGTGGGGGCAGGTGGGCGTGTACAGCTAAATGAAGGTGAGGTAAGGCAAGAGTTCTGGGGAGTCCAGACCCTACGTTTTGGGGTGCCTGGGTGGCTCAGTAGGTTAAGCATCCAACTCTGGATTTCGGCTCAAGTCATGACCTCATGGTTTGTGGGTTTGAGCCCTACATTGGGCTCTCTTCACTGACAGTGTGGAGCCTGCTTAGTATTCTCTCTCTCTGCTCCTCCCCTACACGCTCGCTCTCTCTCTCTCTCTCTCTCTCTCTCTCTCTCAAAAAATAAACTAAACATTTTGAAAGATGTCTTATTTTATAATCAATTGTTTTTCCTTTCAGATTATAGTCACTGCATTATGTTGCTATTTCAGAATTATGTGTACGTGGATTATGTTACATGCAGATTTTATTTCAGAAGAGCGGTAGGAACACTGCAAAACATTCGTTATACATAAAGGGGGCATTGTGTTTGAGAGGTTGAGAACCACTCACAAGGGGGCAGGGAATCTTGGTAGCATTTTTTAAGAAGATTAATGACATAGTGTAATTTTTATTTTAGAAAGATCTTTGCCAGTGGCAGTGTGGGCGATGAAGTTGAGGACAGTCTGACTGAAGTACAGAGACTGGCCAGGAGGCAACTGGTATCACTTAGGTGGGACATAGAGACACCGGAGCTAGGTGTTGGGGAAGGTGGTTGGAGAGGACAGGGGACACTGGGAGAAAGGGCTGAGGCTGAGGGGGAGGTGTCCAAGCCAAGGACAAGCTTGCCCTATGGCTTCAGACATAAGGAAAAAGGCTGCCATTCCTTGGGAGAGGGAGGGGACACAGGCAGGTGACCATCATGGGGACTGTTTGTGATATGTGGGTGTTTGGGGACCTTCCACAGGTTCTGAGCACTCAGTCGATGCTATTGGAGTTCCAAGGGAAGAGTCCATAGAAAACAGTACATAGTTTTGTATGAACCATGAGATCATGACCTGAGCTGAAATCAAGAGTCAGACGTTTAACCAACTGAGCCATGCAGGCGTCCCTTTGCTCTTTATGTGCTGAAACAGTGATCTGAATAAAGGGTTAGTGGGGTCAAGTTGAGGGGCGGATGTCCAGAATCTGGAAAGGAAATAGATGGGGAAGACATTCGAGGTGAGGGAAATTTTCGAAGCCAAGATGTGGCCAGAGCTGGGATCAAGGTGGAGGGTGTGGGGGCCAGTGGGAACCTCACTGTCTAACCAGTCTGAAAGGAAGTGCTGTGAACAGGGTGGGTCTGTCTGTCTGTCTATGCAAACAGGTCCTCCGGGAGCTCTGAGTTTTCAGAAAAACCACAGGCTGTCTGGGCCTGCCCAGTGACTTGGATAACATGACTGAGTCCCGGAGAGTAAATAACAGTAGGGATGAAGTCATAAGAAGAGAGAGGAACTGGCACAATCATAGGGAACAAATGACCTTTTGAGAGCCTGGAACTCTCTTGGGCGCCCATCCCGTGGCTGAAGCATCACCTTGGAGAGATCGCTCTGGCGCCCTGTTACAGTCTGTGAAGAGCTCAGCCGGGGCTCTGAACCCACACTCGTCTCCCACAGCAGCTCTGCTGTTTTCAGCAGGCAGAAATTTGATCATGGATACTCTGCTAGCGGTGCATGTAAAAAACGCCTGCTGAATACAGTGAGTGACCAAAGCAGTGCTCTGTAAAAGCCATCTATAAAACTGTTTTGAGGATGGAGAAGCCCTTCATCGCCGGCACCAGGTCACACACCCAGCTTCCAGGCCCTGAGGGGTCTCTCTTGGTAGGTTTTGGCCCAGGAGTGGGTAGCGGGAGGGAAATGCATAAGCAGGTGCTAGAGGGAAGGGGGGCTGAGCGGAGAAGCAGAAAGGTTTGGGGAAAGAATGGCAAACTCTTTGGGTGGACTTCCCAAGCTCTCCATGTGGCCTGACTTCACCTCCCAGAGGTGAAAGATCCCGATCAAGAGGTTAATGAGGGGCAATGGGGACGTCAGCTGGCCTGTTGGTCAGTCGCTGGCCTCCTGGCGGGGCTGGCTCTCCAGATGTGGCAGCCGACCCCTGCCTGGGCTCTGCTCAGACCCGTCAGCTGACTTGGCTTCCAGGATTCCTGAACGAGTTGTGGGAAGGTCTTTCCTTCTCTGTCTCCTCCAGACTCCAGCTTTGACCGACTCCCCCACACATTGTTTGCCAGCCCCTCAAAGCTTGGCTCTTTTAGGCGACATGTTCTGTGCAGATGAGAGTTCGCGTAGCCCGAGCAGAAATCTGGGCTTTGCCGCAGACCGAATCCAGTATGCACAGGAGAGGTCAAGGGT
The DNA here is from genome assembly GCA_004023845.1 of Helogale parvula. NCBI lineage: Eukaryota > Metazoa > Chordata > Mammalia > Carnivora > Herpestidae > Helogale > Helogale parvula. The sequence goes on along the minus strand of PJEM01000687.1, from coordinate 417,408 downwards.
GTTGGTCCCTCAGCAGCCTGGCCCCGTGGCCTGAGGTGGCCCTGCAGCCCTCTGTCACACCTGTGCTGGGCCTCAGGCTTTAGGAGGCTTCTTTACACGGGTGATCTCATCTATTTCCTGGTCCCTTTGCCAGGTAAACATGAACACACTGTTACAGAACAGGGGACCGAGGCTCAGAGAGGTCAAGTAGGCCCTCCAAAGATCACCCGGCTGGAAAATGCCAGAGCCAAGGATCAGGCCCATCCTCTGAGCTCCATGTTGTACGCAGAGTCATCTCTCTGCGTTCAGGACGGCTGGCTTTCGGAGAGTTCAGTGCTATGTTTATCTGTGCACTGACTCTCTCACGGGGCGGCAGGAAGTCGATGTGGTGCACCAAAGGAACAGGAGAATCCACACAGCCATGTTAGCTGGAAGCTGTCCTTGGTTCAAGGGGACAAGCCCTCTTTGCAGGCTTTGTGGTGTCTGCTGCACTCCAGGGACCAGGGGTACGGTGATGATCGGTCTTCTCTTCTACCCAAGAGTTTACAGTCTGGTAGAGAAAACCACACTCGGGCACTAACTAATCATACACAATGAGTAAGTGCGGTGTCAGGGAGGAACGGGCTCCAGGGAATGAGTCACAGTGAGGACTCGAACAGGTTGGCACAGAGGATGGGAGACTGCCATGCCTGCTCTGCTATCTTCCAGACTCACTATCCCCTCCAGGAAGAGGGGAGTGTCAAGTGTTAGGAAAGTAAGGGGGGAACTCATCAGCCATCAGTAAAGTGGAGGGAACATCATCGTCCCCCAGAATGGCTCTGTGAGTCCACGGGACATCATGGACATGCTTGGTGATCCCGGGCAGGTGTTACCATGACTCTGGGCAGGATGAGCTGACCCCTACAGCTGTCTCTTGATCTCCCAGAGGCTGCTTCAGCCAGGGTGTTTTTTTTTTAAAATTTTTAAAAATGTTTTTTATTTATTTTTGAGAGACAGAGACAGCGCGAGCAGGGAAGGGTCAGAGAGAGGAGATACAAAATCTGAAGCAGGCTCCAGGCTCTGAGCTGTCAGTACAGAGCCCGACGCGGGGCTCGAACCCACGAACCGTGAGATCATGACCTGAGCCAAAATCCAGAGCTGGATGCTTAATCAACAGCCACATAGGCACTCAAATTCAGATATCTTTCAAAATGTAGGGTCTGGACAACCCAGGGCCCCAGACAGGGTTTTAAAAATCCACTTACATTTGGGGTGCCTGTGGGGCTCAGTCAGTTAAGCGTCCGACTTCGGCTCAGTTCATGATCTCACGGTGTGTGAGTTTGAGCCCCGTGTCAGGCTCTGTGCCAACAGCTCAGACCTTGAAGCCTGCCTCACATTCTGTCTCTCTCTTTCTGCCCCCTCTCCTGCTTGTGCACACACACGTGCATACACACACACACACAGTCTCTCAAAAACAAACATAATAATAAAATAATCCACTTATGTCTGACACAAATTCTACCTCTTTTTTCTTCCACACCACATCGCACTTAATCCACCTGAAACAGCGTTTTCAGGAGCATCTGATGCTCCACAAACCAGCTCAGCACTCAGCTCTGCCTGGGGGACAGGCCTGTAGCTTGGGGATCGCAGCAGGTGGCATTTGCACCTGATATAATTCTTAAGCGATCTGTGTGGTCACCATGACCAGAGGACCACTGAAAATTTAATTTTGTCACGTGCCCCTGCCAGGGTGTCATTCCATTTTCTCGTGTGTGGACCCAGGGTTTGGGTGTGTAAGGGTGAACTGAACGATGTCTGAGTGGGAGGAGGGGCCAGTCCTTCCACGGGTCAGTCAGCAGGAGGCCACGCCACGAATCTGGGACAGGATAATTTTATCTCACTGATTCATCCATGCTCATTTTTTCAACAAAGGTAAGTAGAGGAGCGACCACGAGTGACAGTGACCAGGGTGGCCTGCAGAGAGGCAAATGAGCCAGCCCCAGGGGATCTGACCAGACATGCAGCCAAGTGCAGGGATCAAGATCACAGATGTTAGAGCCGGACCTGTGGGTCCAAATCCTACCTCTGCCAAGTACTTACTAGCTGTGGGATCTTGGGACAGTCACTTAACCACTCTGTGCCTCAGTTTCCTCCTTTATACCTCACAGCTGTTGTGTAGACTAAGTGAGTGAAAGAATATGCACTGGGTGCGAGAGAGGGTGGCCTGTTGGAGGAACAAATAAAGACAGTGGGGCTGACGGAAGAGGAGGCTGAGGTGGGGCAGGGCCAATTCGTAGAGAACCTTGTAGGCTGTGGCAGAGTTTAGATTTTATGCAAAATTCGGTGCTTGCAAGGTTTAATGCAATGGAGGGCTTTGGACCATGTTACGTTTTAAGAAGCACTTTCTGGAGAATGGACGGCCATTGTTGCAGGTGAGTGGGGAGAGGCCGCATTCCTGTTGGAGATCCATCCTGGAGGCACAACTGAGGAACCTACTGATGGACTGGAGCCCCTACTATTGCAGATTCAGGAAAGGTGCAGACAAGGGCCAGCCTCACTGTGAGTATGGTGGGGAGGTTGACGCCCCAGCCCAGTTCAGGTGGGGTGCCTCCTCATGGAGGCTCTGAAGGATGAGCACAGAAACCTGAATCCAGCCCCACCTCAGGGCTTCATGGACCCCTGTGCTTGCTGCACTGTTACACCCAAACTCTCAAGCGCGCTATGAGCTGGCTGAGGCCAGGCCTGATGCCCCTGCCTCTGTTCCGTTGACTTCCTTAGCAGCAGCTAAGGGAGCTCTGTGTTCATTTCGCCCAGGAAATGACCCACAGTTAAATAACCCAACAGTGGGCAGGATGGATCTCAAACACACTCAGAAAGACCAGTGGGTTGTGGGGAGGCAGAAATCAAGAAATACTGGACCTCATCCTTGTTTCCTGCCAGTTCCTCATCACGTGGGCTTCTGGGAGGGAAGGGTAGGCTCTGTCCTTTCTCTGAAAGATGACTCTAGGAGCACAGCATCCTTTCCCTCTCCCTCCTTCAGTAATTTATGGAAGCAAAAGGACTTATCTCTGTTGACTAAACAAGATACTAAAATAAACATGGGGTTTACTCAAAACCACAAAGCCAAAGAGGCTGACCTCAAAGCCACTTGCTGTGTGAGTGTCTTACCCATCGTCATAGCTTCTAAACCTCTCCAGACCCCACGGTCAGTGGTAAAGGGAGGCTGGGTTAGAGTCTGTAGATTATCATCCAATATCTCTCAGCAAGGTGACTTTATCACAAGAAAACGTATCCAGGGCTTGTTAGCCTTGGGCTGTCTATGAACTTGGAGGAAGAATGAAAATCCTACTTAGTTTCAACCTCCCATATGGCAGATGTGATTCGTTGGATTCTGAGCAGAGTAAAGGGGCCCCTGCTAAAATTTAGGCTGAGGTTTCTCATTCTTGTTGAAGCCCTTCCCAAACAAAAACCAATACCCTTCCAATCTTTCGGGAGTTTGGAGTTGCCTGTTTGCTTGGATTTTGCCATCAGCGTGGGCTTTTTTGTTTTTCACAACTTTCCCCAAACTCAAAGAAATGTCACTGGAACTTCTGGAAGCTGTTGCCTCTCAATCACAGAGCACCAGGTGAGCAATGCTACCCTTGACCCCCACCCCAGGTGTCTGTCTGCCTCACCACACCGCTGGATGACATCTGCATCTGGAAGAACATTACCTGGATGGAATCACCGGGCGGCGGTCAACAAATTCTCGAAGCCTGATGGCAGTCATGGTAGATGGGAGTCTGAAAAACATTGTGGAGTGAAGGTTTATATTGCAAATGTTTACACATTGTGTACTCTATTTCATATAGTGTGTATATACTGTACATACAGTCCACTTCCATGTGTGAGCTGCCTAGGGCCACAAAGTCTGTCTGGAAAGAAATAACAGTAAGAAAATTGAAAAGTAGGGAGAATATCCATGGCTCCTTATAGACCACTTAGAGAAGTAAAGAAACTAGTAAAGGGAGGGGGGAGTGGAAAGCATAAGCCAACGCAAACAGATAGGTTTTTCTTTAAAAATAGATATTACTGGGCGTGCCTGGGTGGCTCAGTGAGTTGAGTGTCTGACTCTTGATTTTGGCTCATGTCATGTCTCACGTGTTGGGCTCTGTGCTGAGGAACCGACTTAAGATTTTCTCTCTCTCCCTCTGCCCCTCTTCCCTGCTCATGCATGCTCTCTCTCTCTCTCTCTCTCCAAAAGAAAAAAAGGGGGGACCAAGATGGTGGAGCAGCATGAAGTTGTCTGCTTCTCTCCTCCCTGAAATTCAACTAGATCATCCACAACCCATTTCGCACACCTAGAAAACTGATCTGAGGATTAACGCACCAATCTGCATAACTCGAGTCACAGAACTCAGCAGGAATTCATCATAAAAGAAAGAAAGAAAGAAAAAAAAGAAACTACTGTGCCAGTTGGGTCCTTAGCCTCTGTTCTCACCCTTCTTAGGTGCCTTCCTACTGCATCTGCTCACAGGCTCCGCATTACATGTCCAGACTCCCTGGCACCCAGAGCTCTGGATAGGGTTTAGACTCCTCTAAATCAGACAGACAAGACTGAGATCTGGAAGGCAGAAACGAGGCAGAGGGCCGTTTCTTGCTGCTCATGAAGCCATGGTGTGATGAGTGTCTGCGGCACAACACAGGGACTGGTCCCCAGCACTGGGTGTCATGAAGCAAGTGCATCGAAGACAGTGACTGAGCCCGCGCTCGGGGTTCAAGCCCCATCTTCCGGAGTGTGGAGTGAGCACCGCAGTGGCAATGTGGGTGGCTTTGGGAGTAGGTTCTGGAAGCAGCTTTCTGAGCAGGGCACAGGTAGCTGCTCCCATGTTGGGTTAGTTTTGTGGAGGTGTTCTAGACGCTCCCCGGAGGCCTTCCCCAGAGTGCACTTCTCATTGTTCTTCTGATGATTTTTTAAGGGTCTCATCATGACATCAAACTGTTTCTGTTTCCTAGATGTAAACATACGATCTGAATTGTTTCTAGTCTAAAATTTGCATTGCAGCTGATTATCTACTGGAGAGGAAGACTTGCAGCAGAAAACCACTTCATGGAAATACTCACTTGAGAAAAAGTCAATGATGGAGAGACCAAAGTGGGAGAAAGCCTTACTTTTTTACAGTTTACCTTTCGTGTACCTCATCAATTTTGTACTGCGTGTTTATATTATGTATATTCAGACAGCTGGGCCTGTGTCTGGATAAATGTGGTGAAGAACAGCATAGCAGTGGAATGTCAGACAGAGACCCATGTGACTCAAGGAAATGGGGAAAGTCATCTCCCTGCAGGGGACTGAAGGTCTGTGCGCTGCACTCCTGAGCCCCTTAAATGCACGTGTGAAACCCTGATCTCAAAGCCGTGGTATTTGGAGGTAGGGCCTTTGGAAAGTAAAGAGGGTGGGGCTCCGTGAATGGAACTGGTGCTCTCAGGAGATTGCAGAAGGCTCCCTTGGCCTCTTCTGTCTCATGAGGACACAACAGGAAGTGGGCAGCCTGCAACCTGGAAGAAGGCTGTCAGTAGAACTCCACCAGCCTGGTGCTCCGATCTCAGACTTCCAGCCTTCGGAATTTCGAGGAATACAGTTCTGATGTTTGTAAACCACTCAGTCTATGGGAGTTTGTTACAGCAGCAAGAACAGACTAAGGCACCTGCTTTGTATTTTGATGATCATAATACCTCTCTGGGGGGTTAAGTGAGGCAGTAATGTGTGTGTGTGTGTGTGTGTGTGTGTGTGTGTGTGTTTCTGTAACCCAAACAGCACCTTTGAGAAAAGAGAAATATGAGTTTCTTATGTATGGGCGTGTGCTATGTGTCAGGTGACATGAATCAGCCTTCCAGAAACCTGCTATTTTATGGACAAAAAAAAAAAATAAACAACTGAGAAATAAGTTGTACAAGGTCACTGAGAAAACCAGGATGGGAATCCATTTGGTTCTAGAATTGTTTGAGTACCGTGCTACATTGCAACAAGCACAGAGTGCCCAGACCATCAGCTGAAACAAAAGCAGGACAGCTCCAAGGAAGCAGGAACCTGCAGGGAAGTAGTTTGGAAAACAGTGTGTGGTGCCTCCTTCTTCCCTTTTCTAGTCAAGACTCATCCATGGATCATCCACAGGCCAGCTAGCTGAGTTATTTCATCTCTGAATGTGTTTTTCAAGCGACTTGAACATTTTCAAGCAAGATTACATTCAAATAGTTTGGCTCTCCAGTACATTCTGTTCATTATGTAATCTTGTGTTTTTCTTTTAGTGCTACTGTGATTATTTAAAAAAGGAAGAAGAAGAAGAAGAAGAAGAAGAAGAAGAAGAAGAAGAAGAAGAAGAAGAAGAAAGAACAAAAGAGAAAATCTGAGTAAACACCATTGAGCTCTTGCCTGAACTTGGAAAGCTTTGTGACTGCCGGGGTTTTCCTTCACCAGACGTGACATGCTGGAGAGAAGAGTGGAAGATATTCAGGATGTTTGTGCCTCACTAAGACAACACCATGTCTGCCTTTGAGGACAGAGTGATTGCTCAGTGCCTAGGAATTCTGAATCAACACCGGAAGGAATAAACCAGTCCTGGGCTGCCATGCTTTGGCCACGCCACAAAAACATTTTTGGAGGAACACAATGAACAGCCCACATGGAGTCTGAGCTCTCAGAGTCATTGGAAGACCTTGTCTGGCAACGGTTGCAACCTGTCTTTCTGCATCTTTGGAGAACGGTTGCTATCATGTACAGGCTACCAAGTCACATCTTGTGTGATTACTTGTCATGTCTGGAACAAATAAGAGAATGTAGTTTGCAGTAAGATATGTCAGTTCGTTTTATTTTAGTCGATCGTAAAAAATAGGTTCACATGCCAAATCTGAAGGAGATAATTACAAACACGTGTTAAGCTTGCCATCATTTCCACACTTGCAGCCAACACTGTAAAACCACTGTTTTCGGCACCCTGGACAACGGAACTTCCATCTCTTTTAAAATATAGACTTTTTATTAGTTGCCTGAATAGAAGATTCTTCCTCAGAGGTGCTCCAGATAAAATCCTTCCAGGGCAAAGGGGAATTCTAGCTGGATCCCCATCATACATTTCATTCAATTTTGAATTAGCCTTAGGGAACCTTAAATTTTTTTAAATTTTAAACTGAAGACATAATTATGCTCAGAGTAAATAATGTTGTAAAATAATATGAAAATTATCCACAGTTTTCATTTTTAATATTTTATACACATTATATATACACATACTTAATACATATATACATTACATACATATACACATATATACAATACATATATATAGATTATATATATATATATACACACATACTTAAATACTCGAAACCATGGCAGACCTCATGTTTTATATTCTTTGTTTTTCATTTAATGAGGTATCATAAAAGTTTTTCCACATTGTTACAGACTATTCTTTCTTTTTTAAAAAATATTTAAAAAATTTTTTTATTGTTTATTTATTGTTGGAGAGAGACAGAATGTGAGCAGGGAAGGGACAGAGAGAGAGGGAGACACAGAATCTGAAGCAGATCCAGGCTCTGAGCTGTCAGCACAGAGCCCGACGGGGGGTTCTAACCCGCAAGCTGTGAGATCATGACCTGAGCCAAAGTTGGATGCTTAATTGACTGAGCCGCCCAGGAGCCACTTTCTTTTTCTTTCTTTTTTTTTTAAACTTTTCACAGTTATTTATTTTTGAAAGATAGAGAGAGACAGAGCACAGTGGGGAAAAGGCAGAGAGAGAATGAGGCATAGAATCCAAAGCAGGCTCTAGGCTCTGAGCTGTCAGCACAGAGTCTGACATGGGGCTTGAACTAAGAAACCGGGAAATCATGACCTGAGCAGAAGTTGGAAGCTTAACCGATAGAGCCACCCAGGTGCCCCACTACAGAATATTCCTAATTCTGATATTTAATGTTCCTTTATGTTGTTTGGTGAGGCCCAACCATCACTTTATTTATTTTTATTTTTTTTAAATTTTTTAAAATGTTTTATTTATTTTTGAGACAGAGAGAGACAGAGCATGAGAGGGGGAGGGGCAGAGAGAGAAGGACACAGAACCGGAAGCAGGCTCCAGGATCTGAGCTAGCTGTCAGCACAGAGCCTGATGCGGGACTCGAACCCACAAACGTGAGATCTGACCTGAGCCGAAGTCGGAGGCTTAACCGACTGAGCCACCCAGGCGCCCTCACTTTATTTAAAACAGTACCCCATTCCTCTCCCACACCTGGACTCCTTCCCCATGCTCTGTTTTATTTTTCTCCAAAACACTCATCACCATCCGCTATAATACATGTTTACTTATGTATCTTATTTAGGTCTTTCTCCTTATTGGAAAGTAGTCTCCATGAGAGCAAGGAAGTTTGTCTCTTATGCTCACTGCTGTATCCCTAGGGCTACAGATACAAATTGGCATATGGTGGACATTTCATTAGTATTTATTGAGTAACTGAATATGCCAGAATTTATGAAATCCAGTCCCCTAATACTGGACATTTTGATCGTGTGGAATATAAATCTATTTTGATTCTAGGGAATTTATTCCTTAGATACATTCCTAAGAATGAGATAAGATTTGGGCATCTTCATGGTTCTATTTAGGAGAATTTTAACCACTTCCAATTAATTAACACTGGCCCATAAACCACTGTAGTTAGACTCCCAGGGCACAGAAATTAAAGTTTAATAATAGAATTTTTTATTAAGCTGACGTTCAGAAGGTGAATTAAGGCACACGAATAAAAGGCATATATTGCAATAAACTTCCTCAATGGTAATATTCAACATGCTGACTTCAGGGACAAAGGTATAAGATTTATCTTGTCAACGTTTTCAGCTACTTTTTGGTATTACAGAATATATTATGGATCAAATCAGAATTCTGTTAAATAAAAGGACAGTAAAAAATCTGATAAAACCTGTCTATTTATGGTAAAATTTCTTAGCCAACCATGAGGATAGTTTTTGAACTGGATAAGACACATCTATAGAAATTTACAAAGAACATTATACTTAATGGAGAAAGACTAATTTCTTCCTAAAATCAGAAATAAAGCAAAGATGTCACTCTTATCACTCCTATTCAGCATAGTGCAGGCACTCCTTCACAGTACAATAAGGCCAGGGCCAGAAATAATAAGGCATACAGATGGAACAGAAGAAAACTGTCCCTATTTATGAATAATAGTCTATGTAGAAAATCCCAAAGAGCCTATGAATGAACTCTTAAAGATTTTTTATTTTGAGAGAGAGTGAGAGAGAATAAGCATGAGCTAGAAGAGAGGCAGAGAGAGAGAGAGAAGAGAGAGAGAGTATCTCAAGCAGGTTCTGTGCTCTGCACTGAGCCTGACATGGGGCTTGCTCTCACCACTGTGAGATCAGGACCTGAGCTGAAATCAAGAGTTGGATGCTGAATCCGGATGACTGAGTCACCCAGGCATCCCAAAACTAAAACTTGAAAAAAAAATTTTTAATGTATATTTAGTTTTTTTAAGAGACAGATAAACAGCATGAGAGGGGAAGGGGCAGAGAGAGAGAGGGAGAGACAGAATCTGGAGCAGACTCCAGGCTCTGAGCTGTCGGTACAGAGCCTGATGCGGGGCTTGAACCCACGAACTGTGAGATCATGACTTGAGGCGAAGTTGGATGTTTAACAGACTGAACCACCCAGGTGCCCCCTAATAACTTTTTAAATAAGATTATAGGATACAAGGCCAACACACATAATTATATTTATATACTTTAAATAAAAAATTGGAACAAAAAATTTGAAACAATTATTTATAATAGCTCAAAAGAAAAAAGAGAAACATTATGTCTAACAAGACATGCACAGACTCTGTAAACTGAAGGCTACAAAATTGATGGAAAAAATCAAAGAGCTGAGAGACATACTATGTTCATGATTTGGGAGACTCCACATAGTAAAGATGACAATCTTCCCAAATTGATCTGGTTTATCTGGTCAAACTACTCAGCAGGAGTTTTGGGAGAATATAGACAAGTTTATTCTAAAGTTTATTTGGGAATGCAAGGGAACTAAAATAGCCAGAACAATTTTGAAAAAGAGCAGCTGCTCTCTGGGGGAAAAGGTTGGGAAAGGTTGTCACATATGCTATTTCACTCAATCCTCTCAGGAGTCCTTCATTACCCTGAATTTCTAGTAGATGTTAAATTTTATGTTGAAGGTTACACAGACAGTAAACAAGCCAAAAAAAAAAAAAATAAATAAAGCCAAATCTGACTTCAAAGCCCTCTCCTTCTGCTACAGTGCTACTGATTCATTGATCCACTCAACAGATATGTATTGATCGTCTACCTTTGCTCAGCACTGAAGCAGGCTTCAGGCTCTGAGCTAGCTGTCAGCACAGAGCCTGATGCGGGTTTGAACCTGCAAACTGTGAGATCATAATGGGAGCCAAAGTCAGACACTAACCCCACTGAGCTACCCAGGTGCCATCCGCAGCCACACGCCCCCGCCCCCTCCCGACCTTTTTCAGAATTTTAAAAAGGTTCCAAGAATAGATGTCATATTTGCTTCAGAAAACCTGAACGTTTTCCCTGATCAGCTTTCCTTATGGAGATGGGCTTTCTGTTGAAAATCTAAACTGACAACCATTTTTTATGGTAGAAAAGATGAAAAATAATATTTGTTAATAGAAGGTTAGATACTCCTAGTATGACACTGAGTGGAACCAGTAGTCATTGCCTGGGAAGTTTAATCAGCGGGTGAAGCTCAGATAATTAGCAAGTTTTATCATTTAATTAATCTGTCCAAAGAAAGATCAAAGGCAGGATAGTAGTCAGGGTCCCAAGATTCTAATGTTATTTATCCATAACTTTGGGAAAATTTGAGAAACAGAAGGTGGCATTAAAGTGGCATATGAGCAGCAACAGTTGGTCTTCTAGATGTACTTTGTACCCCCAGAGCCCTCACCGCCTTTCCTTAGAGGCCTTCAAGGCCTTGGGGGAAGTTGGGCCCCCGGAGAAAGCCCCTCCCTAGTGATTTGACAGTGCAGAGAAGCCATGGGTGGGGGGCTTGCTCAGAGCGGATGTGACCCACCCTGGCTGGGCAATGACAATGACCTGGTTGACTGCAGGGCCCCTCTAGAGTGGGGGTGGTTGCTACCACCTACCTTTGAGCATGTGTGTCGTGAGAAGACATTGAGGAAAGGGCTTCCCGTTACTGAATTACCTGGACTGTCCCCTGTTTCTTCTGTTTCACCAAGAAACCAGTCTTCCTAGTTCACAAGGTTTGGTTATCATCCCCCTCCCCCCACACACACCCAATCCTCCTCTGAATTCTACTGCCTCAATGCTTTTCCTTCCCTTCTTTGGAATCTAAGTTCTGCCCACTATTCCGGGCCTTAGTCAAGTTCTGTGTCATCTTCAATGCCTCTTCTGTTCTGGGCTCCAAATGGTCCACTGCCCACCTCTGGACTCCCAGAGCCCTTAGTTAATTCTATAATGCATTTTGGTTCTAAGGCCTGTCCTCATTGGTTTATTCGTTTCTGAATTCATCTATTCATTCTATCATTTAAGAAAACATTTAATGAGTAAAAAGTTTGTGCCAGGCCTTGGATAAGGTTCATACAAGGTCCCGCCTGTCCACCTGAAATACAAGCTCTTAGATATGGGACTATATTGTTTCAGCAGCCACTATCTTCACTGCCCTTGGCCTTCTCCTGACTCACTGACTTGCGGAGTTTTCTCCATCCAAGGAAGTGCTCTATGCATACTTTGGAATGAATGAATGAAAGAATCAATCAACCAGTCGTCAACTCACTAACCTGTTAATCTAGTAAACAGTTTTTAATCTTTGTTCTGTTTTAATTTTTTAATATTTATTTATTTTTGAGAGAGAGAGAGAGAGCACAGGGAGGGGCAGAGAGAGAGAGGGAGACACAGAATCTGAAGCAGGCTGTCAGCAGGACACAAGGCTTGAACTCATGAACCATGAGATCATGACCTGAGCCGAGGTCAGAGGCTTAACCGACTGAGTCACTCAGGCGCCCCTTTAATCTTTGTTCTACTTGTATTGCAGAGAGCCAGATGCCCAGATGCCTTAACATGGGTATACCTCATTTCTTAAAAAAAAAAAAAAAGAGCTAAATCTACCCAAATAATTTGAAGCTGAGAGGTATGAATATTCATGTTCCAAAAGTAATTCTTGGCTTTACAGGATGGTTTGCCACAAAGTTTGCTTAATTGTGAGCACTTGTCTCCAGAACATTCAAAATGCAACCAGCAATTTAGTGCTGCAAGCACGAGGTGAGAGGAGAGAGATTTGGTGTTACCTACTTGGGCTCCAGTGGGGAAAGTCCTCTTTGTTCTTAAAAGCAGTCTTCTGAGGACAGCGGTTATTTCCGCCACTTCTTGCTGCTGAATTTACCGCAATACAGAGATATAGGACTTGATCCTCCTACATCACTCAAAAGGCTATTGTGATGCACTGTGGGACAGAAAGTTTTGCTAGGTGATGCCTGTCAGGTCGCAGCCTTATAAAAAGTAGGGATCCTTTGGTCTCTCTGAGAGCCAAGCTGCACAAGAAAGAAAGGGTGAAAATCAGGGTGGAAAAGAACACCACGTGGGCAAATAACCCAGATTAGTTAATCGCTAGAACTTTCTTTTCTGTAAAGATTATTCTAAGGACAACATAAGGTTAAAGATCTGGGTGGCTCCGTATTGGTGAGGGACGCCCTTTGCAAGCTGGAATTGAAGAAGTAGGGCACACATGGGACGAATGAACCCAGCTCTGCTTGGTTCAACTTTAAATTAGGCTCCATCCTTCTCCTACTGAGGCCATCAAAGGCTTTTAGTTGTTTACAGATATAGTTCAAAACCATCCATGGAGCATCACAGTGGCACTACTATGTAGCACACAGAGTCATAACCTTAAGACAGAATGGCAAATGTGCTCATTCGAACCAACCTTTACACAAAACAAAAACAACAGAAACCACTAGTATTATCTGCAAGATGCTGGCCTGGATACAGGAACACCCTTCAGTTAAATAGTGTTTGCAAACAGAAAGTAAGGTCTTTCCATACAATTTTATTTATTTTTATTTTTATTAAAAATTTTAAAAATATTTATTTATTTTTGAGAGAGAGAGACAGAGTGTGAGCAGGGGCGGGAAACACAGAATCCAAAGTAAGCTCCAGGCTCTGAGCTGTCAGCACAAAGCCCGACGTGGGGCTCAAACTTATGAACAACTGTGAGATCGTCACCTGAGCTGAAGTCAGATGCTGAACCCACTGAGCTACCCAGGCGCCTCAATCTCCATGCAATTTTGGGTGGTACTTAAGAGAGACAAGGGGGTAGGTGGGGGCTCCCACTGGAAGCTTCGCCCACATGGAACAGACACAATAGCAGTTTGATACCAAAGTCTTGGTGACACAACACTTTGTTAGATGTGGAGAGGGAAAATTTGAAGGACAGAAACAACACACTGGGATTACACTAATAGAAATGATAAATGGTTCTCATTTGCTGGGTGAGCACCTTCTATGGCCAGGCACTGTGTTAGCTATTTGACACATACCATCTCAAATCCCCAACCATGGCCACTGAAGGTAAATATCTCCATTTGAAATGAAAGCCAACAGAGCCTAGGGAACTTACTTGAAGTCACAAGCAGGCTATAATAAATCTAGGATTTGAATCTAGCTCTATCTGACATTGAAGGCCAGGTTGAATACATTTTAATTAAAATACATAAATTAAAAAAGTTTTAAAGTTTATTTTGAGAGAGACAGAGACAGTGCAAGTGGGGGAGGGGATAGAGAGAATCCTAAGAAGATTCCATGCTGTCAGTGCAGAGCCTGATACAGGGTGACCTGAGGTCACGACCTGAGCCGAAACCAAGAGTTTGTCACTTAACCTACATATAACCGACTGAGCCACCCAGACTCCCCTAAGAATAACAATCCATATTCTTCGTGAAAGAAAAAACAAACAAATAAAAATGTCCTCATGTTATTCATGGAAATAAACCTGACAATACACATATGTACAGAGAAGAAAGTTAAAGATGAACATAAACCTCACAAGTCAGAAATTATTGTTGTCCTGGACAAGTTAACATCAGTTTAGATGTCATTCCGAACATAAAAACAGATTGACATTAAGAGTTAGATAGTTGACTTCCAGTGAAAATGGTGGAGTAGAAAGACCTTAAGCTCACTTCGTCCCATGGACATGACTAGATAACACCCATATCAGTGTAAATAAGGTAGAAAATGGCCTGAAGATTGGCAGAAAAAACTCCACAACTAACTGTAAAGAAGAGGCCAGGGGCACCTGGGTGGCTCAGTTGGTTATGTGTCTAACTTAGGTCAGGTCATGCTCTCACAGTCCATGGGTTCAAGCCCCACATTGGGCTCTGTGCTGACAGCTCAGAGCCTGAAGCCTGCTTCCGATTCCCTGTCTCCCTCTCTCTCTACTGCTTCCCAACTCATACCTGTCTCTCTCTATCTCTCAAAAATGAATAAACATTAAAAATTTTTTTAAAAAAAGAAGAGGGTAGGAAGGGTGGAGTCCTAGGGCAGAGCTAAATGAACTGTGGCCCTCAGTGCAAGGAAGAGGGTCACAGTGTCAGAGAGGAAAGAGAAACACACTACTACACTCTGAAGCCCACATGGTGAAGACAAATCCCCATAGCATTTGGCTTTGAAAACTAGAAGGACCAAATTTTGAAAGTGCTTACACGTAGCAGGACATAAAGCCTAGAACTTTAAAAATTAGAGGACTCTGGTCTGGGAGAGCCTGGAGGGTGATAGGAAACCATCCCCACCCTTAAAGAGACAGGATGGCAAATAGCCCTCTGAGATATAGCTTAGAGACAGCAGTTTGGAAAAAGCCTAGGGCATATGGGAGTAAGAATTATTTATTAATTGCAGAGCGATTCTACCTGCAGGAACCAGTGGGGCACCAGCATTCACCACGTAACTTGCTTACACTGCATTCCACTCCCTCCAGCTGGACTTGTGTCAGTCCTGGCCCCGCAGCTTCCCTTCCATAGAAAACTACTGCAAACCATGCCAACACTACTCCTCCTACCCATGCACTTTACAGAATCTCAGTCCCTGCGGCGGGGACATGCACACCTTGCTAAAACTGCATGCCTTGCCTGCACACATTTTGCAGATGCAGCAGCTGGCCCCACCTTTGGCATCGGAGGCATGTTCCCTCTGGCAAAGGACCAGTGCTACTTGTTAAAGGATCAGTGCCTGCCCCCACCCATGACTTTCAAGAGCTTACTTTCCTCACACACAGACACAGACACAGAGAGTTAGACAAAATGAGGAGAAAGAGAAATATGTCCCAAATGAAAAAACAGCCAGAGACCTAAGCAAGACTGAGATAAGTAATATTCCTGATAGAGAATTTAAAGTAATGACCACAAAGATAGTGAGCTTGAGACAAGAGTGGAGAACATCAGTGAGACCCTTAACAAGGAGATTAAAAAAAACAAAACAGAAATGAAGAATATAATAATTGAATTACAAATACAGTAGGTGAAATAAATAGGAGACTAGAAACAGAAGAACAAATCAGCAGCCAAGAGGACAGAGTAATGGAAAGTAATCAAGCTGAGCAGGTGAGAGAAAAAATAGTTATACAAAATGAGAACAGACTCTATCAAGGGTAATAGCATTCACATCATAGGGGTCCCAGAAGAAGAAGAGAGAAAAGGGGGCGGAACACTTATTTGAAGAAACAGTATCTAACAACTTTCCAAACTTGGGGAAGGAAACAGAAATTCAGATCCAGGAGAATTCTGAGATCCCTCAATAAAATCAACCAAAGGAAGTCCACACCAAGACACACAGTAATTAAAATAGCAAAAAGATAAAGATAGATAAAGAAAGAATCTTAAAAGCTATAAGAGAAAACAGTTACATACAAGGGAAGCCCCATTAGGCTATCAGTAGATTTTTCAACAGACACTTTGCAGGCCTGAAGGGAATGGAATGATATATTCAAAGTACTGAGAGGGAAAAACCCGCAACCAAGAGTACTCTATTCAGCAAGGGTATCATTCAGAAAAGAAGGAGAGATGATGAGCTTTCCAGACAAACAAAAGATAAAAGAATTCATGACCACTAAACAAGCCCTACAATAAGTATTGAAAGGGACTCTCTAAGTGAAAAGGAAAGGCCATAAGTAAGAGTGAGAAAAGTAGGAAGCACAAAAGCAGTAAAAATAAGTATATCTATAAAAATCAGTATGAGATTCACAAAATAAAAGGATGTAAAGTATAATACCATATACCTAATATGGGTGGGTTTGTGGGGAGGAAACAAATGGGTTCAAACTTTGGGGATCATCAACTTAATATGGATTGCTAGAGCAGAAGATGTAGCATAGAAACCTAAAGGTAACAACAAATCAGAAACCACTGATAGATATGCATAGTATAAAGAAAAAGAAATTCAAGTATATTATTACTAAAGAAAGCCAGAAAATCATGAAATAGAGCAAGAGAAGAATGGATCAGAGAAAAATTATAGAAATCACACAAATCAAGTAACAAAAGGGCAATAAATACATGCCTATCAATAATTACTTTGTAAATGGACCAAATGCTCCAATCAAAAGACATAGGGTGATGGAATGGAAAAAAACAAGACCCATCTATATACTGCCTATATGAGACTCATTTCAGACCTAAAGACACATGCAGATTGAAAGTGAGGGGATGGAGGGACACAGGGGTGGCTCAGTCAGTCAAGCATCTGACTCTTGATTTTGGCTCAGGTCATGATCTCATAGTCTGTGAGATCGAGCTCCAGGTCGGGCTTTGTGCTGACAAAGCAGAGCCTGCTGTCTCTCACCCCCTTTCTGCCCTTCCCCCACTCACACTTGCTCTCTCTCTCTCTCTCAAAATAAATAAATAAACTTTAAAAAAGCGTGAGGGGATGGAAAAACATTTATCATGCAAATGTAAGTAAAAAGAAAGCCAGGGAAGCAATAATTATATGGGACAAAATAGACTTTAAAACAAAGACTGTAACAAGAGACAAGGAAGGACACTATATGATCATTAAGGGGACAATCCTACAAGAAGACATAACAATTGTAAATAAGTATGCACCCAACATAGAAACACCCAAATATATAAAACAGTTAATAATAAATATAAAGAAAAGAATCAATAATAAAATAATAACAGGGGATTTTAATGCCCCTCTTAAATCAATGGACAGATCATCTGAGCAGAATATCAACAAGGAAACTGGCTTTTAATGACACCCTGGACCAGACAAATTTAATAAATGTATTCAGAACATGTCAACCTAAAGCAACTGAACACACATTCTTTTCAAGTGGACACAGAATGTTCTCCAGAAAGATCACATATTAAAACACAAAACAAATCTCAACAAATTAAGAAGGTCAAAGTCATACCATGCATCTTTTCTGACCACAATGCTATTAAACTAGAAATCAACCACAAGGAGAAATCTGGAAAGAGCACAAATACATGGAAGTTAAATAATGTTACTAAACAATGAATAGGTCAACCAAGAAATCCTAGAAGAAATAAAAAAAATACATGGAGACAAAGGAACATGAAAACCCAGTGGTCTATAATCCCTGGGATGCAGCCAAAGTGGTTCTAAGAGTGAAGTTTATAGCAATTCAGGCCTACATCAAGAAGTAAGAAAAATCTCAAATAAACAACCTAACCTTACCCAAAGGAGATAGAAAAAAAACAACAATGACAAAAAAACCCCTAAGCCAGCAGAAAGAGGGAAATAATAAAGAGTTAGATAGCTTTATAAACCAAAATAATTCTGGAAAACTGGGATCATACTATACATGCCATATGTATGTGTATATATATGCATATATATAATATAAAAATATAATTTAAGTAAATTTAAAACATTTAACTAAAGGGTCAAACCAAAAATTATGATGAGTAATCTACACAGTGTAAGAAGTCTTATGGATTATCAGTCATCGTAAAGTCTACGATAGGACTGCTTGTGCATGAAGATGCTCATTGATACAAATATCTTCAAATTCATGCCAAGTTCATTGACCAGTAATATATAGTTCTCTATTCTCTTCAGCTTTAAAATGTCCTCCATTTCCCCCTGGGTTTTGTGAATATCGAACTAATACTTCTGTTTAGAAGAGTATTAGTAGGATCATCCTGTAAAATGTGGTCATACCATTCTTAATCTATCATTCCATCATGTCATATTGTCATTTGACTCTTTCAAAAGGCAAAAATTTCAAGATCATCCTGATCACTCTCATGGGAAGCAATCATCATATTTATTACAATACTCAAATCTTATCTTCAAATTTAGAAGCATATTCATTAAGTAACTCTTCCTTAGGATCCACTGTTAGCTCACTGTTTGGGGGGCATCTTCTTTCCATTTAATCTCATGTTTCTCCCCTGGTGACATCAGAGAGCTCTGAGACCTTCCTCACCTGCACAGAATATCTAAATATTCTTTAAAAAATTTTTTTAACGTTTATTCATTTTTGAGAGACTGAGTATGAGCAGGGGAGAGGCAGAGAGAGAAGGAAACACAGAATCCAAAGCAAGCTCTGGGCTCTTAACTATCAGCACAGAGCCCAATGTGGGGCTTGAACCCATAAACCATGAAATCATGACCTGAGCCAAAGTCAGAGGCTCAACCAACTGAACCACCCAGGTGCCCCTAAATATTCTTCTAAAACAATACATTTCTCATAATTCAGATTGCACAGAAAAACATAGTTAGGAACATTAGAATAATCTGAAATCCTTCAATCCAGAAACTCTACTGTTAATATTTGATCTCATTAAATATATCACTGGTATTACTTGGGCAGGGTGTCACAGTACACTAAGATTCCCATGAGGGTTGGCACAAGAGAGATCTTGACTTTGAATGACCCACACTTTATTCTAGGACAGAGCAACTGTACTGAGTATTCCTCACTTACTTTCCCGAAACTTCCCCTTTTCTTGCTACCTTTGAACACACAGCCAGCTCTACAAGCCAAGTTCCCTAGCCAATTCTCTGGTCCCTTTGCTGGCTTCCTCTACGTCTCTGGTCTAATGGTGTCTTTCGGACAGATGAGCTCTTTAGCCACAAAAAAGTGATCATACCTGGGGTGGAGAATGTGGTGTCCTAACCAGATTCTCTCCTTCAGGATTAAGGCATTTCCATATCTGTTTAGAATGTGTCATGCCTCCTGATAACTCACAGCTCAATCCCCCTCCAAGAACTGCCCTTGGCCAAAGGAAACTGTGCGTTATGTTCCCACCTCCAGGAAGTGTACCATGAATGACTGGTGAACAGGAGGACACAGAGGCCCAGGTCCCTGGCCTTGGTTTGGACAACTCTGAAGGGCTGTCCCAGCTCCAGTGGCCCCCATGGAATCAGCTTGCTGAGGTTTAGCTGCTGTGTCTGAGTTCATTTTCTCCATCTACCTAATCCTGGTCCTTTTGCTCCATTAGAAAGATAGTTTCTGAGACTATTCCACCAATAAATTACCTCCATGGAATTCTCTGTCTTGGAGTTTGTTTCCCAGTGAATCTGGTTTAAAGAGTTGGCCCAAGAAAGATGGCTCTGAACTGAATTTTTCAATTCCACCACCCACTGGCAGCCTAGGGGGCAAGACCTCACCACTGGTGCTGAGCGAAGCAAGGGTAGCCCCTGCCTTTCCGTAGTAGAGCGATGGTTAAGTCTTCCCTTATGGTACAAAAGGATGGGCTGTGAGTAGGACAGAATGTTCTGGCAGGTACAGTTTCTCAGGCATCTGAGAGGTGGGAGGAAGAAGTGATTATGAGGGCAATGAAATTGGATGGCTCTGTTGGCTCTATATTTTGCAGTAAGACAGTGAACTTCTTAGGGTGATTAATCATTAATTAGGCAAAATGTGAAAGCAGAGGACTCTCTTTAGAGCATATGGAGAGATTGATTTGCTTTAGTGGGAAGGCAGAGGCAGGTAAGAATCAGGCACCGTTCTGAAATATAGGGGTCGCAGAGCCTCAGAGAACAGTTCCAAAACTTTGCTGTGCCATCATCAAGGCCACGGTTGCAAAGGAGTGGCAACCTAAGATCTGAGATAAGAAAAAGGAGTCATCCTTGAATGACTTGATGACCTTGAAAACCCAGACTCATCTGAATGCTCTGGGCCTGCAGAGGTTGCCCATTCCTCTCTGTTAGGGGTCGTTTTTCCTCCCTTACTTGATGGCTTGGAGAAAATGCAGAGGTCACCTCTTGCCTTCAGAGCCTCTCCTCTTCTCCCCTTCTGGCCCCGAGATGAATGAGACCAAGTTACAACATCACGTGCGGGCAAGTGCAGAATCTGTTAAGAGAGGAAAGACACTGAGGTAAAAGACTATAACCTGAACTCCAATCATTTTTTAAAAAACATTTATTTATTATTGAGAGACAGAGCATGAGCATGGGAGGGGCAGTGAGAGAGGGAGACAGAATTGGAAGCAGGCTCCAGGCTCTGATCTGTCAGTACAGAGCCTGATGCGTGGCTCGAATTCATGAACTGCGAGATCATGACTTGAGCCGAAGCCGGATGCTTAACCAACTGAGCCACTCAGGCACCCCCCCTGAACTCTAATCGTAAGGAAAGATTAGACAAGCTTATGTATTCTACAAAATACATAACTCTTTAAAATGATGAAATAAAAAAAGACAAAGATTGAGAAGCTCTTCCAGATTAAGAGAGTAAAGACATACAACACATAAAAACAGTAGGGCAGTATCGTAGCCCAGGTTGTAAAAGGGCTCTTTCCTGGAGCCAGACCGCATCTCCTGACCCCCATTTAGGTCTGAGGTTCTAGTTCCCCAGCTGGAAGTATTGCCTTCTAACAGCTTGTATTTCAGTTCTTTCCCCAAGAATTTCCTTCAACTAAAAAAAGTAGCCTCTGTCAAGACTATATAACCTTCCTGGGGCAGCCCACAACCCACCAGTGATTAATACGGGGGTTCCAATGTCTACCCAGTCTGGGACATCTCTGAAGTCTCATCCTAACCCTGGAGCTCCCCACGACATTGGCTGGGGCCTCTGCGGCAAGCGACTTACCACTCAGCTTAGCCACTTGTCAGATGCTGTAAGTGTCGCTCCATGAACACAATGTCACAGACGTGCCTACGGAAATTTCTGCCTCCCGGGAAACTCTAAGAGACTCACTCAAAGCCAAATTCCTTTCCCTTTAAAAGAACCACACTCCCGCCTTCTTCTGCCTCCAGCCAAACGCTGGGGAAGTGAGGAGGACATGGCGATTAGAGAGATCACTCCAGTGAAAGAAGGCTTCAAAGAAGAGGCAGGACAAAGAAAGTGTGTCTTCACGGGGACCCAGAAATGATCCTCAAGTTTTTGGTGTCCTTAAATCTAATATAAAAAATTCAAAATTTCCACACTCATCATTGGGGAAATGCAAATCGACAGCACAATGAA
The DNA here is from genome assembly GCA_004023845.1 of Helogale parvula. NCBI lineage: Eukaryota > Metazoa > Chordata > Mammalia > Carnivora > Herpestidae > Helogale > Helogale parvula. The sequence goes on along the minus strand of PJEM01000687.1, from coordinate 395,977 downwards.
ATGTCTTCTCACACCTGCCCGAATGGCTCATATCAAAAAGATGAGAAACAGCAAGTGCTGATGAGGAGGTGGGAAAAGGGAGCTCTCTTACACTGTTGGTGGGAAGGCAAGCTGGTGCAGCCTATAGATGGACGATCCTTCAAAAATTAAAGAAACAAAACAAAAGAGCCACTCTACAATTTACTCTAGTAATTCTACTACTGGGTATTTACCCAGAAGAAATGAAGACACTAATTTGAAAGATACATCCACCATTGTGTTTATTGCAACATTTTTACAAGATGTGGAGCAAGAGCCAAGATATGGAGCAGCCCAAGTGTCATCAATAGATGAATGGATAAAGATATGGCGCATATATACAATGGAATATTGCTCAGCCATAAAAAATTGATAAGATCTTGCCATTTGCAACAATGTGGATGAACCTAGAGGGCTTAATGCCAAGTGAAGTAAGGCAGACAGAGAGAGACAAATACCATATGATCTCACTCATATGTGGAATCTAAAAAACACAACACAACAAAAAAACAAAAAGCAGAATCAGACCTATAAACACAGGGAACAAACGGATCAGTACTGGGGGGAGGGGGGAGGGATGGGCCAAATGGGTGAAGGAGAGTGGGAGATACAGGCTTCCAGTTATGGAATGAATAAGTCACAAAAATAAAAACTAGAGAATAGGGAAAATAGTCAATAATATTGTAATAACATATTGACACTTATTGTGATTAGTATAGGGTAATATATGGAATTGTGCAATCACTATGTTGTATACCTGAAACTAATGTGACATTGTGTATCAGCTATACCTCAATTTTAAAAAATTTAATGTTTATTTACTTTTGAGAGAGTTTGATCTGTGGGGGGACAGAGTGAGAGGGAGACACAGAATCGGAAGCAGGCTCCAGGCTCTGAGCTGTCAGCATAGAACCCAATGCAGGGCTCAAACCCACGAACTGTGATCATGACCTGAGCCAAAATCAGATGCTCAAATGACTGAGTCACCCAGGCACCCCACCATCCCTCAATTTAAAAAATAACAAAATTAAAATAAAAATCTCTCTTTTTCAGACACATGGTACATAAAGGTTCAGTAGAAGTTGCAGGTGCTTCTTACCACGCTGGCCCTTGGGGAACGAGGAAGCCCGAGGTTTGCGGTCAGACACCGGCCAGGCCTGTGTCTCTGCCGATCGACTCTGCCCCCTGACTATAAAGTAGGGCAGTAAAACCTTCCACACGAGGATTATAGGAGATACTGCCTGTGGCAGCCCTTTGTTAGTTTGCAAAGGTTAATTATAATTGTATAGGTCAGTACAGGCCTCCAGAACTAAAGCAAGTAGGCGTATGGACATAAATCTGTCCTGTAAGACAGCTGCACACTTTCCCCGTTTTATTTAGAAAAATTTCAAACGTACAGAAAAGTTGAAAGAAGGGGCACCTGGGTGGCTCAGTCGGATAAGCGTCCGACTTCCTCTCAGGTCATGATCTCGTGGTTCGTGGGTTCAAGCCCCGCGTCGGTCTCTGTGGCGACAGCTTAGAGCCTGGAACCTGCTTCAGATTCTGTGTCTCCCTCTCTCTCTGACTCTCCCCTGCTCATGCTCTATCTCTCTCTGTCTCAAAAATAAATAAATTATAAAAAAATTAAAAAAAAAGAAAAGTTGAAAGAAGAATGCAGTGAACATCCATGTACTGTTCACCTTGTTTTGCCAGTTTTCTATATATTTTTTTCTTTTTTTAATGTTTCTTTATTTTTGAGAGACAGAGCACGAGGTGGGGAGGTGCAGAGAGAGGGACAGAGGATTCGATGCAGGCTCTGTGATGACTGTGGAGAGCCTGACGCAGGGCTCGAACTCATGAACATGATACCATAAGGTGAAGTCAGATCCTCAACAGAATGAGCGATCCAGGTGCCTTGTCTCTATTTTTTTTCTGTATCATCTGAAAGTAGACATCATGACACTTAACCCTAAACATTTTAGCATTTCTCCAAATTGGAATATTTGTCATTAACCCCAGTATATTGTCCCACTGTTAGCAGTAACACTAATTCTACGATATCATTCATATACGGTCTAGATCAACCCCAAAGTGTTTTTCAAAGCTAACACACACACACACACACACACACACATTTTTTTAAAACGATTCAAGAGCCAGCTGAAAGTCACATATTATGTCTGGCAATTACATTGGCCCCTTCTAGTCCATATCAGTGACCTCGTTGGCACTCTGAGATAATGGCTTGCTTTACGAGTCCGAGCTAGCTGACTTGTAAAATGTCTCACAGCCTATCTGTTAATCTCATTCTTTCCCTCATTTCCTCATGACTAGATTCTAAGTAAACATTTTTGACAAGAGTAGTACCACATAGGAGATACTGTGGCATATTACATACTTTTAAAGACCTAATTGGAGTGCCAGGGTGGCTCAATCGGTGAAGCGTCCAACATCGGCTCGGGTCATGATCTTATGAACTCTTTGTGAATTCAAGCCCTGTATTGGGCTCTGTGCTGACTGCTCAGTGCCTGATGCTGCTTCGGATTCTGTGTTCTCCTTGCTCTCTGCCCCTCCCCCACTCACATTCTGTCTGTCTGTCGCTCTCTCTCTCTCAGAAATAAACATTAAAAATATTAATAAAATAAAAACCCAACCAAGGTGTCCTTCAATCATACTCCTAAAGTGACTGAAAAAAAATCAAATCGGATAAATTTTATTTTTCTTTTAGGTGATACAGATGATTACTATTAACTTGAAAAAAAATAATTTCCTGGAAGAATGAAGGCATAATGAGATTCAGCGCAGCTCAGGAGGCAGGCACCAAAGCAGGCTCGGGTCCTCAGACACAAGGCTTCCTGGCGTCCTGGGCATTGAAACTGATATGAAACTGATATAAATGAGCCCCGGTCTATCAGGGGCTCAGATCACGCAGCATGATTGCAGCCTCTGGGGAAATAGGATCCGACAGCGACTCCCACTGCCTGCCATTTAAGTGATGATGACAACCGACATTAGAGGAGGCTGATGTAAAAACACTTTTACTTGTTTTATTTGTTTGATCCTCCCAACAAACTGAGAGATAAGAAAGTCTCCAAAGAATCCCAAAGCAATAGAATGTCTCCTAATTCACAAAATCATTTTATGCATGTTGTGGGTAGAGCCTTTGTCACCCCCAAAGTCATATATTGAAGCCCCAACCCCCAGGGTGAGGGTGTCTAGAGATGGGGATTTTGGCAGGAAATTAGAGATAGATTGGTCATGAGGGTGGGGTCCCCATGATGGGTTTAGTGCCCTTAAAAGAGAACAAGAGAGAGATCCCCGTCTCTCTCCACAGGTGAGGACGCAGTGAGAAGGTAGCCACCGGCAGCTCAAGAAGAGTCCTTTCTCAGGAACTGAATGAGCCAGCACCTTGATCTTGGACTTCCCAGGCTCCCAGAGCCATGAGCAATGAAGGTCGTTGTTGAAGCCACCTTGTCTGTCCTACCGGCTATGGCAGCCTGAGTGGACTGAGGCCATGTTTCTCATTAGTCTGCCTTCCTGTGATTAGCTAAATCACTGATGTCCCAGTCACCCAAGCCATACATTTAGGACTCATGGAAGAATCTTCCTCAGGGGGTGCCTGGGTGGTTCAGTCGGTTAAGAGTCCGACTTCAGCTCAGGACATGATCTCACGGTTCGTGAGTTCAAGCCCCTCATCAGGCTCTGTGCTGACAGCTCAGAGCCTGGAGCCTACTTTGGATTCTGTGTCTCCCTCTCTCTCACTGCTTCTCCCCTGTTCATGCTCTGTCTCTGTCTCTCTCCCAAAAATAAGTAAACATTAAAAAAAATCTCCCTCATCCTTCACCTCTAATGCCAAGTAACTTTAGTCCTTCCCTTACTAGTCTAATGGTGCTGTCCTTACCTTGCCCTCCACTTGGCTGTGAGGCTAGCCTACTGGTTGCCTCCCATCACCCTGCTCCCATGGTTCCTTCTTTGCTAACAAAACCCTGGTTCCATTCCATTTGCAAGGGGTCCAGCTCTGGTGCATGATTCTTGGTCAATCTCAGCCAAGTGTGGGTTTTCTGTCCCTCCTTATGGCTCCCAGTGGCCTTGTGACTTGGTTCTGGCCGATGACCTGTAACAAAAAGTCTGCTGGCATGTTGCTGAGGGCTGTTTTCCTCATGATCAATGACCTGCACTTTCTCATGGACCCCTTCTTTTCTTCCTGACTGAGAACAAGATGTCTGGAGCCCAGCGGCCACTCTGCAATCAGTGATGGCCATGCTGTTACACGTGCTATTTTCTTTTTCCTTCTCTCGTTTTTAATGTTTATTTATTTCTGAGAGAGAGACAGAACACAAGCAGGGAAGGGGCAGAGAGAGAGGGAGACAGAATCTGAAGACAGGCTCCGGGCTCTGAGCTGTCAGCACAGATGCCGACGCAGAGCTGGAACTCATGGACTTCGAGATCATGACCTGAGCGGAAGTCGGACGCTCAACGGACTGAGCCCCCCAGGAACCCCATCGTGTGCAGTATTCTGGATCTAGAATTCGCCTCTCCCTTTGGCCGGCTAATTTCTACTCATTCTTCATCCTCCCTCACCCTCCTGGTTGTGCGTATCTGATCACTATGTCGTTTACCTGCGAGTCAGCCCATTTACCCCCCGATGTCCTAAGGTCCACATGTACCTTCTCTTCTTTGTGAGAAGCAGCTTAAGTTAGCAAGTTTGTTAAGAGTGAGAAATTTGCTCTCAAAGACATGGGTTCAAATTCTCACTGTGCCGTTTTACCAGTTCCATTGGTTTTTTCTTAATCTTTAGGCCCTAATGTCTCCCATGGGTTGACATTTGGCAGCAATAATATTATTACCTATGCACAGGATCGTTGTGGCGTAGAGAACCTGTCCATATAAAAAACGCAAGAGTGTCCGACACATAGTGACATCTCATCAGGCATTAGTTGGGATCACTATTATTTTTGTCCCAGCACCTACACAAAATCACTCATTCCCTAGATGGTTGAGCTCCAGTTCTTAATTCAGCTCTGAACGCCTCACTCCAAGTCCAGGGCTTTTTTTTTACTGGGCTGCAGGTGGAGGAATTAAAGAAGCAAATGCATCCCTACTGTTTCAGACTCCAGGGAGCTGCTGTTGCAGCACAGAGCTGTGCGGTGACACGTACCTATACCTCATGGAATCATTCAGTCAGATGCAAATGTCACTTGATCATCTGGCCGCATAGGATCTAGAGAAGATTGCCCTGAGCTCACGATACCGTTTTAGGAAAGGGTGCAAAGCTCTCAAGATTTTAGCAAGTGTAAGGGGCATCAAGAGTGGACAAGAGCAGGGGAGGGCCAGAGAGTGAGGGAGACACAGAATCCGAAGCAGGCTCCAGGCTCTGAGCTGTCAGCACAGAGCCCAACATGGGGCTTGAACTCACCAGCTGTGAGATCATGGCCTGAGCCCAAGTAGGGCACTCAACTGACTGAGCCACCAAGATGCTCCACAACAGGGTTTTTAAAGCCCCAAGACCAATAACTGTTTCTGTCTCATTCTAGAAAATCAGTGTCTGAGGTCGCGGCTTGCCTGGGGACATCCTGGTTTGTGGGTCAGGTAGGCACGGAGCTGGCTGGAAACTGCCAATGGGAGGCACTTGCCTTGGGACCGTGGGCTCCTGCGGCCCCTGCTTGAGTGAAGATTGTAGTGCCCAAGGAGGTCAGCTCCAGCGTCAGCAGCTACGTGGCCAGGCCAGCGTTTGCTACATCTGCATGTGGTTGTGTATAATAAATGGCAATGGAAGTATTTTGGGCTGTCTCTGGGCCACACTTCTGGAGAAGGAAGCATGGCATCTCCTTCTCCATTTTTTAAAAATGATGGTCTTTAAAAAATGTCTATTTATTTATTTTGGGTGAGAGAGAGCACATGCATGAGTGGAAGAGGGGCAGAGGGAGAGAGGGAGAGAGAAAATTCGAAGCAGGCTCCGCACTGTCAGCCAAGAGCCCAGTGCAGGGCTCGATCTCATGACCTTTGAGCTCATGACCTGGCTTTCTGACCTGAGAATGCAGTAAAGTGCTGGGATCTGAGCAGTCTTGGGACCACGCAGTGGAAGCCGTGTACTTAGGATGTGGAAGAGCTTGAAGAAAGCTCATGCAGCCACCAACCCCCCTTGGCTGCCTTCCTTTGGACTTTGTTTAGAAGAAAAGCAAACCCAGCTCCTATCTTGTTTAAGGCCACCTCTGCAGAGCTGAACCCATGCACACGCTGAACAGGACAAGCTCCACTTCTTTGAAGACAATCTTGTCTTTCAATAAGGTTGTTCCACTTGGTCCCTTCCCTTCGTTCATTCATTCATTGAAACAGTGTCACGTATTGTATATCAGTGCTTCCTTCACGACATACTTCGGAAAGCACAAAGACCTGAGTACAGAAACAGCAGCACCAGGAAAGAGCCAGGAGTCATTGTCACTGACATCCTTTTTAGCGTGGCCTCTTGGAAGTCAGGACTGACAAATAAATGGTTGTCACAGCACCATCAGAGCTGAGTCATATTTCGAGCGCTACTAATAACCAGGATAGGATATGAGCGTCTGTGCTGTTTGATAGTGGACACCTGTTTTCTTTCTCTTCTGTTTCTTTGTGGTACCAATCAACATAGCATCCCCTTGCCTCCTCAAAACTTTGAAGCTCAGGTCCAGTCTTTCCGGTGCTGGCCACTTGAATCAGCGTCATTGGCGGCAGGACCCTAAAGACAAATACCAGAGATGAGAACCTGGATGGTGGACAACAGTCGACATGAAGTTCATAGGAAAGAGAAAACGCAAACAAACTTGTTCACGTAAGTTTTGGAGCCTGAGTCAGACTTGCCTGTGACGTCCATTTGTTGGGTGCGTCCCATGTGCCCATATATGGCTGAGGCACCTCACCAGATGATTTTTCTTAATTCTTGAAATGTTACAAAGTGGCTGTTGCAAAATCCATTTGGCACAGAAGCAGATGAGGTGTGGAGACCTTCGGGAACTCGTCCACAGTACACAGCAGAAAAAGTAAAAGGGGGATCTGAGCCCACGACTGTGTGACCCCAAGGTTCTTGCTTGGGGGCCACCATTTTTCTCTGGTACTACGAAGCCGCCTTCATGCCTAGTGGGAAAACTGGGGTCAGGAGCCAGGTTGATACTCGGTGGCTCTTGACTTTGGACGTGTTTCCCTCTGCACCCCCTGTGACCCATGCTTCCTGCCTTTGTGGTTTGCTGCCTTGGGGAGTCGGGAAGCCCGACAACAGGTGAACTACTGCTTCCTCCCTCCAACGGCACCCCTTTGTCCCCGAGTTGGGTGACTCAGCGTTTGTGAGGAGAGCCAAGGCTGAAGTTGCCAGAGGAAACCAAACAATTCTTATTTACCAAACTGTCAAAATCCTATCATTGCAATTAAGGAGATAGGCAATTAACTGTGTCTTAATTACAGCAGCTGCCTCTTCAGTGGAACACTGTAATTTAAAGAGGATGGGAGGGGACTTTAAATTAATGTGTCTTTAAACAACGGAAAACATTGATGGAGCCTGAAGAAAACTGTCAGGAGTGGTTGCTGAGGCCCCTCCTGGAGAGAGGCGGTGCTGCTAGACCTGTCCTTGCCTTTTGCCTTTCAGCTGCGTTCTAAATAAACGCCAGAGCAACTTTACTATGCCCTGCTCCGGGTGCGGGGCAATCTCCCCATTTCAATAGCAGTATCATCTGGGAAAGTCCTTATAAGTAGCCTCTCCATTCTGTGTTTTTAAAACTCAGCTTTAAAACAACATGGTGAATAGTGAGTCCCGACTCGTGGACGGAGGGAGAGACAGAGTTTTGATTCAGGATTTGAAAGTGTGGTCAGATGTGTACCTGCTCAGCCACCTATGAGGGAAGGCTCTGCCGTCACCCCTTCCTTAGGGGGAGACGGAGGCCCAGAGGAGCCGAGAAGCTTGCTCAGGGTCACACAACAAACTATGATGTGGACGAGTCCATTTTAAGCTCAAGTGAGTCCAGAGTTTGCTTTTTCCCCAAAGGCTGGTTGGCAACACGGAGTCAAGTTATGACAGCAGGGGACCCCAGACAAGAGAAGAGGGCGGAGCCGCGGCAGAGCCGGGCTGAGCAGAGCTTAGAAGGCCCTGGGCTCAGGGAGGGTGGCTGGCATACAGGGCACCTGATTCAGCCGAGTTGGGAGCTGTGCTTCGGTCCCTGGTGTCCCCAGGGTGGAGGATGAGGACAGAGCGCTTTCAAGAAGGACTGGCCACTCTCCAAACCTCTGCTCCCCAGCTCCCCAGTTGGCTGATCCTGGGAAATGGCTTTTTGTCTCTGAGCTTCAGTATCTTCAGTGTTCTTCATTTCTCCACTGGGGACTGGATCAGCCTTGCCCAAATGCTGTGGGGATGTAAAGGGGTAGCATGTCAAAGTGTCTGCACCAGTGGTGGCACATAGAAGCCACTCTACAAATGCCAGTCACCCCAGGTCTTACCCAGAAGGGGGCTGCACAGGGCCTGGCTCCTGGAGGCCTCGATAGGGGCAGGGGGAGGCTGCTCCTGGGCGGGTACCAGAAGGAGGGAAGACCCAGGGGCCCATGATAAGAACGGGACCATATATGCTGGGGAAGGAAACTCAGTCTTAGGAACAAAGCAAATCTCGATTGCATCGCCAGGGACCAGACTGACGCCACACAGCAAATACCCGCAGATGTCATGTTGAGTTTCAGAAACCAGAGTCCAAGGATGTTAAAGCCCTCCTGCTTCACTGAGATTCAGAATGAGTCCTCGGGCCTGTGTGTGACCTGAAGCAGGACGGCCCTGGGGAGGGGGGACATGCGCTGTGGGCAGAGCAGGCACCGGCCCAAATCAGAAGGCCAGCCGGTCGCCCCGGGTCCGGGCTTCCTCGGACAAGCCCTGTGTGTCTCAGTCCCCACCAGAGTGCGAGCGGCCTGCAGTGAGGTGAGGACAGCCCTGGAAGGGAAGAAGACTAAGTGACGGTGTGGCTCTGTGCCCACAGGACTCCCGCACCCCCTCTGTGGGCTGGTTCATTTGGGACCGCCCACTCGGGTCTGATTGAACTTTGATCTCTTTTCAATGCAATATAATTGTTTAGAGATACAGTTACGGAAAAGTACGGTTGATGCCTGTACTGACCTTGACAAGAGTTACCTGGTAACTAATGCTCGCTGCAGACAGGTGGGAGCCTCCGGTCCTGGTACTGGCTCTGTGCCGCTCTCTACCCGCCCCCTCCTCTTCTCTCCACCTAACCGAAAAGTCAGCCTCCAGGAAATGAGCTCCTGTTAATCAGGCAGGTCTTAATGCAGGCTGAGGCTCGGGTCTTCTCTCCCAGAGGACTGAGCATTTTAATTCTCTGTCTGTAACCAACATAATTAGAGAGGCACTGCTGTCCTAACCCAGGGCCGGCGATGCTCCGTCTCACAGTGGCCGGTCATTTCCCAGAGCGGAGGCCAGAAGACAAAAGAGCACAAGGCGATGTTTGCACAAGTATGCAAGAGGTGTGGGCCTGGGGGTCATTGTGGTGAGTGCCCCCCCTCCCGCCCCATCTTAATAACGGGTTTTCTTATTCATTAATCACAGGAGAATGCCTGGAAGCAGACTGTTAACATCTGTACGTCCGGACTTAGCACAGAAGCAGTGAATGTTTCTAGGCTCTGGCCAGCGGGACTTAACATCAGGCAGACTTTCCAGTCTGTGCCCCTCAACCTGTCATTCAGCCACGGGAGCCACCCCAGAGCTGTGACTCCTTACAGAGTCACAGAGTCACAGAAAGCAGAGCTGGATGGCGCTTGGAGATCATCTGGTTAAGTGAGGAAGCTGTGTAAGAGCCTGGGCAGGTGCGTCCATCCATCCGGAATGTGTCACTGGGCACCTTCTTGTCCTGATTGTGCTGATTGTCACATGCACACTGGTTATGGCATGGGCTGCAGGGAGATCTGGAATGAAGCGTCATTTCTCTTGACCCTTGGTCCTTTACTTATTATTAGGAAGGTTGGCAAGCCCTGTGTCAGGGTTCTGTCTAAGGTGTTTCATGAAAATAATCTAATGAGATTCTTAGGACAGGACGGCCACTTTTGCCTGTTGTGTGTGGAAAGAGAGCAGGACAGGAAAGAGAAGCTTTTTTTTTTTTAATGTTTATTTTTGAGAGAGAGAGAGACAGAGTGTGAACGGGGGAGGGGCAGAGAGAGAGAGGGAGACACAGAATCAGAAGCAGGCTCCAGGCTCCGAGCTGTCAGCACAGAGCCCAACCCGGGGCTCGAATCCACGAGCTGTGAGATCATGACCTGAGCCGAAGCCGGAGGCGCACCCGACTGAGGCCCCCGGGTGTCCCAAGAAGGTTTTAAAAAGGCTCAGGATTTCAATCTTTTAATGGCCGGATAATATTCCCTTGTGTATACATACCACACACTGGAATTAAAAAATAAAAATAAAAACAAAAAAGTGAAAATAGATTTACTCGTTCCTTAAAAAAAATAATAAGATAAAATAAGAAGAGCTGTGGAATCTTGCACACAGGGGTCAGAAAGCTCCGATGCTTCGAGGAGAGGAGCCAGGCAGGTGTGCTTAGGAGAGCAGAGCGGTCGGGAGTGGGCAGTGGGGGCCGAGGTGCGGGAGCTGGACGGCGTTTGAGCCCCAGGAAGGGGCAGCTGCTACTCAGCGTTTAACTGCTTTACTGTCATGGGAAAATAGGCCCACGGTTGTCAGGGCTCCCAGTTTTTCAAGAGAAAACAGACTTTTAATGGGAAGTTTCCTGACTCATAGTACACTGAGCAAGCTGAACAGAGCACGTGGTCCAATTTATCCTATCAGCCATCTGTTTTCAGCCTTGTGAATTTCAAAATTAAAAAAATGAATTCGATGCATCCAGAAAGCCAGATTGTCACCTTCAATCCCTCTCTCCTTCAGTCCCATTCTGCCTTGCCCCACAATGTCACGTGCTTTGCTGTAGGAGAGGTCCCCAAGCTAATTATTATTATTATTCTTTTTTACATTTTATTTATTTTTGAGAGACACAGAGAGACAGAGCGTGAACAGGGGAACGGAAGAGAGAGAAAGAGACACAGAATCTGAAGCAGGCTCCAGGCTCCGAGCTGTCAGCACAGAGCCCGACACTCAAACCCATGAAACACGAGATCATGACCTGAGCCAAAGTCAGACGCTCAACAGACTGAGCCACCCAGGTGCCCCCCAAGTTAATTATTCACGGTGATGTAACTGAACGTTTTCATTTAGTGGCAGAACTCCATTGGCAGAGTCCATTCTAGGAGTAGGTCAGGGAGGCCTTTAGCTGCTGGAGATAAGGGCCCATAGAAGCAGCACTGTCTTGGGGACTGGCACTCACCGCTAAGCACCAGGGCCCCCCATCCTCCGCCCGGGGTGCAGCACAAGGCTTGTCAGTGCCCCTGGGGGAGGGGGGTCCTGGGGAATGGTGTGGCTTGCATAGTCAAGCAGAAAACCCGGGCCAGTCCAGGATATCAAGATTTTAAATATTTGCAGAGTTAACCCGCTCCTTATTTGCGATTATAAGAGTATTATTTAAAAGTAAAAAAAATTTTTTAATGTTTTATTTATTTTTGAGACAGAGATTCAGAGCATGAGTGAAGAAGGGCAGAGAGAGAGGGAGACACAGAATCGGAAGCAGGCTTCAGGCTCTGAGCTGTCAGCACAGAGCCCGACGCAGGGCTCAAACCCACGAACATGAGATCATGAACTGAGCCGAAGCCTGAGGCTTAACCGACTAAGCCACCCAGGCGCCCCTAAGAGTATTATTTTTTTTTAATTTTTAATGATTTTTATTTATTTTTAAGAGATACAGAGAGTGTGAGCAGGGGAGGGTCAGAGAGAGAGGGAGATACAGAATCCGAAGCAGGTTCCAGGCCCTGAGCTAGCTGTCAGCACAGAGCCTGACTCGGGGCTCGAACCCACGAACCGTGAGATCATGACCTGAGCCAAAGCTGGACGCTCAACCGACTGAGCCACCCAGGCGCCCCAAGAGTATTATTTTAAAAACGCTTTTCATCTGCAGGAGTGGAATCCAGGAAACCCTGCTGTCGTCACTCTCTGCAGGAAGCAGGGGGCTTAAAGATGGCTGCTCGCAGCCACTGTCCTCGTGCATGGTCTTCCTGTCCGCTGCCCAGTTTTTCCCAGACCGCACGCTCTCCAAGCGCCCCAGGCCCCTGGGAACTCCCCAGAGAGAGTGAAGTTTGTTTCTGTGCCTTTATTGCTCCAAAGTGATACATGATCCTTTTTTTTCCTTTTCCAGTTGATTAAATTTCACTCCGGGGCACCTGGTCAGTGACTCTTGATTTTGGCTCAGGTTATGATTTCACGGTTCTGAGTTTAAGCCCTGAATGCTGACAATGTGGAGCCTGCTTGGGATTTGCGCGCGCTCTCTCTCTCTCTCTCACTCTATCACTCTCTCTTCCTCTCCTCTTTCTCTCTCTTTCTCTCAAAAACAAATAAATAAACTTTAAATTTCGCTCGCTTTGCTACCTTAAACAATTACTGAGTGCTGGGAATGCAAATAGGAATAAAATGTGGGGTTTGTCCTCCCAGAGTTTAGAATCTAAAAAGGGAGCCAGGCATAGAAATAAATGAGCCCTCTCTGCCTGGTTAATTTGTGATTTTCCTCAGGGCTCTGATATTCCTGTGCCTTGGAAAGCTTCCAGTGACCAGTAAAGGTTGGGTCATGTGCCATAATTATCCTAGAAATTGCCTGATTTTCTAGTCTTTCTCTCCCCAGTAGGCCGTAAGCTCTTTGGGCGAGGAGATTTTCCTATTCACAAGGGCAGTTGTGGCTATGCATGGCAGGGCAGGTAGAGGGGATGCTCATCCTGGGCATGGAAGTCAGACACTGCCTAACTTGAGTCCAGAAAATGACCACACGTAAACATAGCGAGTCAAGGATTTTAGGTTTCTGGTTCCATGCAGAGGGAGGTTGGGAGTAACAAGGGCAAATATGAACCCACCGAAACAGTGACACCAGTTCTTAAGGGCCTGTCCGGGAAGTGACATCACAGGGCAGTACGAGAATGACAACGTACTAGAGCAGAAAATGGCATGAGAGCCCGTGCTGGGGCAGAAAACCTGAACCATAATGGACACAGGGCTGGGGGCTTCGTGTAGACAAGCACAAGTGATAAAAACTTCAGGGGGACCCAGTCAGAGGAACCTCCACACTTCTGTGAGTTTTACCTCTAGGAGCTTAAGGAGGAGGTGCTCACGGTGAATATCAGAGAAAATTCTCCTCATACTTCTGGCAGAGGGAGGGGAAAAGGAACCATTTGAAACAACCAGACATTCTGTTCTTCTTAACAAACAAGATCTGCCCTCAGGAAGAGTGGTTTTACCAGAGCCCAACCTGCTGGGGTAACATCGGAGCCGGAGGAAGGGGAAATACTCTGCACCAGCTGGGCCATCCTGTCCTACCCGAGAGGAAGGGGACTGGGAAGTGGTGGTGAAGACCACAGTCTAGAGGTGCAGGCTGACCAAAACACAGAGACCCAATCACGGGACTATAGAATTCGTCCCCTTCCCACACCGCACCAACACATTGCTCAAACCTATTTACGGCAGTTGCTTTTCACCTGGTACATCACATCGGATATTAAGAGAAAGAAAAAACAATCAAAAGGAAAAAAAAATCACACAGTTTGGAGAGACTGAACGAGCATCAGACCCAGACTCAGAAATGGCAGGAATGTTAGAATTTAAAACAACTGTGGTTAAAATGCTAAGGGTTTTCATGGATAAAGCAGCAAGCATGACGAACAAGTAGGGAGCAGGGGCATATGTGGAATTTAAGAAACAAAACAGATGAACATATAGGAAGGGGGGGTGAAGAGAAGAGAGGGAAAAAAAACACCAGAGACTCTTCATGATAAAGAACAAACCAAGGGTTAAGGGAGGGATGTGGGTGGGGGATGGGCTATATGGGGGATGGGTACTAAGGAGGGAACTTGTTGGGATGAGCACTGGGTGTTGTGTGTTAAGTGATGAGTCACTGAATTCTACTCCTGAAACCAATATTGCACTGTATGTTGACTAAAATTTAAATTAATAAAAAAAGAAGAGCAGAGAGATGGAAATTCTAAGAAAGAACAAAGAAGTGTTAGACATCAAAAATACTAGAACAGAAATGAAGAACGCCTTTGCTGGACTTGTTAGTAGACTGGACATGGCTGAGGAAAGAATCACTGAACTTGAGGACATAGCACTAGAAACCTGCCAGCTGAAAGACAGGGAGAAAAAGAAGATGAACAAAGCAGAGCACAAGATTCCAATACTGTGGGACAACCACGGAAGGTATAACATCTGGGTACTTAAAACCCCAGGAGGAAAAGAAAGAGGGAAAGAACAGTAGAAATATTTCTAAAGTCTATTAGTCCAATATGAGTATTTCTACCTGGGCTTGCTTTCCACATTCATTTGCGTGACACGTGTTTCTCCATCCCCTCACTTTCTTTCTTTTTTAGAAAATTTTTTTATGTTTTATTTATTTTTGATACAGAGAAAGAGCACAAGAGGGGGAGGGACAGAGAGAGAAATACCCAGAATCGGAAGCAGGCTTCAGGCTCTGAGCTGTCAGCACAGAGCCCAACACAGGGCTTGAACCCATGAACATGAGATCATGACCTGAGCTGAAGTTGGAGGCTTAACCGACTGAGCCACCCAGGTGCCCCTCCATGCCCTCACTTTCAATCTGCAGGTGTCTTTAGGTCTGAAGCAAGTCTCTTGTAGGCAGTTAGACAGATGGACTTGTGTTTTTATCTACTCTGTTACCCCATGTCTTTTGATTGGAGCGTTTAGTCCATTTACATTCAGTGTAATTGTCGATAGACATGTATTTGTTGCCATTTTGTTAGTTGTTTATTGGTTGTTTCTGTAGTTTTTCTCTGATCGTTTCTTGTACTCTTCCATGGTTTGTTGGCTTTTCTAGTGATACACTTGGATTCCTTTTTGTTTATTCTTTGCATATTTATTAATATTTCTGATATGTGGTTATCATTATGTTTGTAATTAACATCTTCTGCATATAACAGTCTACATTAAGTTGATGGTCGCATAAGTTTGAACCAATTCTTTGCCCTATGCCAAATATACATTTTAGGCATATGGTGTTATAGTTTACATCATTTTATCTTATAAATCCCTTGATTGATGTTTACAGATATACTTATTTTTACTGCTTTTGCATTTTTTGCTTTTCACACTCTACCTATGTTCTTTCCTTTCCACTCAAAGAGTTTCTTTTATTATTCCTTGTAAAACTGGTTTAGGGGTCATGAACTCCTTTCATTTTTGTTTGTCTGAGAAACTGTTTATCTCTCCTTCTATCTGAATGATAGCCTTGTCGGAGAGAGTATTCTCGAGGTTCATGCAATCCAGCTTCATACTGGGTTCTGTGTACTGACAGTGCTGAGCCTGCTTGTGACTCTCTCTCTCTCTCTCTCTCTGTCTCTCTCCTTCTTTCTCTCTGCTTCTCTACTGCTCATGCTGCTCTCTCTCTCTCAAAATAAATAAATAAGCTTAAAAATAAAAGAAATTGAGTTTAGGGGCGCCTGGGTAACTCAGTTGGTTGAGCCTCTGGCTTCGGCTCAGGTCATGATCTCACAGTTCATGGATTTGAGACCCGTGTTGGGCTCTGTGCTGACTGTTAGCTCAGAGCCTGGAGCCTGTCTCCCTCTCTCTCTGACCCTCCACTGAACATGCTGTCTCTCTCTCTCTCTCTCAAAAATAAATAAAACATTGGAAAAAAAAAGAAATTGAGTTTATAATTAAAAACCTTCCCACAAAGAAAACTTTAGGTCTAGATTGCCTCACTGATGAATTCTTTCAAACATTTAGGACATGATAATATCAGTACTATACAAAGTCTAAGAAAATAGAGGAGGGAACACTTTTCAAGTAATTTTATGAAGCCAGTGTTAACTAGATTCCAAAACCAGACAAAGAGATAACAAGCTTCAGGCCAGTATTCCTCTTGAACATGGACACAAAAGCCCTCAAAAATATTCCCAAATTGAGTCCAACAATACATAACATAGATGACATTAATGACCAAGTGGTATTTATCCTGGGAATGCAAGGTTCATTTGACATCCAAAAATGAATTAAAGTAACTCACACTATTAAGATAAAGGAGACAAATCATATGATCATTTCAGTAAAGGCAAAAAAAACATGTGACATATTTCAACACTGTTTCATGAGAAATCCATTTGGAAAAGATGCATAGAAAGGAACTTCTTTAATCTAAAAGTACGTATAAAAAAACCTATAGCTATCTAAGATCAGGAACAAAGCCAGTGTATCTGTGGCCACCACATCTATTAAATTTTTTTAATGTTTATTTATTTATTTCGAGAGAGAGTGATAGAGAGTGAGTGGGAAGTGACAGGGAGAGAGAGAGTGACAGAGAATCCCAAGCAGGCTCTGAGCTGTGAGCATGGAACCCCACTTGGGGCTTAAACTCATGAATCATGAGATCATGACATGAGTTGAAACCAAGAGTTGGATCCTTAACTAACTGAGCCACCCAGGTGCCCGACTTCTGTTTAACTTTGTATTGAGTATCCTAGACAGTATAATTCGACAAGAAAAACAAATACAAGGTATACATATTGGTAAAGAAGTAAAACTCTGGTGGGGCCAATGGTACTTTGGAAAATAATACAGCTGTCTATTGTTAAATTAAACATAGACTTGCCATGTGACCTTGCAATTCCAGTCCTGGGTGTGTATTCAAGAGAAATGACAACATCTGTCCACAAAAAGATGTGTATATGAATATTCATAGCTGCATTCTTCTTTTCTTTTTCTAAAATTTTAAATGTTTATTTATTCTGAGAGAGAGAGAGTGTGTGGACATGAGCAGGGGAGGAGCAGAGAGAGAGAGGGAGACACCAAATCCAAAGCAGGCTCCAGGCTCTGAGCTATCAGCACAGAACCCGACGTGGGGCTTGAACTCACAAACTGTGAGATCATGACCCGAGCCAAAGTTGGATGCTTAACCAACTGAGCCACCCCGGCGCCCCACAGCTGCATTATTCTTAATCGCTAAACACTTGAAGGAACTCAAGTCCCATGAGTTGGTGAATGGATAAATAACTGTAGTATATCCATAGTGTAGACTATCACTTAGCAAAACAAAGAAACAAAATATTAATGGGTGCAACATGGATGAATTTCAAGACATTGATTGAATGAAAGAAGTCAAACACAGAAGCCAAAAGACTGCAGACTGTGTGATTTTCCTACAGTGACAGAAAGCAAATCAGTGGCTTCTGGCAGACAGAAGGGGACATCAATAATAAAGGGGGCACAAGGAAGCTTTTGAAGTGACAGATCTATTATATATAACAGTGTCTGGTGGTGATTTTACCACTACCAAAGATTATCACATAAAGAGGGTGAACTTTTTTGCACATAATACCTTAGTTTTAGAAAGAATTTCTTTTAATGTTTTATGTATTTGAGAGAGAGAGAGTACAAGCAGAGGAGGGGTACAGAGAGAGAGAGAGAGAGAGAGTGAGACAGAGGATCTGAAGAAGGCTCCACTCTGTCAGCACAGAGACTGGGCTAAACTGACTGAGGCACCCAGGCATCCCACAAAGGGACTTTTAAAAAGTAATTGGGTAAGAGCTTGACCACAATAGACCTGGTCTAACTCACCAGAGGTAGGGCAGTAGGAAACTTATTTAACCTCAAAAGGCTCAGTTTCTCCTCCATAAAACAGAGATAGGAATATCCATTGTGGTTATTATGATGACTAAGTGACATAATCGATGTACCTGTCACCAAGTGAATGCTCAAGATGATAAAGGTGTAGATAAAGGCAATAGGCTTGAACAGTGGAAACTTGAGCAGGGCACAAAGCACCCAGTGCCCACACAGCTCATTAAGTGACCCATCTCGATATAGCCATCAGCTCTAGCTTACCAATTACAACCAAGCCCAGTTCCTAAGATGACCAAACAAGGGAAAATTCCATACATTCCCACAAGTCCTCACTCTGCGCTGTAAATATAGCCCCTCACCACCACCTCCTTGCAGACGGTCTTGCTCTGCTCTCTTGCCCGCTGCTCCCTTATGGTCTATTTAATAAGTTTCTATCTTTTTTGTCCTGCCTTGGATGAATTCTTTCACTGTCCGTGCCAATGGTCCCCCCCAGGATCAGGACACCACAGAAAAGGAAGGCCAGCAGGAGAGATAGAAAGCATATCCCAGGCTGAGCAAACAACAGGTGCAGAAGCATGGAGGTGGGTAAGCAAGCTGCCCCGTTTGGCAGGGGGGTTTAGAGGGGGCACGAAAGGGAAATGAGGGTGAACAGCAGCTAGGAGGCAGATCTTCAAAGGTCTCTTCTGTCACCGTAATGAGTTTGGATTTTATGTGGAAGGAGAGTTATCCAAGGGATAGTAGATTTAGTTCTTACTTGTGTTGGGAGCCAGGCTGGGTTTGGATCCTGGTTTTGTCACTTACTGGCTATGAAGCTCTGGACATTTCCTTAAGTTCTCAGTAGTTTCCTCATCTGTAAAAAGGAAATAGTAACAGAATCTACCTCACTGGATTGTTTTGAGGATTAAGTGAGTGGTGTGCTTTCCACAGTCCCTGGCACGTGGTGAGCACTATCACTGTGTTCAATCTCGAACGTTATGGTGTGGAGAGTGGTGGGTAGACGAGTGGCCACAGGGAGATCCTTGAGAAAACGGTTTTGTTAAATAGTGTAAATGGAAGGTGCCCGAGCCAGGGCAGTGATAACAACGACACAAGGGAGGACAGGCTGGAAATACACCCAGGAAGTGGAGTCAACACAACACAAGGATGGACCAGACAGTCAGGAGGGCCAGCAAGGATCAAGATGAAGGCTCTCTGTGGTTTCTGGCCTGAGGGCAGCAGCATGTATCTAGATTTGGGGGGCCAGAGTCCCCAGTTCCCACATCAGCTCCTCCCTGAAGAAGGTGACTGTACTTGTTCCGGAACCACACACATCTCACCCCCAACCTCCAAATTGCCTCCACAAATGCAGGTTACATAGACTGTCGAGGTAAAGAAGGATCGGTAAGACTGAACTGAGCAATGGCAATTAGTGGACACTAAAAAAAGGAAAAGTGATCTCATTTAAGACATAGAATGAAGAACTGGCTTGACCCTGAAAGGAACTTTACATCACTGTATCTCCTCTGTGTTTCCCTTTGTGATTCCAAGAGATGCCAACAGGCAATCTAGATGAAAATACCCACAGACGAAAGGAAGAAAACTTTATCATGATACAAAATGAAACCTACAAGTCAGCACCTTACTAAGATGACAAGGAAACATGGAAAAAATGCTAGTTCCTTGTGGTCACGTGTGGCTGCCCAAAATATCACAGCAAACGCATGACATTCAAATGCACTATGATTCCTGTGGAGGCAATGACTCAAATATATTATATAAATGTGTAATATACAATAGTACACAATAAGTCTATTACATTGTATTATGTTGATCGTTGAAATATTTACCTTTCCTACATGTCCCGATTACCTTGTAAGTAATTTGGAAGGTTAGTTTTTAAAACATATGTAATTTGGGGGGTGATTTGTCACTGACATAATGTGTACAGCAAGAAATATAATACATCCTAGTGAGGTTGATATAGTCTCAACTAACTAATGATACAGGTGGATTGTAATAAGAAGTGTTAGTGGCACCGAGAGAGGATGGTAGAAAATGAGTTAATTCTGATAGGTGAGCAGACAAATGTGGCATTTGAAACATGGACTGATTTTCCCAGTGGCAGCAATGACAGGGGAGGCTTGTTCAGTGTCACAGCATTCCTGGAGACATGGGAGGTGCAGAGTTCAGTCCATGTAAGATGTTCTGTAAGGCAATCATTACAGAGTACCGCAACCTGAGGGTGTAAGCAACAGACATTGATGGTGGTACAATTCCGGGGGCTGGATGTCCAAGATCAAGGTGTGGCAGGGTTGAATCTGAAGGCTCGAGAGACAGCCTGTTCCTGAACTTTCTTCTCTCTTCTGGTGGTTGGCTGGAAATCTGAGTATTTTTCAGTTTATAGAAGCATCACCTCGTCTCTGTCTTCCTCGGGCCTCTTCACATTCACTTCTCTCTGCACCGGCATCTCTGTGTTCAATTTCCCGCCTTCCATGAGAACACTGGTCACATGGATCAGGAGTCCACCCTTCTGACCTCATCTTAATTTCACTAATTACATCAATCACAACCTCATTTCCAAGTAAAGTCACAATCTGAAGCACTGGGGGTCGGGACTGAGTTGTGGAGGTGGGGCACAACATAACCAATAACGAGCAGGATGAAGGCCGTGCAGTGTGGCTGATATTGTAGGACGTGTGGGTGGAGGGCAGAGGGAAGTGAGACCAGAAAGAGAGGCCAGGCGAAGTTTTCAAGAAGATAATGCTAATTAATAATTAGGGCAAACCCTGCTAGGGCAGTTGCTGTAAACCAAGCACTGTTTACAGATTCTACGTGTCTTAGAACATTTGATTCTCTCCATTGTGATAGACGTGGAAACTGAGGCACGGGGTCATACTCTGCTCAACTTTGAAACTTTCCCCATATTCCTCCAAAACAGATTTATTTGAAAAGAAAAAAGAAAAGGGTGACAAAAAGTCACATTTTCTATAGTGTAGGAAGGCCAGACAGGTTTCTGGAAGCCGGTCTGTATTTGAGTCCTCACTTACCAGCCTGGATTGTTTTTTCTCTCCTGAAAGTCACTGGTCAGGGAGCATTGACTCATAGCTGTGATATGTTCCCCAACCCGAAAACAAACTCTGTTTTTTAATCCACCAGCGAAATGTTTGAATAAAGCAAATGTACTTCTGTAGTCACAGGTCATTTCTGAGTCATGATTAAAAAAAATTTTTTTTAAACATTTATTTATTTTTTTTGAGAGACAGAGAGACAGATCATGAGCAGTGAGTCATGATTTTTTGAACAGTCCCTTGCAGATGGTTATTCTGCTTACAACAGAGTTTGCGCCCTGGATACTCTTTGCAGGGTCTTTCCTGGCACTATTCTTCGATTGTTGTCTAGAAAACCCTTCAGAAGTGTGCTCATGATTCCAAAGCCGGGCAAACAGGTTGAGCGGGCCTCCATAGGAGTGAGAAGGAACAAGAGAGAGGCAGATTATTCTTTCTCGTGGGTGATAGAAGAG
The DNA here is from genome assembly GCA_004023845.1 of Helogale parvula. Taxonomy (NCBI): domain Eukaryota; kingdom Metazoa; phylum Chordata; class Mammalia; order Carnivora; family Herpestidae; genus Helogale; species Helogale parvula. The sequence continues at coordinate 374,813 of PJEM01000687.1, read as the reverse complement.
CTGTGGTTTTGTACTGATACCTCCCCTGGTCTTTCTGAAGCACTCCTCACAACCCCAGTCCAACCAGATCCGGGGACAGACAAAATCTAGGGAAGCAGGAAAGAGGGGACGAAGTCATTTCTTTTTTTTTTTTTTAATCATTTTATTTATTTATTTAGTAATAGTTTATTGCCAAGTTGGTTTCCATATCCTATCAAGGTTTTTGGCCCTGTGTGTCCAGACCCGGGAACTTTACCCAGAGATTTTATAACGATCATGGCACAGTTTTAGATGAAGAGACGGAGCAGCCTCGCCTGACAGTGCGTTTTCAGTGACCATTGAATCACGGAAGCACACGTTTGAAGCAACCTCGAGGAGCCCCTGGCGCGCCCCTCCCCCCATGTGGCAGGAGAAGCAGGAGCCATCAAACAGCAGTGACTTGCCAAGTCACAGAGCTTGATCTTCTGACTCAGATTCCATGCTCTTTCTTTGCACTGAATGTGACTAAATGGGATAGTGCGATGGAGATTTACAAACAGTAAAGGCTGAGGTATAAGATAGTTTTTTTTAAAAAATAACACTTTTATATATAATTTTCTAATTTCAAATCTGTCAGGTTGCATCTAGAGCTGGGGATGCCATCGAGCTTTTTCAGCAACTTAGAAAACAGGAAACCTGATCCTGGCCTGGGAAGGTAAGCGTATGTTTTCTGAGGATGTGGGGGTTGAATTTATGATTTGTGGCTTCCTTTCAGGGCTGTCATTTCTACCGGTTTCCTTTATACTCTCTTCCTCATCTACCAGGTTCACTGAGTCAGGGCCCTATTCACAAAGCAACTCCCCAGAGGTGGCCCTGCATCTAGTTAGAGAGAACGGTAGGGGTGAGCAGACCTTCTAGAAACCGGGACCCAGATGCGAGTCCAGAGCATGGGTGCTCTGATAGTTCAGACGACCCCGTGAAAAGGCAGTTATGTTAATCCTCCTCAGGGAAATGATCCACTGACTTCAATTATTTTTCTCTAAGTGGCAAGCCAATTGTCACCCTATCATGGATTCAACACTTCAGGCTTTATGTACTTTTATCATGTGATTATATCCTGGAAACCATATTACTAATGTTAATCCTACTTCTTTGATGTGTCAGTTGTCAGCTGTCAATTATTATTATGTGTCAATTATTGCAGCTTCATAGGACAAATTCTCCTCATTGCCTGGATGGGCAAGAAGAGACAGAATTTGTTGTTCTGAGAAACCTCTGGCTCTTAGCCCTGGGTGCTGATCTGTGGTACACAAGGACCCACAAAGGGTCACTGGGAAGCTTTGTTGCTCTGGTTTGGCCATGGTTGATGGATCTTTCTGGGAGATGGATCTCCACATGGAGAGGAAGTTAATCACTGTGGGTCTTGCCCTACCTCTTAAAAAATTTTAAACTACAGGTCAACATTAACATTATCCACTTCCCACTGGAAACGCACATGGGGATCACCGTCACACCGGGTCTCCTCTCCTCTGGGGTCACAAGTCAGGTCGTGAGCGGCGGTGCAGTCATTTGTGCAGATCTGGTGGTCTATTTTGGCGTGTGATCTTCATTTAAACTTTACGAGGTTTAAATTATTTATTTAATTTAGTCCAACTTTGTGAGGGTGCCTAACTCAATTTTATTTTCTTCTTTGTCTCTTCTTTTTTATTTATTTATCTTAACTCCAGTGTAGTTAACATTCAGTCTTATATTAGTTTCATGTGAATAATATAGTAATTCAACAATTCCATTTATTACTCAGTGCTCCTCAAGATAAGCGTATTCTTAATCTCTTTCACCCATTTCACCCATATCCTCACACACACAACTCCTCTGCTAACCGTCTGTTTGTTCTCTATAATTAAGAGTCTGCGTTTTGGTTTGTTTTTCCTTTTTTTTTTTCTGTTATGCGTTTGTTTTGTTTCTTAAATTCCATGTATGTGTGAAATCATGTGGTTTTTGTCGTTCTCTTGCCTGGCTTGTCTCATTTAGCATCATACTCTTTAGATCCATCCAAGTTGTTGCAAATGGCAAGGTTACATTTTTTATGATTGAATAATATTCCACCGTAAAATAAAAGTATATATTTCTTTATATAAATTTTCTGCACCCTTCCCTCTCTCTTCTTCTGGGATCTATAATGCGAATGTTATTAAGCTTGATGGAGTTGCTGAGTTCTCTAGGTCTATTGTCATTTTGCTCCCTGCCCCCCGCCCCACACCTACTCACCTTGATCACTTCTTACTACTCTTTCCTCCAGATTGCTAATTCATTCTTCTGCTTCCTCTAGTCTGCTATTCCATCTATTCTATTTTTGATTTCATTTACTGTGTTTTTCATCTCTAATTCATGTTTTTAAAATCTCTTTGTTAACAGTCTTATTGAAATCCTCCACTCTTTTCTCAAGTCCAGTGTACATCTTTATGATCCTTACTTTAAATTCTCTATCAGACGTATTAAATATCTCCATTTTACTTGATCCTCTTGCTGTGGTTTTTGTCCTGTTCTTTCATTTGGGACATATTTCTTTGTCTCTTCATTTTGTCTAACTCTCTGTGTCTGTTTCTGCTATACATAGCACCCAATTCAGCCAATTTTATTTGTGAAACAAAAAAATAAAGGTTTATTTCTCTTAAAAAAAAAAAAGAAAGAAAGAAAGGAAAAACAGCTATGTCTCGTGCTCTTAAAAGTACTGGCTCTTGGGGCCACCTGGGTGGCTCAGTCGGTTGAGTGTCTGACTTTGGCTCAGGACATGATTTCATGGTTTGTGGGTTTGAGACTTGCATCAGGCTCTGTGCTGACAGCTCAGAGCCCAGAGCCTGTTTCGGGTTCTGTGTCTCCATCTCTTTCTGCCCTTCTCCCACTAGTGTTCTGTTTCTTTCTGGAGTAAAACTTAAAAAGAGAAAGTAATGGCTCTTGAAAGCAATGCCTTATTATGAAAGTAATGACCTGAAGAGTTCATAGAGGGCCCTCTGTGCAGTGTTCCTTGCTCACCAGTCTGCTAATGTCAACAGTGCCTTCAGTGTGTGTTACATGCCTCCTGCTACTGTGGCTTGGCTGTTTCTTCTGTCAGTCCAGTTATTTGCAGTGGCTCTCTTTGTCTGCCTGGTCCTCGTGGTGTTAGTGGACCAGTCTGGGGCAGCCTTGAGCTTGAGTCAGACCAAGCATTTGCCAGAGATGCAGGAGCACCAAACTGCAGGGCACTTACCCTGTGTTGTCTCCTGAGAAACTGTGATTAATGGGCGGGGCCTGCAATCCGCCCAACTGGATGGCCCCAGTCTGACTGTAGGAGTGCAGAAGTCATTTTGGAGGGATGCTGATTTTTCTTCTGACTTAAAAATGCAATGGAGGGGGCACTTGGTTTGCTCAGTCAATAGAGCATGCGACTCTTGATCTCTGGTCATGATTTTAAGCCCTATGTTGGGAGCAGATCTTACTTAAGAAATAAATAAAATTAATGTCACAAATAAAAAAATTTACTTAAAAAATAAAATGAGTGCTTGCTTCGGCAGCACATGTACTAAAAAATAAAATGAAATGAACCACCCCCTCAACAAACTCAGGCCTCTTCTTGGGGCTCTCCCACCCACAGGCTGACATTCATTGCCTCTAGGCATCCCTGGAGCATTAAGCTAACTACTTGAACTGGAATTCCTGGGGACCATGAAAGTAGCATGAATACCAAATACGCATCATTTCAATCTTGTGGGTCCAAATGACTCCCTCTGGCTTCAGAGTCCATGGGCTTAGGCTGAGCTTTAAACAATCCTTTTTTTATTCATATCTGAGGTGGCCTTGCTCTAGAGAAACAAAGCAATCATTACACTGATCAGTGGCCATGAAAACATAGATCAAATTCCCCCATGGAAAAGACTTTCTCTGAAAAACACCTTCGGGACCTAGCCAATGATCCTCTTGTATTGAGCGAGTCCTGTGTGTCAAGAAGGAATCACTTCTCTCCACAAAACTCTCTGAAGAAATGAACCAGAGTGGTGGAAGGATGGTTCCATTCACCTTTCACCTACTTTCAGAATCCCAAATGGCAACTAACTTATCAAGTGATTAGTGCATCTGCCCGGTGAAACATTAACGTGATGTCAGGTTGCTCTTCCAGCTGATATCAGAATCCTGGTGGGAAGGGGTGTCCAACAATGGCTCTCGATACTTCAAAGCAAAGTTATCAATCTTCTGTATCCTGAGCTTCCAGATCCTGTCCTTAAAAAAAGTGTGAGTGGGGCGCCTGGGTGGCTCAGTCGGTTAAGCATCCGACTTCGGCTCAGGTCAGATCTCATATTCGTGGGTTCAAGCCCCGCGTCGGGCTCTGTGCTGACAGCTGGCTCAGAGCCTGGAGCCTGCTTCTAGTTCTGTGTCTCCTCTCTCTGCCCCTCCCCCCTCATGCTCTGTCTTTCTATCAAAAATAAATAAAACATTTAAAAAAAAAAAGTGTGAGAAATATTCCATTTAGATTGTAAGGACACAAGTCTAAACCAAACAGACTCCATGACAGGCTTTAAGTTTCCCCTCTGATCTAGAAGGCCTAGGTTTAGTTCCCTGAAGCTAACAGGCAGTGACACATGGCCTAGATAAGAGAGACCACCTTCGCAGCACCCAGTCAGGGAAGGCCAGCTACCACTCTCCACATTCCTAAGGGTGAGGCCTGCAGATGGGAACTTTAGATAGGACCTTGTTACCTAATGTTAAAATTAACCCGATAATCACCAAACAAGACCCTAGGCTCGCCCTGTAATTGGTTGATTTTAAAGGTACTCTAAATGTTGTAATTGGGTCCCGCCAAAAGTAACGAACACCCTGGACAATGTGTATGGTTAAAGTTGCTACCAATACTGTTGTACCATTATGATTGGGTCACAATTTCTTGTAACTCCCCTTCCCAAACCCCATAAAAACCCTACTCAGCCCTTGTTCGAGGCTCTCAGCACGGATGTACTGCGCTGGTGAAGTCTGTGAGCCGGAGCTTATAAGCCCGTAATAAAACCCTTTGCCTTTGCGTGCGTGCCTCGGTCTCCCTGGTGGTCTCTGGTCATTGAGGCTACTGCTTTCTGGGCATTACAAGATTAGCCTGTCTGGCTCTAGAAAAATCACCCATGAGAAAATGACGCTCCCATTCTTATTCCTTGCCTTTTAGACCCATCACAAATCCTGACATTTAAGGTCCTAAGGTTAAATAATTCTGTCATGGAGGATGCAATGTAAATACAAGTTAAATAATCATGAAAGAGAGACCATATGTCCAAGCAGACAGCATGCACCTTGATGAGGGAGTGAGCACATTAAGATAAATCATGTCCAGATTGCAAGGTGCAGGAAGGTATGATCTCCATCCCCTTCCCCTGCAGACCTGAAACACTCAGGAAGTGCCACTGGCAGAGAGCCTTCAGCTGTCGGCCTTCCAGAAATGATCCTTGGCTGCAGAGGGCCACCTTGCCCAAGGTCATGCCCTCTTCCCAGGACAGCCTGCATCCCATGACTATTCTTTGCAGGGTAGAAAGGCTCAGACCCTTTGTCCCCAATCATGAAAACTCTGAAGGGAGCATCTCAGTATCAAAGCTCCTCATGGGGTCAGCCCAGGCTTTGTTGAAAGCATGGCAAAGTCCGACTTCTCCTTCCAGTCATTTCCTTCTCTTTCTCCAGGGGTGTCAATCCCAAGAGCACTCTCTAATAAGCTTCCTGCATGCTAACTCCACCTCACCGCCAGTTTCCCAGGGAATCAACCTGTAACTGTTGCTGTCAGGAAGAGTCCAAGAAGCAGATGCTCAGCTAGGATTCTGCAGCTGAACCACCTGCTGTCGGGCTGGCAAAGTCACCCTCATAGTTCCTAGCAGTGGAGGCACAACTTAGCCTAGTGAAAGGTAGCAGAGTGATATGTAAGACTTTCGCCAGTAGTGAATTTGGATGGTGTACCCAAGAAAGGAAATGCACTAGTAGGTATGTTATGAGGCACTGAAGAACTATGGGGGAAAAAGAATTGGAAGGTCAACAGATTTGGATTTGGCAGGAGGCAGTTGCTGCTTTGGAAAATGAAAGGCCGGCAGTAATTGCCCAGATCACAAGGTGGGTATGGAAGTCAGGCCTTCGTGGCGGCATGTAAAGGAATGAAAGCTCCGGTGGCCAGTGAGGATCAGCCCAGGATTTAATCTTAGGAGTAGAGTAGCAGAGGTCCAGAGAGGGGTTGAACTCAGCCTAGGTAGGTCTGTTCGGTCCAGGGCAGGGCTCTAATTGGCAAAGAATGGGATCTGGAGATACAAAGTGGGGATGTCTGGGTTGGTGTGCTTGAACCCCCAGGGCCTGTGGAATTGGCTCCCTTCTCCACCTGAAGGGCTAGCATCCGCTCCACTGGCCCAAAGACCCTGCAGAGGTCATTGCCCTGCAGGCCAGCAGGCACCCTCATCAGGCTCAGGCTGATGACTAGCTTAAAAGTCATACTACCACCTGGCTGGGGAAGTGCTGGACCTGCTGAAGAAGAAAGGGTGCCCCATACCGAAGGGGCTGCCGGAGGAGCCAGCACAGTCCATTGGGAGCTGGGCGCTGACAGTGCTGACTGGAGACTGGGGTTGTACTGACTGCATTTTCTTATTTTCTGTATTCTTGATACACTGGCATGGGGGAGAGGAGGGCTCAAACTTGGAGGGGCTGCTACTTCCCGGGCAAGCTAATTCCTAGAGTCAGCAAATGACTCCCCTGCAGGGACACCTTTCTTATGCAAACCAACCAATCCCAAACCCTTATCCCCCACCCTTTGCTTTGTCAGACTCTCATGCACTTAGCCAATATGCCCCCCCACCCTAAATCATCCCAGAGCCAGGGGCCAGAAAAGGAGGGATCACCTTTCTAGTCTAGAGCCTGCTGACATCATCCAAACTCTCCAACCCTAACTTTACTCAGCGTATGTTTTCTGCTTCACCTATTTCTTCCAGCAAAAATCCCAGTAAAGGCTCTGGGACATGTTCTCTCCCTTCTTCTTCTGACTCCTGACCGTCCCTGGCCCCTATCCATGTGGCTCTGCATGGTATGCCATGCCGCCTCTTTCTAGGAATCTGGACATCAACTTCTCTCTTCAGGACACTTCTTTCCATGTCTGCTGTGTGGTCATACACGAGTCAACAACTGGGTACATTTTAACCCAGCGGGAGAACTTACAGTTGGGCAAGGGAAATTTTATAGATATGAGAGTGTTCTCCTGGGAAACAACATTTAATACTCTGGCCAGGGTCCAGGAGACAGAGCAAATAAGCTGCCAGGTGTAGCTCTTAGAAGGATGGAGAAAGCAATGGCCCATGTTAAGTCAAGTAGATGTGCCAGACTCTTGTGGCAGGAATGGATGAAAAGACCAAAAGGGCCAGAGACCGAGGCACGCTGGCGTATACTCATAGTTTGCAAGGTGGGAAAACCTGCCCAAATCAATCTATTCTACGGGAAGTAAGAGGTAGGTGTCTGAAGGTCACTCTACTTACTAGAGTGATAAGGAATGAACTGGGGAGAGGGACCCCAGATGGTTGAAAAGCTCAGCGGGAGTGTACTCAGTAAGCCAGCACTGATGATAGGGTTTCCATGATAGAACTCGGGTCCTTGATGAGAATGACAAGGTCTCAAGATAATAGAGAGCAGGTGGTTGTCCTTGACTCTCAGCAGTAAGGTGGTACAATGATGAAAATGAGTGGCCAGGTCAGCCGGTCAGAGAAGGGACCAAGCCAGCATAGAGTAGTGGAGATGGCTAATAGAACCTAACACCATGGGCTCTAAATAGAAGGCGGACAGGGGCAGCTGCCATAATAAAATGATCCTTTGTCCATTTTCTAGACCTGGGATCATTTTCAGACCCAGAACCACTGATGGAAGAAGCTGAGTCCTCATGAGGAAAAACCCTGCAACATCACAGTAGTGTGAAGTTTTGTTTGTCTCAGCTTTTCTCCAAAGATCCTTATAGTTATTTTCTTGGATAATGACGTTGATCGTTCTCAGAGTTATGAAGCGTGATCATGGTGTGTCTGTTATAGAATGGAAGCAGATGGGGACCAGGTGATAAATGGAATTCTGGCCCAAGTCTGGTTTACAGTGAGTCCGCTTGGCCCACTGACCCATCTGATGATCATTTCTGAATATATAATCTTGTTGGACAATACTTGACGTTGCTTTGCCCTCACATTGGTTTGTTGGCCTTTGAGTTAATAGCTATTGCTGTTAAGAAGAAGGAGAGAAAGTCTTTGAAATTCCCCCCTTGTTCTCACATTAGCCAAGACAATAAAGCAAAACCAATATTGCATTTTGGAGGAAATGGCAAAAGCTAGTGATACCCAGTGGGCCACGTGAGGAACAGACGAGGGAGAACAGTGGGTGGGAGAGAGAGATTTAGGGGCTCATGATGTAGAGAGAAAATGGGGCTTCCCTTCTTCTCTACCTAAGAGTGCCCAAGCATATCTGGGAAGTATAGAATAGATCCTAACAATAGAGGTGTGCCCTATAAGGAAATGATTGTTATAAAAAAATCCATTCAGACATTCAGAATAATCTCCATATTGACCTTTTTTCCCAAGACTGTCCTGAGAAGGAAAGAGTGTGGAGGACCAATGATTCCAGCAACCTTTTATAGACAACCCAGAAGGCAGTTGGCACAGTTCGAAAATAAGCAGATTAGACATAGATAGAAAACAAGTCTTGCCATGGGCTTGGTGACTGGACCTCTGCAGAATATTTGTCCAAGGCTTAAGGTCAAACAGGTCCACCAAGTCCAGGCCAGGTTGCTATGACCTCCTTGACCACATCCTTCTGGCCTGTGACATGTTACATGTCAGTAGTGCATTTCATTCAACAAAATTTGGCTAGATATTGAAGCCTGATAGTAAAATACAAAGGATTGGATTATGTGAGATATAAATAATCAGATTCCCAGGCAAATCATAGTCTTGGGATGGAATCCTTGCCTGGCATTTCCAAACCCCAGGCAAGGATTCTGGGAGGGCACTATTCAAAAGTCTGGGGGTGGGAGTGTGTGTGTGTGGTGGGAACAGACTGGAGGCTTTGGGGACAGCTGTCATCAGCTCTGAACTACTCACACCCCTAGAACCATCCTTTACCATCATTGACAAAGCCAGTCATTATAGGGTAAGGGAAAGAAAAGGAAAAGAAAGAAAATTAGGGCAGGCCAATACAAGGACTATGGAGTTTGAGAGATTAAAGGTTAAAATGAAACGTAAGAAAAATAAAATAAAAAGAGAATGAAGCATACCATAAAATAACCCACTAAATCTGAAAGGTAATGCAAAGCAATAGATCAACTCTCTGAGATTTAAGAAAGGAACATAAAAGGTGAAACCTTCTTATTAGTTAAATTAAAAGGTTAAAAACATGAGGAAATAGATTCTGGATTAGGAGTAGAAATATGTGTAATGTGCAAAAAGGAATTATATTTCTCTTTCTTTGATAGGAATACAAAAAAAAATCAGGAATGACAAAGTGGGTGTGAAAAGGCTAAGTCTAAGTGGCGATGGGTGGTCCTGCGGACCATGGCGGACACACAGCAGCGGGCTGTAGGTTCACTTCACCCAGGGCAGCCCCTCTACCCTCCTAGGCTTGGCTTGAGCATAGCCTCTCCTGGTCATGACCAAATTCCAAGTCGGTTGCCTCTGGAAATAGATCTTATCCACCCAAAAAAAAGTATTCAAAGTCCTGGAAGAACACAAAAACGTGAGGCATTAAGACTGAAAGTTCTCATGCTCCTTCCTGCCAGGCAAGGAGGGCTGCCCTCAGTCTTTGAGACACAGAGCAGTGGCAGAATCTGTGGAAGCTCGAACATTTGACGTCTTATTTTCTCCTGAATGTTTTTCCCAAAAACCTTAAATAACATCAAAAGTAGCTTTAAGAAAAATTGTAAGTGGTTTATTTTGAGATAATTTAAAAATATAGAAAGTTGTAAGAGTAGGACGCAGAGTTTTTGACTCTCCCATTACCACTTGCGCATTCGTTTGAGAGAAAGCTGCAAACAAAATGCTTGGTCGCCCCTGAAACTTTCGGGTGTATTTCTGGATGCAACCCTGCTGTGGGCTGAATGGTGTTCCCTCATACGTTCATACCCACCCGCAATGCTGGGATGTGACCTTATTTTGACGTAAGGCCTTTGTAGATGTGATTAAGGATCTCTAGATGAGATCATCCTGGGTTTAGGGGAGGTCCTAAATCCAGTAGACTGATGTCCATATAATAAGAGGGGAGGACAAAGAGGGACTCAGAGGCATACAGGGAAAAAGGCCACATGAAAACGGAATCAGAGATTGGAGTTATGGTGGCACAAACCAAAAAATGCCAAGAATTGCCAGCAACCTCCAGAAGCTACGAGAAGTTTTTTTCCTCAGTCTCCAGAAGGAACCCACTCTATTGACTGACACTTTGATTTTGGAATCCTAGCTTCCAGAACTGTGAGAGAATTTCTGCCATGGTAAGCCACCCACTCTGTGGTAATTTTTTATGGCGGCTCTAGGAAACCAATATAGACCCTCCAACTGAGGAAATCAACATTGGCACTCTACTATCATGCAGTCTGTGGACCTCATTCAGATTTTGCCAGCTCAGCCAACTATGTGTCTGTTTCTTTTCTGGTCCAGGATTTGATCAGCCCAGAACTCAGAACTCATATTACATTCTCTTCCATGTCACTTTAATCTCCTTCCATGTGGAATAATTTCTCAGAATTTCACATCTGTCTCTCAGGTCCTTAAGTTTTAAAGAGTACAGGACTTTTATTCTGTAGGATAAACCTAGACCTGGTTCCATCTGATATTTCCTTTTGGTCAGGACCACCATGGACAGGATGCTGGGCTCTTCATATTACAGCATATGATAGGATGTCTCCAATGATGACTGTAATCTTGATCTCTGGGTCTTGTTGGTGTCTTCCAAATTTCTCCGCCATCAAGTCACTCCTTATGCCTTAGTCATGATAACCATTTCTGTGGGGAGTTCTTCTGAGATGATGCCGACATCCTGGTCCTTATCAAGCTCCGCTCATCAGCCTTAGCATTCACTGATGACCCCTGTCTGAATAACTCAACATCGTAATGGGTCCATATTGTTTTTTATTTCTATTAATTCCTTCCACACTTATTACTTAGCAGCCTGCTGTAAGAAAGAACTTACGTATGTGCATGCACATATCCCGTTTACTTATTCATTCATTTATCTATCAGCATGGATTCTTATTTTATTTAATACATCAAATCTGATACTATCATCAGACTTAGCCAGTGGGATCACCTTTGGCTGGCTCCTGTGTCCTTTTGACATGTTCCCATCCTTCTACAGGCATCTCCTTACTTTCTGGCACAAGAAGATAACCCAGGCTCACCTTGCTCCTGCTCTGTCTCTGGAATCAGCCATTTCCTGGCTCTTTTTAGTGAAGCATGGTATTTAGAAACCAAGACTGGGTGTTCCATGTGCTCATTGCTACTGGGATGTTATTGTTTCTGGGCCCCCTCACCTGACAGAGTTAGAATTTGTTTATATGTATGTATATATACTTCCACAAACATATATCTGTGTGTATGTATGTATGTCCATATATATATTTGTTAAAAAATAAAAAATTTCTTGAGCTGAGTACATTCAAAGAGCTAATTGGTTTTATTTAGTGATTCACAAATCAGGCAGCATCCCATCTAGCTAGCTGAAGGGAGCTCAGAGGAACTTGTCCCAAATGGAAGGTTCTTATAGGAAGAAGGATGGAGCAAGGAGGTTATTAGCAGAAGGAAAGAAAGAATTGTTCCAAGCAAGGTCACCTTCCCTTAGTGGTGTTGAAAAGAAAACCACAGGCCCAAAATGGGATTGCTTAGGTTAAGGCTCAAGTCAGTAAATCAAGACTTAATACCTAACCTAACCACAATTTCAACCCTCCAGGAATGTAACTTTAAAAAAAATTTTTTTTTTAATTTACTTTTGAGAGACAGCTCAAGGAGGGGAGGGTCAGAGAGAGAGGGAGATAGAAAATCTGAAGACAGGCTCCAGGTTCTGAGCTAGCTGTCAGCCCAGAGCCCAATGTGGGGCTCAGACCCATGAACCCCATGAGATCATGACCTGAGCCAAAGTCTGACACTTAACCAACTGAGCGCCCCAGGCGCCCCTCCAGGAATGGAACTTTAAACACACGGATTTCCTGGTCAGCTCAAAGAAGTTTACAGATAGACCCTTCCCTTCCCCTGGAGGCGACTTTGCCTGAAACAATGGATTCTTTGCTAGTAGTTCCCCTTCTCTGCTCCCTCTCCACCTTCCTTTTCTGCAGCTCATCGGAGCTCCTCTCTCCTGGTAGATGGAATGCTGCCTAGTTCACGAACTGATTGATAGAGCCAAGAAGATCTGTAAAATGTAGCCCTACTTAGTGTAAGGACACCTGGGGGGCTCAGTTGGTTATGCATCTGACTTTGGCTCAGGTCATGATCTTATGGTTTGTGAGCTCAAGCCCGAAGCCAAGGTCTCTGCTCTCATCACCGAGCCCACTTCGGATCCCCTGTCCTTCCCCTCACTCTGCCCTTCCCCCGTTCATGCTTTCTCTCTTTCCCAAAAATAAATAAACTCTAAGAAATGTATGTACTCATGTGTTTTTTTTGTTTCTTATTTGATAGCAGGAAGGGCAGGGGGACATATTAGGTGGATTACCTTTGGGGGTAGAGAGGACCCATGTGACAGATGACCTCATTGGTGTTTGTCAGAAAATTCCGGACTGACCAGTTAAAACTCACATGTCTGGGGGAGTCCAAAACTGCAGTTAGGTTAGGTGTTAAGCCTGATTTTGTGAGTTGGCCTGATGAGGCCATTTTTGGCCTGGAGTTTTTTTTTATTAATATATTTATATGTTTATGTGTTTGAAAGCTATGAGCTCATACTGTACTAGCTACAATCCAGCGCCACCAATAATGCCTCAAGGTCCTTTCCACCCTTCCCCTTTCACTTGCTGCCAGTGCTCCGGCCTGGAGGTCGTCACCCTCCTGTATATACTTACTCAAGCTCCTTATTTGTTCAATGTGACCAGTCCCCAAGCTCATCACTGACTTCCCAGGGACATCTCCCACCACCTCCATGTGGCTCAGCCTCTGGACACTTCTGCCTCTGAGAGGGGAACGAAGAAAGAGAAAGGTCAGAGGTAATTAAAAAGTTTTTCTTAAATATTTATTTAGTTTTTGAGAGAGAATGAACGCGCAAGGGGGTGAGGGAAAGGGAGGGAGACAGAGGATCCAAAGTGAGCTCCGTGCACAGAGAGCCCCGTGTGGGGCTCGAACTCACAAACCGTGAGATCATGACCTGAGCCGATGTCAGATGCTTAATTAACTGAGCCACCAGGTGCCTCTCGAAGGCCGTTTAAAAGGAAAACACAGTAAAACAGCCCAGCCCTCTTGGAAACCCGTCACAGAATGTGAACTTTGATTTGACGGCACATATTTTGCCCTTAACAAAGGGAGAAGTGAAAGGCATTATGTGACATCCAGGCAGAGGACAAGAGCCCTGATGCGTTCCTGCTTCTTCCATGATACCCATAATGAAGTCAAGCGAACAGAGACTGAGCTGGAGTGAGGCAAGAGAGCCACCAGGAGAAGAAAGCGTGGATGTTACACAAGTCAGGGTCTGCAGTGGCAGACACGAGGCACAGACATTGGCTTTCCAGAAAGTCCTGGAGTCAAAATTCCTCCCCAGGACCTCCTCCTAACCACTTGACATTGGCACCACCCCAAATTTGAGTCCTATCTCTCCTGGGCCCACCATTCCTTTTCCCCAGCAGCTCCCTTCTTGCCCCTGACCAATGTTGGGGTACCCTCATTGTATCCCCATATGCTCTGAGACCCAACCCATTGTCCTCTCATCCTCCAGGCCCCCAGTGCCCTCTTCAACCCTTTGGTGCTCCCTCCTTCTAAATTCTTGTGCTGCAGGAAGCAAGGTGGATCTGGAGTCAAGCAACAATAGGATGTCAAATCTTACTTTCTCTACTTGTTCGCTGTGTGTCCCTGGTCAAAGCGACCATCTGAGCATCTATTCCACCATCTTGAAAAGGGACATCACAGGGGCACCTGGGTGCCTCAGTCAATTGAGCATCCAACTCTTGATTTCCACTCAGGTCATGATCTCACGGTTCATGGGATTGAGGCCGGTGTCCGGCTCTGCACTGACAGAGTAGAGCCTGCTGGCGATTCTCTCCCTCTCTCTCTCTCTCTCTCCCTGCCCCTCCCCTGCTCTCTCCCTCTCTCTCAAAATAAATAAATAAGCATTAAAAAAAAAAAAGAAATGGACATGACAGTATATATCTGAAAGAGCTGCCTGAGTCCAAGCTCTCCCTTCCTTCCAAATCAGGATGGCTGATCACAGGTTGCTCCTAAGTTCCCATTTGTCCAGAAACAGAAGCCCAGAGCAACCTTGGCAAAGACTCCGGGAAATGACCTTCCTTGTCTACACTGAGATACTTTCTTAAGAAAATATCAGACATTAGGAAGGAGATAGGGTGAACGGCGAGAGAGATTTTCGCCATAATAAACTTCCCATGACTCAATGACCCGGAGAAAGCTGATAAGGAATACTTTACTCCTGTTTTGGAAGAAGAGAGAAATGCATTACGAAATATTACAAGAATTGTATACTGAAGTCTGTAATTAAGCGGCTTCTGGCAGGAAAATGAGATTCAGAGAGTCAGGTCGAGTTCTAATTTTCAAAACTGCTCCATTTGGATTTCTAGCACCCCCTCCTTGTTAGTTACTTCCTGGGCTTTGTTGTAAATGACAGGAACATTCAGGAAAGAAAGGAGAAACCACGAAGTCTAACAGGACAGGCTCCTAGCACCCTTCTCCCTGTGACGGGTTCTCTGCTGTCTTTGTCCAAGAGCCTCTTTATCTTCCAGCGTGGGTGAGGACTCCTAAAGGAGGCGCCTCCGGGTACCTGGAATGTGTCACCGAGAACTAGCCCTCATCCTTCCCCTGAGCAATGACTTCCCCTTATTTTGGCAAAGACGCAGCTCTGCAAATCTGCTGTGGGACAGATTTCAGCAGCTTGGGGTGTCTCTCCAGCCCTTCCTGGGGGGTTTTAGTTCTGAAGTAACTCAGGAATCTTCTTATAAATCAGCGTCCTCCTGGGAGCCCAGGCCACTAGTGGAGTCTCTAGCATAGAAACTCCTTGAAGCTTTGTTCTTTTCGGCTCGGTTCAAACAAACAGGCTGTTTCTGGCAGCACAGAAAAGCCGCCCTTGACCTTCCTTCTTGCTGGTTGTAACCTGCTTCTGTAATTGAGGCTGGCTACCTGCAGGTGGCATCAGTGTGCCACCGTCGTGAGCTGAGCCTGGGCTTCAGGTTCTGGGAGAGAAGCAAGAATAGCATGTGGCCCATCCAGTCCGTTCCCAGGACCACCACCGGGAGGGGGAGGGATGAGGATCCTTCTCAGCTTCCCGCCATCTGCTGGTAAAGCCAGGCTCTCAGTGGTCTGGGCCTGAGCTGAGGCTGAGCCCATCCTGTCGTAGGCAGAGCCGTCTGCTCAGAGTAGAAGGGGTGGGGGTGGGGGTGGGGGTTATTGAAGTTTGGGAAAAGAATAGGAAGAAGAAAAACAATAAGCATGAGGAGGATCCCCGATGTCCTTCTCCTTGTGCCTTTGCAGAGAGGCACTGCGGGCAGATGTCACTGTGCTGGTCACTCACGCTTTGGTGCTCACGATGCGGGTCCTGAACTTGCACACAGAGGGCAGAGGAAGAGAGGCTGTCTCCTCAACCTGTACATGAAGCCCAGTACCACTCTGGACGTCCCTCAGTGTCCACAACAGGGGCATGGTTCAGATGGCTTCACGGGCAGCAAACAACAAAGGGGCCAGGGTTCAGATCACCCGCACCAACCCCAGGCACCCCACGAACAGGTGACAGAATTTTGCAGAGTCAGATGACCTCTAATGAAGGGGGTCCGGGGGGAGACAGTGGAATAGGGTTAGGGGCTGCTGGGATCACATTAGCGCCAACACATTGAAGAGAGGGTGGCTGTCTTCTCGTGTCCAGGCTGTTAGAGCAAAACACCACCACCTGGGGGGCTCGTACACAACGGAAATGCATTTCTCACAGTTCTGGAGCCTGGGAAGTCCAAGATCAAGGTACCACTGTGGTTGGATTCTGGGGAGGGGTTTCTTCCTGGTTCATAGCCAATGCCTTCCTGCTGTGTCCTTACAGGGCAGATGGGGCCAGGGAGCTCTCTGGGGTCTTCCTTCCTTCCTTTCTTCCTTTCTTCTTTTGATTTTTAATTTATTTATTTTTGAGAGACAGAGACAGAGCATGAGCAGGGGAGGAGCAGAGAGAGGGAATCCCATGCAGGCTACACACCATCAGCACAGAGCCCTACTCAGGGCTCCATCCAATGTACCATGAGATCATGACCTGAGATGAAATCAAGAGTCAGACACCTGACTGAGTCACCCAAGTGCCACCTTGCTATTTTATGACTACACACACACACACACACACACACACACACACACAAGTATTTTTCCCCCACCCTTGCACTCTTTCTCCACCCCTGGACAATCTCTCCGGCAGGGCCCACAGCCTGCAGCCACCACCAAGCTTTCAGGCTGAAGCTTTAGTCTGTGAGCTGATTCAAAGCCAAGGTCCAAGCAGCGGCAACAGCAGCATGGAGGAGTGGTTCTCTCTCCTCGTCCCAACTGCTCTGCTCAGTCTGCTGCCTCTGGGTCCACAGCATTGGCGTGGGGTGGAGGGGGTGGGAGGAGAGAGCCCTGGGGCATTTCTGAGTGCGAGGGTGGCAGTGGCGGTGTGGTGGTAACTGGGGGGGGAGGCGGGATGGCATCGCCTCTCTCTCCAGCAGCCCTGCGGGCGCTGCCCTCACTTGCTTCTGCAGCCCTGTTTGGCACCGTGTTCGTTTCTGACAGTGCTGTGCCAGCGTGGGTTAAGATGAACCGTCTTTTCCTACCGGCCCCAGCCCCCCAGGCTTCTTGCTTCCCGGGGACACTGAGATAAAAACCCCAGGCTGCGGCCTTGGTGACCTGGGGAACTTGGCCCAGTCTGCGCCTCACCTGCTGGGAGACTGTGGCCATCTGTGTCCTCTCTGAGCCTTACCCTCTTTACCTAAAGAAGGGCAATGATGCCACCCATGCCACAGTGCCGTGAGATTAGGTGACATAAGACCTGTGAAAGTGTCACATGAACTTCATGCGTCTATTCAGAGAGAGGATTGTTTTCCTTGCCCCTTCCAGGACGGATGTAGTCAAATTCCTCATGTCCCCGTCGGCTGATGTTCTAGAGAATGGGAGCATCTTGGGGGCTCTGTCAGCTTTGTCTGGTGATTATACTTAGTACCAACAACTGCCTGGCATATCCTGGGAGCTCCATAAAGGATTTTGAGTCAGTGTAGTTTGTAACAGAACAATAAGAAATGTATCGACTGTGCTGCTTCTAAGCCCATTTCTTGCCTCCCTGTGTCCATGTGAGATGTCCCTGCTCTGCGTTTGTTCGGTTGAGCGTCTGGCTTCAGCTCAGGTCATGATCTTGTGGTCCATGGGTTCGAGCCTCGCATCGGACTCTGTGCTGACAGTTAGCTCAGAGCCTAGAGCCTGTTTCAGATTCTGTGTCTCCACCTCTCTCTGATCCTCCCCTGCTCATGCTGTCTCCCTCTGTCTCTCAAAAAAAAAACCAAAACAAAACCGAGGGGAAAAAAAAAAAAAAAGAAGACCCTTGGCCTTTAAAAGTTTAAAGCGTAAAAGAGGAGGAAGGATACAAATGTAAATAAATATAAATTCTCCCTTTAATTTCTGCAGATGAAGGAAAGTATTATGAGTATCTTAGTGCTTAAGAAACCCAAAAGTCCATGGGGTGCCTGGGCAGCTCAGGTCATGATCTCATGGTTTGTGAGTTCGAGCCCCGTGTTGGGCTCTGTGCTGACAGCTCAGAGCCTGGAGCCTGCTTCAGATTCTGTGTCTCCCCCTCTATAAGCCCCTTCCATGCTCATGCTCTGTCTCTGTCTCTCAATAATAAATAAATATTTAAAAAGTTAAAAAATATATAAAAAGAAACACAAAAGTCCATGCATTTCACAGACCAAATTATGTACATAGATGTGCATTTCTAAAAAACCTTTGAAAAGACCTGTTTGAAAATACTTGATTTTGGGGGTGCCTGGATGGCTCAGTTGGTTAAGCATGCAAATTCATGACAAGGGAGAGACTAAGTGGAAGGACACAGGATCCATGGACTCAGGCACGGAGGCCTTCAGCAGAGGTGGGAGATGTGGAGTGGGAATCACAGTGGGAGAAATGACTCCAACTCAGTTGAAGAGCGAAGGTGGTGGCAGAGGGTTCAGAAGAGAAATACTGAGAAGCCAGGTGCTGTTTGGATACTTTGGAGAAACTGATTCAAGAGCCATTGTGGGGGGCCGCGGGTGGGGGCCAGAGAGCATCTACTGGGGAGTGTTGGATAGACACCTGTGTGAAGAGTTTCATGTTCAACCAGGAGACTGAACACAGAGGGGGACTGGGTGTGACCTGGCCTCGAAGCCAGTTCCAGTCCTGACTGTGCTAACCACCACTGAGAATCACTGTAGCTTTCTAAGGAATTTTTTTTAAGCTTATTTATTTATTTATTTTGAGAGTGAGAGTGAGAGAGAGACCAAGGAAGGGGCAGAGAGAGAAGGAGAGAGAGAATCCCAAGCAGGCTCCTAACTGTCAACACAGAGCTGGATGCGGGGCTCAAATGCACAAACTGTGGGATCATGACCTGAGCCGAAATCAAGAGTTGGCTTAAATGACTTAGCCACCCAGGTGCCCCCAGAGTCACTATAGCTTCTAGACCCTGGTGTCCTCAGCTGCCTGATTGAGGGTTAGACCAGACCAGCTGTTCTCAGGCTTTGCTGCAAGGTAGAGCCGCCTACGGTGCTCTTCAGATCTTCGATGCCTGGGCTCACCCCTAAGACCTGATTTAATTGGGGTGGGGTAGGGCATGGGTACACTTGAACAACTGTTTATAAAAAAATTTTTTTTGTCTTTATTTTATTTTGAGGGACAGAGACAGAGAGTGAGCGGACGAGGGGCAGAGTGAGAGGGAGACACAGAATCCGAAGCAGGCTCCAGGCTCTGAGCTATCAGCACAGAGCCCGATGTGGGCCTCGAACCCACAGACTATGAGATCATGACCTGAGCAGACGTCAGACGCTCAGCCGACTTAGTCACCCAGGCACCCTTACTTGAACAACGTTGTTGAGATATAACTCTCCCTTTGAAAAAAAAATCTACCCTTTAAAAGTGTACAGCTCAATGGGATAGCTACAGAGTTGTGCAAACATCACCTCCATTGAATTTCAGAACATTTTCTTCACCCCCCAAAGGAAACCATGTACCTATTATCTCTCCACTAAGCCCTAGGAAACCACTAATCCACTTTGTGTCTCTATAGATTTGCCTACTTTGGACATTTAATAAATGGAATCAGACAATATGTGGTCTTTTGTGATTGCCTTCTTTCCCTTAGCATAATGATTTCAAGGTTCATTCGTGCGACAGACCTTGTCGGTGCTCAGTTCCTTTTCCTGGCATAATAATATTCCATTGCATGTTGAGCATGAGTAGTTTTTATAATTATTTTTTAAAAAATAGACTTTAGGGACGCCTGGGTGGCTCAGTCGGCTAAGCATCCAGCTTTGGCTCAGGTCCTGATCTCACGGTTTTTGGGTTTGAGCCCCGCGTCAGGCTCTGTGCTGACAGCTGGCTCAGAGCCTGGAGCCTGCTTCAGATTCTGTACTTCCCTCTCTCTGTGACCCTCCCCTGTTCATGCTGTCTCTCTCAAATAAATAAAAAACATTAAAAAATAAAAAAAAATAGACTTTATTTTTTAAGTTCTTTTTTTTTTTTTAAGTTTATTTACTTATTTTTCAGAGTTGTAAGGGGACAGAGAGAGGAGAGAGAGGAGAGAAACAATTCCAGATAGGCTCTGAACCATCACTGTGGAGCCCAACATGGGGCTCAAACTCAGGAATCATGAGATCATGACCTGAGCTAAAGTCAAGAGTCAGGTGCTCAACTGACTGAGCCCCCCAGGGATCCCCAAAATAGACTTTATTTTTGAGAGCAGTTTTAGGTTCACAGCCAAATTGAGAGGAAGGTACGGAGATTTCCCATATACCCCCTGCCCTGACTTGTCCGCAGCCTCCCCCCACCTTTCATATCCTTCCCCAGAGTCATACATTTGTTACCTTCAATGGTCCTACACAGATACATCATAATTACCCAGAGTCCAGGGTTTACATTACTGTTTCCTCTTGATATTTTGCTATGATATAATGACTTACAAGAAATATGTATTTGGGGGGTGCCTGGGAGGCTCAGTCAGTTGAGGCTGTGGCTTCGGCTCAAGTCATGATCTCACAGTTTGTGGGTTCAAGCCCCACATCAGGCTCTGTGCTGACAGCTCAGAGCCTGGAGCCTGCTTCAGATTCTGTGTCTTCCTCTCTCTCTCTGACCCTCCCCTGCTCGTGCTGTCTCTCTCTGTCTCTCAAAAAATAAATAAAAAACATACAAAAAAATTTAAAAAAGGGACATATGTATTTGGTCATTCAGATGAGCAAAATACGTTTCTCAGATATATTGGTCTTCAACCTTAGTTCCTGCCAACACTTCAGAGCCATAAGGATGAAATGGGTATCCTGGTATTAATGAAGGTGACTTTTGGATCCCTCACAAGGGTGGGGCCGGTTGCCAGGAAGACCAACCATGTGGAACTTTCAGGCCCACCCCCTGACTTCCGGGGAGGTGAGAGAGGCCGGAGGTTGAATCAGCCAATGGCCCATGACTTAGTCAGTTATGACTATGTAATGAAGCCTCATAAAAACCCAAGGGGAGGGCCTTTGGGCTCTTTTCAGAGACCTTCCACACTTGGAGAATGAAACACTTCACCATGCAGATGCTCTGTGTTGGGGGACCCCACCCAACGCATCTCTTCATCTGGCTGTTGATTTGTATCCTTCGTTGCATCCTTTAATAACCTCGTAAACAGAAATATGTGTTTTTCTGAGTTTTGTGAGCTGCTCTAGCAAATTAATTGAACCTACAGAGGAGGTTGTTGGCACCTCCAATTTGTAGCCAGTCTCCAGAAGCACAGGTGACTAGCATCTGAAGTCAGAAGTGGAAGACGTCTTGTAGGACTGAACCCTTAATCTGTGGGATCAGATGCTACCTCCAAGTAGATAGCATCAGAATTGAGTTGAATTCTCAGACTCCCTGCTGGGGTATTTTGTGTGGGTAACCCTCTCCCACTACAATGCAATGGAGTCTAGGAACCTTCAAAGACGTGTATTCCCTGGGTTTGAATGAACACATAATAACATGTACTTACCAATACGGTATCAGAGTAGTTTTACTCTAAAAATCCTCTGTACTTCCCTTATTAAATCCTTCTTCCCCTCAAACCCCTGGCAACTGCTGATCTCTTGACTGTCTCCATTGTCTTGCCTTTTCCAGAATGTCATATCATAGATAATTTTAAAGCTCCGTGTGCAGCCATGATTAATAACCATTAGATGCTCATTAAGACCCTACTGGGCTCCATGGCACTCATGGGCAGGACAGGACAGCCAATGAGAGCCACTGTCTGGCAAAGCCAGTTTCCTTCACTACTGTGTCTGCATCCTAACTCACTGACGAGAGAAAAGTTTGTACCTCCGGTTTTCATCTATTTTGCAGAGAGCTTGGCTGTTGTGCCCTGACAAGCTGGTGGGATATGCAATTGCCCATGCCTCGGGAGAGCAGGAAGACAGAGAGGGAGCAGGAGCGGGCACACTGGAACCCTGGGCTGAAGGGACCCCTCCGTCTAGTCTCTTCGAAGAGGAGGCTGGAAAGTCTCAGATAAACCCTGAAGAAAGGTGGAGAAGGTGCTTCTAAAATCTGAAAATACTTCCATGGAGTTTAAGAGGCTCCCTTGTTGCACAAAACACAGATTTAGTTGTGACATCACTGAGTAAATTCTCTAGTTGCATGCTCACAGCTGCACTGAGCTCCTCTCCTGGGGTCTTTGGCCCTTTGGGCTATTGTTCATTGAGCAGAAGACCTCAAATGGGCTCTTTCCAGGTAGATGGGCTGGTGCCAACCCATGGAAATCGCCAACCACTGGGTTAGAAAAGATGGCCGCACCTGTTCTCATCCTGGGTGGAATTTTATTGTACCCAGAGGTGTTCCAACAGCTGTTCAGACCATTAGTGAGAAGTAGGCTAACACATCTGTCTCTGTGTTGTTTTTTGTTTTTTGTTTTTAACCTGGGAAGAAACTGAATGATTGTGAACACTATCACAAAGCAGGATGAAGACAGATGAAGACACATAACTCACAGATGCAGCAATGAAGACACCTCCTGTTATTGTGAAATTATAAGAAGGAGCCCCCAAATTCAAGACCACCACCGTCGACCTGCTGTCTATTCAACAGCCCCAGCCATGTTGTGAAATAGCAGGCAGACAGTGTTTCTCCCTCTCTTTGACTTAACAGTCCTCAAAAGCTTTCCTATCCTTAGGATAAAATCCAAGACCTTCAGCCTGATTGAGAGGTCCCTACAGGATCAACCTGCTGAGAGATTACTGAGGATCAACCTCAGGGACAACATGCTCTCCTCAGAGATGCCTGCCCTTTCTCCTCCCACTGTCCGAATTAAATCCTTTCTTACTTTTTTTCATGGCACCCTTTGTCTGTGTCCTCCAGCTCCGTGTTGGGGCAGAGAGGTAAAATGGGTACCATGAGACCTTTTCCTGCAGAAAAAGCGCTCAGGTCCTGGATAGTTTACAGGCCGCTCAGGGTAAGGGGAGGCAGGGCTCACAGGTCACAGGACCCACAACATCTGGCTGGTGATTACACTCAGGGCAAAGGCAGGAGACTGTCAGGTCATGGGTTCTGATGGCTGGGTGGAAGACAGTGACATTTACTGTAAGGGAAATGCAGGAAAGACAATGACCAGTCATCTGGGACATATTTGAAAATGCTGAACCACATGGTGGAGCTCAGTGGACCACTAGGAAGCTGCCACCCACCACCGTCCTCCAGAACTCCCCACCCATGCGACTGCCCTGCTTCAAGGGCAGGTCCAGGATCACCAGTGCCTCCCTGTCGACAGGCCTGGAGATGGGGGCCTGAGGGAGAGCAGCCCAGCCATGTGTGTGGCCCCCGTTTGCTAACAGTGTCTAGGTCCCCTGCCATTGTCGGGCGATGTTTAGAATTGTGGACAAAAGGGCTTGAGGTACCTTTGAGGTCCTCTAGAGGGAGCACGTAAGGGAGAACCGATATGGCCATGTTTCTTCATGTAAAATCTTGTTTATTTTTCCAAATGGTCCTTCCAGTTAGCCAGGGTGGTCCCCATTTTGAGAGAAGATTCGTTTGAAGGAGTTGAGCATCTTGGTCAAAGTCACACAACTAGTAGTTTACAGAACCAGGACCCATGGTTAGGTTTTCTGATTGGAGCAGCTCTGGCTTCTTCCTGGGAGTTTCTGTCACTAGAGAAAGGCATTATGAGAAACAAGTGTAAGAAGAGTGCAGGGGACACCAGGGTGTTCTGGTAGCGATCAGGCTGTTTTCACCAGGTCAGTTTGATGCCAAAGGATGTCAGTGTGATCTGGACCCTACTCCTTCCATGAGGACTGGTTTGAAGAGGGTTGAGGGTAAAGAAGCTCTTTCTGGATCATTCATATATCTTTTTTTGAAAGACCTCCCCCTTTTTCAAAAATTTTTTTAAATTTATTTTTGAGAGAGAGAGAGACAGAGGTTGAGTAGGGGAGGGGAAGAAAGAGAGGGAGACACAGAATCTGAAGCAGGCTCCAGGCTCTGAACTGTCAGCACAGACACCAACCGTGAGATCAGTGACCTGAGCAGAAGTGGGATGCTCAAGTGACTGAGCCATCCAGGTGCCCCAAGACCTCCCCCTTTTTATTCTGCTCCCAGGAAGAATCAAATCAGGCACAGAATCAGGTTGGTCATATTCATTGATCCATAACATGTGAGGAATTGTGCTTACAAGACTCTTCCCATTTTTTAATTAGTTATTATTGTCTCCCTTGGTCCCCCTTCCAATCCACCTTTCACCACACACACATACGCATACATCTTCGATAATACACAGTGTTGTTTTGCAGGTTGTTTAAAGGCTCTTATAAATTTTATGCTATAAATAGTCTATTTCTTGCATTAGGGTGTTAACATTATGATTTTGAGATTTACACATTTTATGGAATCCAGGTGTTCTTCTGTTTACTGCAAAGTAGTTCGCCAGATACACGTGACGTATTTTGCTTGTCCATTTCCCCAGTAAGGGCCCCTGGTTGTCTCCACTTCTGCAGTAAATAAAGCTCTGCATGAACTTCATTGTGTAAGTCTCCTTGTGAACTCATAGGATTATTCCTCCAGTGTATCTACCAAGAACGGTTTTCCCGGGTTCTTGGGAATACACAGAGAAAACGCTCTTCGAAGTGCGCTAGCTGATGTTTGTACCGACAATACTCAAAGGTCACGTTGCCCCACATCCTTGTCAGGGCTTGAAGTTTTCCAACTCTCTAATTTTTGTCAACTTGGTGAGTGTAAAGTGGTATTTGTTAGTTTGGGGGTGATTCTCCAAAAATCCCAGTGTCCACAGTCACCTTTGCTAGCACTGGAGAGAATATACTTAATGTATCAAATGCTATGCTGGCTGCATTTCTATGTGCCTTCGAGCCTTTCTTTCCCTGATGTAAGATCCTAAGTATATAATAAAAGCGCTTGCCTCTTAGCATTGTGGAAGTGGTGGTCTAAGGGTCTGGTCCTTAGTGAGTGCTCCATAAAGGCTGTTACGATCATTACTGTCATTGTTACTGTGAACATCAAGTAATTAGCATGGCATTCGATACATGTCATTCCACCAGAGTGTAGACTCCACGAGAAAGTGGATTTGGGTCTCTGTCGTGTCCCACTGTATCCCCAGCACTTAGAAGGATTTGGCCCACAGATGGTGTTCAAGAAGAACTTCTAAATACAAGAATAATAACCATGAGCTGCTGTAATAATGCATACAAAGTAACTAACACTGTGGATGGCCCATAAGGGCTCAACAAATGTTGGCCAATACATATAAGCTTTGTGACTTGTGTCACAAAGGCCCCTACATCTTTTGCTTGTTTCACAGAGAGGAGTTAGGCCACTGAGTCTCAAAGTTGGTTTCACTTTGGGATCAGCTAGGGGAGATGTCAACATAACCAAAGGCTGGGCAGTCTCCCAGCATGCAGTTCACCACTTGCTTCTCATCATGAAATACAAATCACTCGACCAAGAGAAAAGGAGCAAGTATACAGCAGGGAAGTCTGGCAGACACTGTCTTAAATCAAGAGATCAAAGTGAAGGCCGTCAGTAATGGGATAAATAAAAATTGTGAGCCACCCCCTGGGAGGCAAGGAGAACAGAATACCTTTTCTGTGATATTCTTGCCACATGAACAAATTGAACCTACTCGTAGGGAAACACTTGAGAAATCCAAGTTCAGAGACATTCTACCACAGACTCTTGAAGTGCATCAAGGTCCTGGAAGTCAAGGAAGGACTGAGGAACTTTCCAGACTGAAGGAGACTGAAGACACCTGAACAAACACCTTGTGATTTCTGAAGCGCACCCTCTCATTGTTAAAAATGTTGTCAAGGGGTGTTTGGGTGGCTCAGTCGGTTAAGCGCCCAGCTTTAGCTCAGGTCATGATCTCATGGTTTGCAGGTTTGAGCCCCGCGTCAGGCTCTGTGCTAACAGCTCGGAGCCTGGAGCCTGCTTCAGATTCTGTGTCTCCCTCTCTCACTGATCCTACCCTGTTTGCACTACTGTCTCTCTCTGTCTCTCAAAAATAAGTTAAAAAAGCATAAAAATTGTTTTAAATGTTGTCAAGGCAATAATACTAATATTGTTTTTTATTAAACCAATATCTGTGAAATTCAAATAGAGTCTGAGGATTCGTTGGTAGGGATATAACAATAATTTCCTGATTTGGATTTTTTTTTTAATTGCAGTTACATAGGAAAATGTCATTGTTTGGAGGAAATAGACCCAAATATGTTTGGGGAAGATGGTTTACTACATTGGCAAGTTGCTTTCCATTGGTTCCGGAAAAAGCTTCTTGTATTGTGCTTGTATCTTCATCAGTTTTGGTGGCTGTAACAAGATCACAGACCTGGCAGCTTAAGCAACAGAAATCTATTTCTTACATTTCTGGAGGCTAGAAGTCCAAGATCATGAGGCCAGCACACCAGCGTTCTTGGTGAAGGCCCCAGTTCCTCGTTTGCAGATGGCCACATCCTCACAGGGGGAGAGCAGAGAGAAAACCGTATGTGTCTCTTTTCACAAGGGCACTGATACCATGGTCACGGGCTCCATCCTCATGACGTGATCATCCCAGGGCTCCCACCTCCTGATACCTTCACGTTAGAGTTTTAAAAAAATTTTTTTATGTCTTTTATTTTGTTATTTTTGAGAGAAAGAGACAGAGAGTGAGCTGGGGAGGGGCAGAGAGAGAGAGATACACACACAGAATTCGAAGCAGGCTCCAGGCTCTGAGCTGTCAGCACAGAGCCCCATGTGGAGCTCCAACTCATGGACTGTGAGATCATGACCTGAGCTGAAGTCAGACGCCCAACTGACTGAGTGCCCCTAGAGTTTTAGCATAAAAATTTTGGAGGGCACAGACAGTCTGTCCACAGCAACATGTAAACTTTCTGTAAATCTGTGATTATTTGAAAATTTAAAAATATTTTTGAGCTCTTTTTATACTTTGGCTATTATTGATGGCACTGCTATAAACATTAGGGTGCATGTGTCCCTTCGAATCAGCACTCCTGTATCCTTTGGATAAATTCCTAGTATTAGAGCCTAAATGTCCATCAACTGATGAATGGATTAAGAAGATGTGCTATATATGGGCGCCTGGGTGGCTCAGCTCATTGAACATCTGACTTTGGCTCAGGTCATGATCTTGCATTTTGTGAGTTTGAGCTCCATGTTGGGCTCTGTGCTGACAGTTCAGCAACTTAGCTTTGGATTCTGTGTCTCCCTCTTTCTCTCTCTCTCCCTTCCCCGCTTATGCTCTCTCTCTCTCTCTCTCTCTCTCAGAAATAATAAAGGAATACATTTTAAAAAAGAGGATGAGGTAAATGTATATATAATGGGATACTACTCAGCTATGAAAAAGAATGAAACCTTGCCATTTGCTACCATGTGAATGGAACAGGAGGGTATTATGCTCAGTCAAATAAGTCAGTCAGAGAAAGACAGCACATGATTTCACTCATATGTGGAGTTTGAGAAACTTAACAGATTGATCATGGGGGAAGGGTAGAAAAATGAGATAAGAACAGAGAGGGAGGCAAACAATAAGAGACTCTTAATACGGAAAACAAACTGAGGAATGATGGGGGTGGGGAAGTGGATGATGGGCCTTAAGGAGCGCACTTGTTGCGAAGACCCCTGAGTGTGATATGTAAGAGATGAACCACTGGGCTCTACTCTTGAGGTCAAGAGTACACTGTATGCTAACTAACTTGAGAATAAATAAAAAATTATATATTTTTGAAAAATTCTGATGTCCGCTTCCAATTACATGTTGATTTAATTGATGGGGATCCAGTATTCAAAAAGTCTCCCCAGTTGTCTAGTGTGCAGTCACATTTGAAAACCACTATGTTAGGTCATTTCTGCAAGACAATCAATTCATTTTCCATGAATTATTCCCTTGACCCACCCCCATCCCCCGAAAGCTCTGCACCGGATACTGTTCTCGAAGGGTGGCAGGCCGTCACCATCCCTTCCTGTCACCTCAGGAAAAGGCCAGCCTGTGTGAGATGGGTGAGCATGACCTTCCCTCCCAGGCCTGAAGGAGCCAAGGGCTGCCCAGGGCTGCTTCACATGGATCAGCAATGCTCACACTCACAACTGACCCCTGCGTCCCGGAGAGGATCTCACAGGATGGCCAGTGAGCCAACCTGTCAGATAAAACTGGGTTTCAAGTCCTGGCTTTGCCACATGCTGGCTGGGGGCCTGGTTTGCTCATTGCATTCTTGAGCCTTAGATCCGTCTCACATACACCCACACAGGATCGTGGTAAGGCCTGAATGGGGTCATTAGTGCATGAAAATCGCCTAGCACGGTGCCCAGAGTGGGCTAAGCATCCAGTTCCTGCTAGCTACTGTACTGTATTGCAAGGTGACTTCCTGAGCATGTCCCTATCACCAGGAGCTTTGAGCATGTGTGTGTGTGTGTGTGTGTGCGCGCGCACATGCACGTGTGTCCTGGGGCATTGGGGGACGTCACAGTCCCAGAAGGGGACCGTGCTGACAGCAAGATCAGTGAAGAAGGCTGAGACCCCGAGTGGCTGGGAAGAGCCCCACCATCTGTGCTCCCTCCCTGCAGGGTCGTCTGGCAAACCCCCGAGGGGTGAGTCTGGGCCCCAATGTGGGGGCCTAACTGAGGCCCAGGGCCCTTTGGCTGCGGTCTGGTCCTGATCCCAGCCCTGGAGAACACCCCTGCTCCCAGGGGCCCTGGTGTCCAGCAGGCGGTGGGGACGTGGGTGGGGCAGGGGGCAGCCAGGGCAGAACGGAGGCCGGAGGAAGGCATCCATCTGTTTCTGCACCCGGAGGCCTCAAGGGTGGCCGGAGTCCACTGCCGACGTGGTGGCGCCGGGCAGCTACAGCTTGCGAAAAGCTGCAGAGAACAGTTGTTTGAAGGGGAAAGGAGGTTAATTGTTTTAACTTGAGCAGAGCAAACTTGGAAAGTGAGAAATCCTCCCTCTTCCAATAGGGTCTCTGGTCCAAAACCACACCTGGCTTCGCATCCTTCTAATGATCGTCCCCACAGAGTTCCAGGTGTTCAGCCCAGTGACTGATGGCGAGCCCCGCCGCGTTCGGAGGACAGGAGGGAGGCTATATATAAACCCGACAAACTTTCAAAAGGTAAAAAAAAAAACAAAACCAGACGCCTGACCCATTACGGAAGCTTGCATGGCTCTGGGCACGTGCCCACAAGTTCATTTGTGCCCTGGCTGCCACCGCGCCTTTGTTCCTTCTTGGAAGACAAGGAGGTCCTGTGGCCACAGGGCCCCATCTGTGAAATGGGGTGAGATTATGGGCCCTGTGGGGACTCGTCTGTGGAGGCGCCTCTCAAGGCCCCAAGGCGCACTCTGAAGGGCTGGTGCCAGTGTTCCCAGTGGCAGAGGCCCCGGGACCAGCTGCCACCTCAGGGGGCCCTGAGAGGCCAGTGGGAGGACAGCGAGGGGCCGGGCAGGGCTGCCAGAGAGGGGCGGCCACACGGTGGCAGCTGTGGGGACAGGTCGGCAGGAGGTCCCGGTGTCGGGCAAGACGGGCCTCCTGGAAGTGGTGGCTGTCATCCTCTGCAGTCATCCGGGCACAGCATCCACAGAAAGAGGCTTGCACTCCACGATGCCAGGAGGTAGGAGACGCGGAAAAGTCATGAAAGGTGAACGCAGAGTCACTCCGAAACAAGCAGTTTCTAGAAGGACGTGCGCCCGATGGAAGCTGCCAATCTGGGGCAGACGGTGGACTCCTGAGATGGAGAAGGTGCGAGAGGTCGCTGTCCCTAATTCCCTCACCTCGTGGAGGCGGGGGCTCAGGCTCAGAGAGCGCTGGGGACCTGCCCACAGCCTCCCAGCTAAGCGCCGGCAGAACGGGGAGCAATTTCCTGGTTGTTCACTCTTTTCGGTATAACCCGGCCTCCCTAAATGGTGCAGCATATGTTGAACTTCTGGAATTTACCTTCTCCTGGATAGGAGTTGCTGGAAGAGGCAATGGGACCTGGTGGATAGAGCAAGGGAATGGAACTCTGGTCTTCAGGGTTCTTGCCCACATTCTGCTGGCGGTTAGTGTGGTCATGAGAAGCTGGGGAGTGGAGGGAGATGCACACCCACCCCTCTCCCCGGGAAGCAGAAAACCCACCCTGAGTGGGAGAGGGCATGCAGTTCTGGAACAATGAGGCATGGTGAAGCCACGATTAATGCAGTCTTGACTTGTTAACTTCCAGCCCAGACTCTGGAATACCCGTCTCACAAGCGAAGTGACCTTCCGGGGAGCCAACAGGCTGGAATCACTCTTCTTCCAACATCAAGCCCACTGGCAGGTGCCACAGTGCCCGTGGGCATTGTCTGGAGCCGTGGTGACCAGCCTGGTGGCAGAAGTGGTAAGAGCTTAGCAGTGTTGCCCCAGTGCCTGGAATGGTGATAGTGATGAGGTCCAGGTGGCATCTAACCCCACCCTAACGACACCAAAGGGGCCTCATGAAGGGGAAGGGACTGATTTGCCAATCCCACAGCTTTGGAGTTACCCAGTCTAAATGGGGTTTCTCACCTGTGACTCGTAACGGTTGGCTGGCCTTCAGGAAGCCTCTCTCCTGCCGAGCCTCACTTTCCCAAACTGCAGTGTTACCAGTGATGTCTAGACTCTCAGGGGTTGCTCAAGAAATGAGGTTTCCTTCCATTTCCCCTTTAGGAGGAAATGTCATTGAAGTTGTCACCTCTGCCCTTAGCTGTCTTTCATTGGAGCAAATAAACATCTCACACACACACACACACACACACACACACACACACACGCGCACACGTAATTTCCACAATTAAAGAATGACAGACTTTCAGTGCTTAAAGGCACCGTGGAAATGCCCCAGCTTAAGTGCTCACGGTACGGGTGAGGAGGCGGGGGCCCTGAGGGGTGACGTGGGTTGGTCAGGGTTGTGTATGCACAGGTGGCAGAGCCTGTACTCAATTCTTTTTTTTATTAAAATTTCTAATTTTTACTTATTTTGAGAAGGGGGGGCAGAGAGAGAGAGGGAGGGAGAATTCCATGGGGCTCAATCTCACAAACCATGAGATCATGACCTGAGCCGAAACCAAGAGGCAGAGACGCTTAACTGATTGAGTCACCCAGACACCCCTGCCTGTAGTCAAGTCTAAGTCCCTTTGTGGTCTCCAAAATTAGTTGTGGGATCTTTTGGGAATGTGATACTCTTTTCTGGTGCTCAATGTCAAGATGACGAGCTGTGTCTTTTTTGACACCAGGGTCAAGGTCAGGACACTAGACTCATGCATTATCTGGTTGACCCAGAACATCTGATGTAATTTCTTCCTCAAGTACTTTTGAGATCGTAATATGTCACCCCTGACTTCTTGCAACTCAGCCTGACAGCAGAGAGAGGTGAAAACGATGGCAGCTTTCTACGTGACGTGAGTGAGGGGTGCTCCAATTTATGGGGGCTTGGGGGGAGGGCAGGAGTCAAGGTTTTACAGAGGCTCTGTCCCTGTTGGTAGCAGGTAATTTATGTAGGACCCAGAAAGGAGGTATTGCCTCACTCTGCACACATAGGTGCACACACGCACACGCATACACACGCATGTTCTCTCCACATGACTGCCGGGCACACCCGTAATCCAACTGACACCTTTTTGACTTGGTAAAAACATGCAGAAGTTGAAACAGAAATCACCAACCAGTTTGGATACCCCATTTCAGAAGAGAGTCTCAATGTATCTTTTTGATTTCCTCTCTCCTTCCTCTGTGTTTTCCTCTTTGCTTTTTTTATTAATTTTTTTTTCTCCTGACAAGACTGGAGATCCCCTAGAAATGGTTCCCATAGTTTGTCATCTCTGTGACACAAATGTTGTCTCTCCCTAAACTGGCGTAAATTCATCATGACCAAACATCGACTTAAGGGCACCATCCTTCTGGCCCCTCACTCCCGTGTCTGCCAAGTAAACTAACGCAAACAAACTTCACTCCCACACTTCGAAAATGATGTTGACTTTTCCTGATGGCAACCTTCCTTTGCTCATTACAGAGAATTTGAAAATCATGCAGAAATAAACCAAGGAAAAGACAAGTCACTTAGAACCCCACAAACTCTGGAATGATCTGTTAAAATTTTAGTCTTTCTCTTTTCTCTGAGAAAAGATCACTTGTTATAAGGAGAAAAAAACCTAACTAATACCCAGTATTAGGAATACCAGTAGCATTTTGAATTTTTTCCTTTTCATGACATTATAGCAGGAACTTTCCCAAGTTTCTAAATAGCTCTTTCTCAGTGTATTTTTAAAAAATTTTTGACGTTTATTCATTTTTGAGAGACAGAGAGAGACAGAGTGTGAGTGAGGGAGGGGCAGAGAGAGAGGGAGAGAGAAAATCCTAAGCAGGCTCTGCACTGTCAGTGCTGAGCCCAGTGTGGGGCTTGATCTCATAAACTGCAAAATCACAACCTGTACGGAAACTAAGAGTCGGACACTTAACCGACTGAGCCACCAGGCGCCCCTCCACAGTGACTGTTTTACTGTGAACAGCTGACTGAACCGTTGGGCCTGGGCCTGGGAGTTACATTTGCCTAACAACCTGAGAATCACTCATTAGAATGATCTAGAAGACTGCAAATCAGAAGAGATTCTGGTCTTTGCCTTAACCATCCCCCTACCCTCTGACCCTCTTACCCC